>JBAWJQ010002421.1:545000-1145000 GCA_037783105.1 Bactrocera zonata
CAATCATTAGTGTGGATTTTCGTTGTAAAAAAAGTTTTACAAGAATCCATTAGACATTCGCTGACAACATTAATCCAGTACGTCTCCGTTTGTTGTATAGTATATGTTGGTGGCAGCTGAAGAAGATGAAGGTTCACTTGAAATTTGCCTCTTATTACTTTTTTGGAAGTGGTTTTAGACAGCTCTTAACATCTTTCATGTATTACGCATGTCATTTAGCGCAAATTATCTGATTAATGTCATAATCTATTTCAGTTCTTATGAGAAAACTGATATGACAGGTGAGATTTTGGAAGAATTGTTGGTGATGTATGTATGTAACTGGAGTAGCATCACTCACAACAAGGTTGCGTGTAGATGATGATCTAACATCACTCAGCATCACTTGTCATATCAGTTTTCGTACATAAATATGTATTTACATACATATAAATTATATAATATATATTATAGTCAACTAAATATGACAAGAGAGCAAAATACCGAGTTCGAGATTATAGAAAATTTATAATAAATTTAATGACATTGTTACATTAATATGACCACTACTGTACATGCACTGTACATACATATGTATTAATTGAAAAGCTATCTACATCTAAGATTTAACCACTTTAATTACGATTTACAAAGAAAACTATCTGTGATGATTTACTTACAAAATTCTCTATTTTCTGTCTTTCCAGGTAAGTTACAACAACAAAAAAAAACCAAATATTGAAACAAAGATTACAAGATTAACGCAGCATCAGTGCGAGACGCGCCTACTCAACAAATAACAACAACAAAAAGCAAACAGAAGTTGAAACAAAACATTCTGACAGCAAATCAGTTGTTGAAAACGCTTCGTGGGTAAGCACGTTTCAGGCGGGTTCGTGAACGGAGCTTGTAAGCGCTTACAGATGTATGTAGATATCTTGTCGCTGCATTTGAATATGATGAACAATCTAACAGCAGCAGCAACTACAACAACAACACAAAATTCGTGTTGATTGAATAATACCACTTGCCCGACTGTCCAACAACAAATAGATCCTGCTGGTAACAGTTTGTCAAGCGGCCGCTGTGACACGCATATTCTGTCACACAGTTGTTGTTGTTAGTGCTGTTGAACAAAAAAGTAAATATGCACCAAAAAAAAGAAACAAAATGTGTTTACAAATTCCGTACAACAAAGGGCTCCACCTTTTCTTTGCTCTGCACCGACGGCTGGTTGTTGTTACTGTTGGGTGTTCTTGCTGCTGTTTGCTGGAGACATGTGGCTAGACGCCTGTAAGTAGACGCTCGTGTAAATAGTGGCACTCTGTGCTTCACTTGTCAGTCGGCATGTGTAGAACTTGCAACAGCTTAATCATCTTCGGTCGCAACACCAACAACAACAGCAGCAGCAACAAGAGCAGCAGCAGTAACAACACTGACACAATAATGTTGAGAGGAATGAAGCAGAAGATCAAGCGTCTAAAGAAATGTTTTTTTTTTTGTTTTTGTTGTTTTGGTTTTTATTTCTTTCTTCGCCCTTTGTTTGTTGCGGGAAGTGTGAATATTGAAGAATTGGTTGGAAGTTTTGTGGTCGATTTGGCTTATCTTTACTGCTTTCTTTTTATTTACCCTTTGATTGTGGGCTGGTTCGTCACTTATGTTTCTTTTTTACATCCACTCTTTGGTAAACCATTTGTATGTTGCAGTTTGGCAGCAATTACTCACTCACAAGTTGCCGCCTTGAACCATTAACCCTTGGAGTTGCAAGCAATTCAGGAAATTTATGTCTAGTCTTATAGGAGGATGGAGTAAAGAACACACGATTTAAGTAGAAAAACGAATTGTGATTGGAACTCTAGACCAGCTGGTTCAAGTGAGAGGCATAAAAGCTATGTGGAACCATTGACTTGGCTATTTAAGCTAAAGAAACCAAGACGAATCCAGTTTTAAGGAGAAAAGCTATTTGGAAGTTTAAAATGTCCTTAAAATCTTCTTCATGTCTTCACTTGTAGTACTAGAGATCTCTTGGGTCTACAAATCAATGAAGTATGCGGCCGTGCATTTTTGTGGTGCAAAAACTTATTGTCAACGGTCCATAATTCCGGTCTCTTTTTACGAATAGTTTCACCCAAATGACTCATAGCACTTAAATAGTATTCCTTGTTCACAGTTTTACCGGTCGGAAAGAATTCGGAGTGCGTCACACTTCGATAATCGAAGAAATTTGTCAACAAAACCTAGGTTTTTTTACCTCCTTTGATATGTTTTTTTCGGTTTCGGTTCACCTTTACCTTGATATTTGGTCGACTGATCGTTTTTTTCTGGGTCGTAAGCATAGATTCGAGACTCATCGTCAGTAATAAAACATTACATGGTATCCTGGTATTTCGGAAAGCATTATTTTAGGGACGTTAACGCGATACTGTTTTTTCGAAACAATTTAATAATTTTGAAACTACTTACAGTCTCATTTTTCTTAGGCCTAAATTATCTACCAAAATGGCTTTCAGTGATACTTCCGATATTCCACCGACGCCTGTAAGATCTCTGACTATTAATCGCCGATTCTCAAGCTACCAATCGAAATGCCCCGAATGCACTTTGCCAACTTCAGAGAGGCAAGTGTTTTTTAAACAATTGTGATTATTTTGATGTGAAATTTGGCACAGATATCACTGGCAGGAGAAACAGATTCTCCAGTTTCCATTATCTGGCGATTTGTGGGTTCCATACAATAATAATTGCACCTGCTTAGCAGGGCTGAATGAATCAAGCCAATTTTTGGTACCGTGTTCGAATGAACCGTATTAGAGTAAAGGCGTACTGCATCGACCGGAACAAATTACAGTTAGAAGAGGCAAGGTCTGACGCCAAGCATTTTCGTCACGGAAAATTATTGCCTCGTGTTCCGTCGGAAATTCCGGTCGTTCTTCATAAATAGCTCGCTTCTTTTTAAATACTTGTTGTTAGTAGTGTTCCCCTTTAATAGTTTTACTCAGTAGCTCAGAATATAGCACGTCCTTCTGATCCCACAAAATACAAGTTTCGCATATGAGCTTTTGCCTCCAGGGATGTCATAATGGATCCATTTTACATTACCAGACGGAAACCAATGCAAAATGGACTGGTTTCTGTAGCATTTCTGACAGACAAAATTGTCAAAAAAAGCCAATTTTCAAAATTTTCTTTTCTGATCTAAAAAATGAAATATTATATTAAAGAAATTCTGAAGCTTTTGGAAACAAATATTTTAAACTCGGCCATTGCGACGCCATTTCCGGTGACCCGTCGGAAAAAAATGCGCCTACAGGGTCATCTAAAATTAAAAAATCTTGTTTTAGTTAAAACCTTAATTTAGAACATGAACGAAGGAAAAAAATACTGAAAATTGGACTTTTGGCAGACAGTGAAGGTTTCTTCACCTTTTCGTCCTTTTTCCAATTCTTTAAGAATTATATCTCAAAGTCCTGTGTAAAATTTCATGAAGATCAGTTGAGTAATTCTCTATAAATCTTGCCAACTGACTTCAAAAACACAGCTTCGACGCGAAACGCGCTTAAAGGCGGCGCACTTAGACTAGCTTGCCTCGAGAGCACAAGTTCTTAAGGCTGTTTTCCGAAACTATTACACGGATCAACGTGAAAATTTGGGACAATCGATTCTTTAAAATCCGTAAGCCCTTGTAACTCCTTAAGAAAGCTTGATTTTTAATGCAGTGCCTGGCTTACTCCATGTATCATTCGGTTATTGGTCAGTTATGAAATTAGCTCCCTCTTAACACACTCTGCGCTGGTCTAGTTCCAATAGAGTGTGTTTATGTAGACCTACATAAAGGTATAAATAATATAACACTACAATCGTTTTTTTTTTAATATTCATTGATGTAATCTTTTATTCACATTTCCACATACATATACTACACACGCACTATATTGTACAATGTAAAATGGCAATATTGGAGTGAAAATGCAATTTGCAAAAACCCCTCAAATGCGCACTGGAAAAAATGCAAATCTCCAACAATTGAACAGGAAATACCAATATGTTAAAAAATGTGCCTGAAATAAATAAAAATTGAATTGAATTGAATACTCGATTTGCGCGCTTGCCTCGCTTGTTTCGCTCGCGGCAAAACGCTCATAATGCAACATTTCCCGTTCAACTTTAACCTCAACTTTTGTTGCCCGCAACGGGTGCATAGCTGATGAAAAGAGCGATTGTTTAAACGGCGTAGTTTTTCCTCTCCATTCGGCTTTTGTTGATTTTACGCAGTAAATGGGAAATATAAATAAATACATAAATTAAAAAGGCATGAGCTGCACTTGATGTTCGCAATTCGCAATTCGGAATTTATAATTTCAAACGCACGCACCACGCATAGGCTGTGCACTCTTTGACGCTTTAACGGTAATGTTGTGTGATTTTCCACCTCATTGCGTTTCTGCAATTGCCGGCACATCTACAGTGGTGAGCGAAGTAAATTTCTTTCTTAGAGATTATCGAAAATTTGGCTTGAATCCGTATGGAAACAAAGAAGTCCTACCGTTAAGACTGTCAGAACTATTGCGTTTTCAGTAGACTCATGTGCTTTATGGCCCCAATTTATTGTGCGCTCCATACAACGGACCTTGCTTAAAATAGTTGCTGTATCCACTCACTCTTTCAGATAGCAAAAAGAGAAGACTATAATTCCCAAGAATATTTGAAGGAATAATTTTGTGCTTATATTTTTTAGATAGAGGTCTGCCACCTATGGGGAAATCGCATATTCTTACTTATTTGGAATTGGTAACGAGCGTATAAACACTGCCGATTGTCATTTCCTACATATACTACTATGAGAAAAAAGTAATAAGACTTTGTTCAAAATTTTAAATTCTTAATTTATTCTTCAAAATCTATATGATCCCTCTCAAAATAATCCCCCTTGGCTCCAATGCACTTGCGCCAACGTTTTCTTCAATCCTCGAAAGTCAATTTCCGGAATAGCCTTCAATGCGTGTAGCGACTCACGTTTAGTGTCTACAATTGGCTCAAAAGCATTTCCCCGTAGCGGTCGCTTAAAATTGCATTATCGTGGTTCAAAACCGAAGAGTTGTCGGCCAATAGATCTAGTCTCTTTTTTTGAATAGCTTCGCGCAAACGACGCAAAAGACTCAAATAGTATTCGTTGTTGACAGTTTGACAGTTCGATAATCGTCAATCGATGAAAACTAAAATACAACCTCGATTTTTGACCTGCTTCGCCCGTTTGATTGTCTGTTTCCGGGTCCTAAACGTAGATCCAAGACTCAAGGCCAGTAATAATGAGTTTCATGACATCCTGATAGATCCTGGAAATCATTGTTTTTCAAACGTTAATGCGACGCTGTTTTCGAAAAAATTTAATGATTTTGGAACCAAACGTGCTTTCACTTTTCTTATACCTAAATGATCTTTCGAAATGGTTTTCAGTGAACTTTCCGATATTCCAACGAAGCCAGTAAGGTCTCTGACTGTTAATCGTCGATTTTCAAGCACCAATTCCTTTATTTACGGGTTAATATTGATGGCCGTCCCGAAGGTAGTTCGTCATCAACGCATTCTCCACCCTCTATGAATAATTTTTACCTATAAAATTTCTTATTTTCATACTTTTTTGCTACTATTTTGCTCACTATTGTACTTAAACATATATTATAGCTATGATGGAGTACATTGAACTACAAACATATTTAGAAATTGTAAAAAAAAACTCTTACAACTACTCTAGTGGAAAAAGAAAGCTAAATAAAACAACCTGCTTCTCTTATTTTCAATATTTGCGCTACTTATGGATTTAGGCCTTCCTCGTTTTTGTTCGACAGTGGCAAAAACGCACTTGCGGGCGATTATCAATTGCTTTTGATCACATACCTGTACTATAGCATTACTTCCGTAATTGGCTTTGTTGCTTCTTGTATATTTGTGGAGCCAAATTAATCGACATGCAAAAATTAAAATTAAAATTATGTACTCGCGCAGTATACTGTTACGACTGTAGTTTGGTCTCTGGTGCGTATGAGAGAACCCGTTTTTGGTTGAAGGTCACGAGACAACTCAGAATCTCCTTCTGATTGCGCATCTGCGCAGTCAAACACAGCTGAAAAGTGATCTCACAGTTGCGTTTATTATTCGATGTGAGCACATCCAACATATGTATTAAAAGCTTTCTCATACCTGATATTTTATGCCTGATATTTCAAGGATATTCGAATGATTCGTGGTATTTTGATATGCCTACTGTGTCAGCTATCTTGGACACCTTCATTAGGCGACCTATCAATTTTTTATCGTTTCCTTACATTAGAATCCCTAGTAATAGTGTTGGGCACCTGACTGAAACACCAATATGCGACTATTTTGGAAATCGCAACCCCGTATACAGCATACAGGGTCTCTTTGATTTCAATGCGCGACTTTATTTTCAAAAACAAAAGGGGCTACCTTTCATTCGCGGTTAAAATGAAACTACGAGTCCGTTTCGGTCATTCTTTGTACTATGGAAGCCAGTGTAATTTTTAACATATTACCAGCTAATAATTATCAAATATCTGTCAGAAACCCGACTCACCACTACTTCAATAAAATATTCATTTAGAAAATGGCTTTACAATTTTTATGAGTCTCATATGTATATCTCTGTCATGTTGGATTTTTGACATACATTACTTTAGGTTGTAGGGCTAATCCACTGTGAAAATGCTAGGTCTCATTTGGTTAGCTATCAACGCTGGTCCTTTTGATTTCTAAAACCTTTAGATAAACATAGATCAACCTTTATAGATCAACAAAGTGCTTTGAGTTTAACAAAAATTTGTTAAGGCTCCTAATATGAATCCCAATAACATTGCCAAGTTCGCACAAAGTGTATCCACGAAGATGTTTCAACCTACGTCTGACAAAAGTGCGACAGTTGAAATTAAAGTGCCTAGATGATTCCACCTCGCCTTGACAAATCTGAATTTGTAACCTCATCGCATGTAAGTTTATTGGATACTGTTGAGTCCTTCTCCCTTGGCGGGAAGATTATCCTTGCTAAGATCAAGTTGGACAGACCGTTGGCTTCACGTTCCTCTTTGGGTCAGAAGGATCTTGCAGCTGAACTAGTTTGGGTTGTTGATCAGCGCTTTCCAAACTCATGGGAGATCCATAGATCCAACACTACAGCGCAAGACTACAGCGGAGTTCTGTGGCAAGGTTTGGGGTCTATAGCAAGTTCATCGGCTTTGCAGATTCCAATGATTACGCTGTCAATTCATACCCAAACAAGTCGAATACCAAAAGATAAATCTGGTGGAATCACATCGAAGCCTTCCCTAGAAAAACATCCCGTCTCCTCATGCTCAAAAAAACCAGATCCAGACCTGATTTTCTAGCGGCTTCGCTCCATTCACCTATCCCTATGTGCCAGAGAAGTAATCAAACGTTTTTTAATAGAGCAAAACTCAAACATACTTAGCAGAGAAGTGGCGAATCGAATATGGCTAATTTTGTAAAGTGATAACCATTTTATTTGTGTTCCTATTGGATTTAATGTTATTTCGCTCTTCCTTAAATATTATATACTTTGAACAGGATTAGATTTTGCTACTTATTCTGAAACATCCAGAAGGTAATATTGGAGACCTTACGAAATTTAGGTAAAAATTATCCGATTAACGAGCTGATTCGAACTAGTCGCTCAGTTTTCAAGATATCGATCTGAAATTGCACACGTCCTTTTCTCCCAAAGAAGCGCTACATTTATCGAAACCATCGATATTGGACTACTATAGCTTATAGCTATCATACAAACTGACCGATACAAATCAAGTCCTTCTCAGGAAAACTTTTTTATTTGAGAAGAAATTTTCACGAAATTTAGGGTAGATAATTATCTAAGCCGAAGCCGAATACAATCTTCGAAATAATTGTTCAGATCACACTACTATAGCATATAGCTGACATACAAACTGATCGATCAAAATCAAATTCTTCTCGGAAAAGTGTAAACTGTGAAGAGTATCCGAGAAACCGAAGTTAACGATTAAAATTCAATATTATTGTTAACTTTATTCATCAGATAGGGATTTAGCTACTGACTAGTAAATGTTGAACTGATAAATACATAAATAAATAAATAAATATTGGAACTGAATGCTCCGTCAATGAGCTCCCTACTCATATTCTTCACAGACCAATGCAAGACAACTTTTTTTACATATAAACAGTAAGTCTCCACGTTTCTTCACATGCCCTTACAAGTGTTATATGAGTCTGTCTTCTTATCGGCCTGCAGTTTCGCAGTTAACCGGCTCCACTAGAACAGTTCACCTCGGCGTCAGTCAATGAATCACACTTGATTTATGGGTCAAGTTAATTTCTCTAAAGTATTTTCTGCTCGCCGCTTCACAAAAGTTCGTCAGCTTTATTATTTATTTTAGTTTTTTTTTTTTTTTTGTTTTGTGTTGTTTTGTTTACTCAGCTTACTCACATTGCGCTACTCGTGTTATTCACAGAATACTTTGCAACTACTTTGTTCTTTCATTCTTGCTTTCGTTCTTCACTAAGTTCTATTTTGGATCAAGCTTCGGCTTCACACTACTTAAGAGTAAGTTCATTACAAGCTTACATACTTGTGTAAGTACATTTGTAACAGTCTTTCTATGGTCTTCTTACGTGAATATTTAATGCACTTTGTTGTTGCTTTGTTTTAAATTCAATTACCGTACAAGTACCTTTCTTCCTTGCTTAAGTACACACACATATAGATATATATTTGCATATGTATGTAATGTTTGTAATGTGTGTGAACCCTTTTGTTGTTGCGCGTTTGTTCATTATTTTGTTCATTACTCGTCGACTGTGGCGCCAAGTTGAGGTGCTGAGCACTATTTTTTGTTCGTGTGACTTGTCTAATTGTTATGTGAAAAGCCATTTACAGTTAACCGTAATTTTCTACCATCACGCCGGTAAACTTTGAACATATTAAATATTCACCTTTGTTGTTTTTGTCTGTTTGATAGACCAGCTTTTGACTTTGAATAGTTTGTTTGGGTCATTCACCCACAAATGTGGGGTCATAAAGCTAAAATTATTACCGAGTAGGCCGTGTGCATATAAATACATACATATGTATGTACTTAAGTGTAGACAGAAATTATTACTTTCTTAAAATTTTCGAAAGGCTTCAAGTGTTTTATTAAAATATTACTTCTTTCATTAAAATCATATAATTGGATTAAAAAAGTCGAAATTTTTGCAGTTAAACTTTCTTCAGATAACCTCTTTAGATTAAAAAAACTTAATTTTTGTGGTTGAAAATTTTTTATTTATTTTTCAAAACCATTATTTATACTACATATGGTATGTTGAGACCTATCACTAGTTGATTGTATGAAAACATTTTTCTAATACCTGACAAATCTCTACTCACCCTGACACGAAAATTTTATTTCGAATTTATTATTTTCTAAAATCATGCCGAAATGGTTTAAATGGAATGGCAATCTTCATTTCGAAAAATCTTCGATTTCCTTGTTCTGGCAGTTGACCCTCTAGCGGACCTCCTAAAAAAGTTGTCTGGCGATGAGGAAGTTTTAATAAAATAGTCTCAAATCCAAAAGCTAAAATTTTGATTTTTGAAAATATGGCGACTTTCCCAAATAAGTGGTTTTTTGTGTAAAAATTCACCCGGATTGGCTAAAAAATCGAAATTATTTTTAAAAATATTTTTTGTTTGAACAATATCTGACAAATATATCGAAGAAAGTCATATAAAAATGTCCAAATCCCTCGGTTCAGCCTTATGGAGAAAGTTTCTTCAGGAAACATGAAAATAGCTATTCGAGGAAAAGAAGTTCGGTATTAACTATCTTCCAAGAAGTCACCAAAAACATAACCTAATAGGTCCCAAATCACGCCAACTTTCCTTATTTCTCACAAAATAATACCCGTTGAACCAAATCTCCTAAAATTCACCAGAAATCGAAAAATTTTATTAAAAATATTTTTCTAGCTCCCATCAGTTTCGCCCGGTCATAGCCCATCCTTACTTATTAATAATAAACCCTCTCTAACCTTTTTGAACCATTTCAACGGAAATTGCCTATAAAAGGCAAACACAAAATGTTGTTGTTATTTGCTTAAGCTTATAGTTCATTTTGCTTTCAAGCACACTCATGCTACTGACTTCCCTTTTTCTTGGGTCGCTTACCAAAGTCATTGTCTTTTATTGCTATAATTATGGTTATAGTTAGGGCTCTTTGTTGTTGTGCTAATTACTTCTATTTTAGAATAAAGGAATAAAGTGTCCGCCACAGACCATATTATGACAGTCTTTGTAGCGAAAAGCAACAAAAATAATTATGAAAATGTTGATAATGGTGTGTATGTTTGCCTCCAAGAAGCTTTTGCTTACTTTAAAAGACGTTTTCGGCAATATAAATATTTTAAACACTTGTCTTAAGTACAAAATCAGCTCTGTACGCTTTTAAAGGATTTTTTGAGAGTGCGCTAAGCAAATGTGTGTCCTTAAAAGAATCGTATGAATTTGTGGCTTTAAGGGGGTATTCTAGTCTAGAAGCATGAATTTCAGGTAATTTTTAAAGTGTCGTAAAAAAAGGCAATTAATATTCTTACTATCCGTTTTTTATTAGTTATTTGTTAATTTTAGTAGAGTAGAGAAAAAAATTAGAAACTAAAAAGAAGTAAAAAATTTCAAAAATTATGAGCTGACGAAGTGGGTGTCTATAAAAATTTCCACGGGACCATAACCATGATTTCAACCCTCCTAGTTATCTGAAACCAAAAAAAAAAACTTTATTAATCTAGATTCTAGAATAATGTCGCAATAGCTGGAACTACGGAAAAGTGGGAACAAAAATTTTTCACAAAATGGCGACTGCCTAAAAAAAAAGTTTTTGGATCACTTTTTCTGACTATTTCGAATTTTTTAAAAATAATAAAAATAAAAATTTGGGGATGGGGCTAGTTCCAACCATAGACAAGCCTATAAAGAAGATTTTATAAAAATTTCAAGTAAATCGGTCCAGTAGAACCTGAGAAATCGTGGGTACCGTTCCGAAAAAGTCAGTTTTGAAAAAAACGCGTTCCGGCCGAACCAGTTTGGATGCCGGGTCAGAAAAATGCCTATATCTCCGAAAATAATTTGAATTTTGAAAAATCATCTTATACACATAATCTTGAATAGTTAAACTTTGAAAATGTAAAAAAATTCGATTTTTTTAAATTTCTATACTAGAATACCCCCTTACGTCATTGCATAAAAAACAAAAACCAGTCCTATCTCATCCAATGTAGGAATACTGCTTGTTGTTTAGAGAGAGATCGGTAGCTCTGTGTTCATTCTCATAATAATTAAGAGATAGCAAGTTCTTGAATTAGCTTTTCGGCAAAGGATTAAAGAAAAAATATGTAAGAACTAGAGGAAAGTATGTTATACTCCGACAACTCTCATTAATTTTTAACTTTACGTTCTAATTATCATATTTTTAACGGAACTAATATTAATTGGGATTACTAGGTGGTATCTAGGTAGAGGAAAACGTCACTTATACGTTTATACAACCCAAAAAAGGTTAGTATATCAGGCCTTGGGTACATAAACATATGTATGATAAGTTATATTGAAAGGTCAGGCGGTCGAAATGTAGCAGAGAACCTTACTATGTTCCACCGAGTTTTCTCAATTACCTACTATGTTTCAAAATATCTCAAAATAAGGCAAGGTCACTGTTGTAAGGGGTTAATTTAAAGCAAAGCTTTTCGAACTAGCGGGTTTTTCAATAAGAACGCCACAAAAATTCTTTAAACAAAACAAAAACTGTTTGGAAAGTTAATGAAATTCTGTATTCGGCCAGAAATGAGCCTCATCGCTGAAGATGATTTTTCCATGAAAATCCGGATATTTTTCAAGTAGTTGCTCAGCTCAATTCACGAATATACGACGATTCTGGTGGTCAAGCGGCTTCATATCTTGCGTTTTTGGGTTCTTGTAGGGATGTAGGCCACTGACTTCGAATTGGTATTCTCGGTGAATCAGTTTCTGTTGATGTTCAGGCGGTCTGATGTTTTTGATCTTAAAAAGAGTCGATTATATGTCGATTGAATGTGGAATCGTTTTCCTTAAGTTTTTCTGCATACTCCTCAAAAATATTACGGCTCCTTATGATGAAATTCGATTTTTTCAAATGCAAAGATTGGTTTAGGTTATTTATTGAAATGCTCTTCAGTACCTCATCTACGGCTGCTTGAATGGCTGGGATATCACTATAAAATGATCATATGATGATAGATCTGGCGAATGCGGAGGGTGGTTGATAAAAGGAAGCCGTGTTAATATCAAAAACCTCGTTCGCTTGTTGGTCTTCCTTTAATTCATTTAGAATAAAACGGGCATAGACTTTCTGTTTACCCAAGTCTTCAGTCAAAATTCTCCAAATGTCTCGACTCTAAAGACACTTTCAGTGAGTCTTCCAAAGTATTTCGTCTTCTCTCAACAGAAAACGAATAAGAATAAATATCCGGATGTCTGCGCTTTCGACTTAGCAATTAGAAAAATTTATTATTTTTGTAACTCTTATAGATAACATGTATGTATGTATGTATGCCAGTATATAAATTAATAATATTGTCCATGCAACATGAAGATGTATATATGTATATACATATGCATATGTGTATATCGATATCTGCTATGTATGTATGTATGTTTTTTTATATATTTCCATGTCTTCCAGCAATTTTGCCGCCACTTCATTTATTAAGCCGCTACTTCACGTACACACATTGTAAATTTATGTGGACTTCCTGTACACATGCGCACACAGATCCAATTCACGAATTCTCCAAACGCTGCATTGTCTTTGTCTTTGCTTTCGACGCTTTGAGGCATAATTAATGCCACCGCTTTAAATTCTTAATAATTATAAAACGTATCAGAAACCTACTTCACACACATACATACGCACACACACCGCCATAGATAGCACTGCATATAGCAAGCAGTGTTGCAAGTGGCGCATGAGTTCTGCCACTGAAGTGGTCGCATGCATTCATGCTTGCCGCATATGGCACAATTTGGCTGTTGCACGTGGCTTGTTTCATCACTCTTCTGTGGCAAGCACTTCAATGCATTCGCTCTCCACACGCTGTGTATCAGTCACTCGCCGCGTTTACGGTTACTGCTAGGGAAGTCGTAGTGGTGGGGTCGCACTGGTATTGCTGTTGTGGGCGTGACTGAGGAGGCGCACTCGTTGCCGCTGCTTGAAGCCACGATTGGACTATGCGTCATCCCCGCTGGCAGCGACGTATTTTAATCAAACATTTGTACTTTTATATATATTTATATATTCTATATGTTCACCTAGATATACATACGTACATAGTACTTCTATATATAGAAACAGATCTGCTCTTCGTTATTTATATACATATGTATATACAAAAATCTACTTGTTGTCATTCATATAGTGCGTAGTATTAGAGAGCTTCATTTGCACTTCAAAAAGATGCAATGCCATGTGGCAGGGTTATTCTGTTAGGCATCCTCCATATAAAAGTTGCACATAAAAAATTCAAAGACAATGATTTTTATGGTATACCATAATGGTACAGCAGCATTCTTCAAAGTGGGAATTCACTTGCACTAGGACTTCTTCCACTTTGAAATTTTATGGAAACCAATTTTTCGATATCGATTTTTTCACATTTCGGTGGGCTATACCTTAAGAGGGGAGCCTGCTTTAGAGGCTTCAAAAATTAATTTTTTTTTGGGGGGGAAGGAAATAATTGATTAAATCCAAATTTGTAGGGCTTATGGTGATATATTTAAACATCATATGACAATTTTTTGAATACGAAATCTTTGATATTCTACCTTTGGTAAGCAATTGTCCGATGCATTTCGCATGTGCATTTATCGGACAGCGGACAGGTCGCAATTTCTATTGGAAACGAAAAATTCCAGGAGATTAATATTTGTTCATAACTTATCTTCTAATTAAACTAAGAAAATTCCAAAAAAGGTGTAAAATTCTACAAAATTTTAAAAATTGAAAAAAGTGGTTTAGTCCAAACAAATGTTACTTTAATGTTGTTTGACTTTTCTTTTTTAGTTTTAATATAAACTAATTTAATGCCAGAGATAATATACTACCATACGACATTTAGTTGTTTTTTTATCCTGCCATATGACAATATTCTCTCATAATTCTCATCTATAATTTTGGGGGCATATTCTCAGATAATTTCAAAAGAGATTTAAGCAAAAAAAATTTATTCTTTTAAGCTTCTAAAGCAGGCTACCTCCTTAAAAATAGATAAGAAAAAAATCGCTATATCCAATTGTTTTTGTCTTACAGCTTTTTAGAGGCTAGAGGCTAATCAGTTTATCTCCAAATAGGTTTTAATTTTTTTAATTTTCACATTATGGGTGTATTAAGGGTGTATTTTAGTCTAGAGGGCCGAATTTCGAGCACTTTTTAGCAATAGTTAAAAAAAATATTTAATGTACTAATATGAGCAAAACATAGTAACACTCTGTTCATGATTTTAAAATGCTAAATCAGGCGAAAACGCTGGTTGCGGCACGATATTAGTTAAAAATTTGTCGAAAAACTCACAAAGATCAATGCAGTGAACGACGCATAGCTCTAAAATAATGTTCCTTGTTGACAGTTTGGCCAGTCGGAAGGAATTCGGAGTGCACCACACCTATGTAGATAATCGAAGAAAACTGTTAACAAAACCTTAATGACTTGACGTGTTTTTTCGGCTTCGGCTCATCTATGCCACGATACATATTTCACCGATCGATCGTAAGCATAGATCCAAGACTCGTCGCCAATTATTATATGTTTCATGACATTGTGGTAGTCGGAAAGCATTGTTTTAGAGGCATTAACGCGACGCTGCTTTTCGCAAAGATTGAGTGATTTTGTAATATACTAATTCCTTCATTTTTTTGATGTGTAGATCATCAGTTGTTGTTGATGGCCGTTCTGGACCTGGTTCGTCATCAACACGTTTTCGACCCTCTTTGAATCATTTTTACCGATCAAAAACACTTGCTTGCGACAAACAATTTTCACTGAGGGCTTTTCCAACATTCTGAAGGTTTCGACACCAGAAATTTGATTCCACACACAAAATTTAATGGAACTTCTTCGTTGAATAATTTTTCTCATCGTAAAATTCGCTGAATGCGATACCATGACTTTTATTTTCTGGTCATCTGAAAAATAAAACAATGTAGAATTATTGATTACTACGTAAGTAAGAAAGATTACTACGGATAAGAAACTGCAAACTTAAAAGAATTGACTAAATAGGGGCTACTTTAAAATAAATGTCGATTTTTCACTAATATTTGAAATTTTCAATTTTTTTTATATTAAAATTAAATTCTTCATTTATTATTGCTTCATATGAATGTTCCATAAAGAACACTAGGCCAATACAGCAGAAGCTTATAACAAGTGGCATGTTTGTACCAGAGAATATAAACCCCAAAAACTTACATTACACATTATTCGTTGTTATCGCCTCAACCTTCATGTGATAATTACTCTTGCATTTATTCCTAACCAAATAATATTTAAGTATACTTGTATTCACCTGAATTTAAAGAGGATATTATCAAAAACAGAATACTGAACTGACAGTGAATCCAAAAAGGGTTGCTTTAAAACGTATGCACATGCATTTCCGCTCTCCTGGTTTGAGTTCCCGTTTTTTGCATTGCTTTATTAATATTGGCACAATCACTCTGACTTCCTCTTTATTTATGCTCTCTACGCACATAACATAAAGTACTCGAATTGTAGAATTTTTTGTTTTCGTGTATGATTTAACAAAACCCTCGTGGAGTGCAACGTGTGCAATTAATTAATGCTCGATTCTTTGTAAGCGGATATACGACGTGCCACACAAAGGGTTGCATGGTTGCATTTATGCTCTCATTTCTCATACCAACGATGTGAGTGTTCCAAGTGTAATTTCCGTTGAGCTTAAGGGGTTAAAACATTTTTTTTTCGGAAGCATTAAGTGATAGGTTCGTGGAAAGTATAAATTAAAATGTTGAACAAAAAATGCAATTTTTTTTCTTTGAATTGATATTTTTATGCAATAGAGTAGGCATATCTTTTAAGCTTGAAGCTTCCTAAATGTAAGAAAATATGTATGACTAAAGTTTAGATTATGAAAATGTGAATTAATTTTCATAACACAGGAGCCTTTCTTTAAATCATAGTAAAGAATGCCACCAATCCATGAGGTATTAAAAAATATTCTCTTTAAACTGTTCATTCACAAATTTTTAGATATCCCCAAAAGCTTACTACGCATTGAAATTAGCTGGAACGAAACCGGTTTTAAACTCTTAGTTTCTAAGCCAAAATTATTCAGAGTGATTCGCGGAATATTTTTCCGTTTTTTTTTTCATCCCAAATCGGCTCGCTTTAGTTTGCGGGCTCATATATGTATAATCATTCCCAAATTTATATTTATTTTACTGGTTATAGTAATTCATAATATAAACTTCCAACATCCTGCACTATTTGAAAACCTGAAGAAGATCTTTGGTATTATTCTGTCTAAAAGGGTTTTCGGCTCTAACCACCTCTCTTATTTTTGAGAATTTCGCTGTAACAAGAGGGATGTAAATTGATTTGTCAGAAAATTTCGATTGCAATCTGACGTATCTCATCTCCGATCTTTATTGCAAATCCTATCGATATCTTTGTAAGTAACACTTTAACTTGCAGATAGGTAGAAGGATAAAGGGTTTCTTCGGATAATATCTTGTACGTATTTAAGTTACATGAGTATCTGTACCATCTCTCTGTACCATAACTCGGCAATAACGGCGTAAGCGGTGTCTACGCCAAAAAAAAAGGAGAAGAAGATTTGTGTCATCTAATCAAAATTGACCCGGACTGACAAAAAACTATATTTAACGAATTTAGAATAGGAATAGAATTTTTATTATCACCTTTAAAATAGGCTCCTGAGCCTATACTTTATCCTTCAACGAAAATTGGGTTTTTCGATCACGGCTCATTTTTAGAACGCAAACTCCTTGCTTGATTTTTTTTTCATCGTAAAAATCGTGAGACAAACTTCACGTTGTAAGCAAACAGCTGTCAAACACGCTAATTGATACATATATAGATATGATATATATAGAATCTGGAAAAAATTGCTTTATCAATTCGGTTTGCGTACGCTCAGTTTAAATGGACCAGTCCGGTTCAAATTTGATCACATAATAAAGCCAGTAATCATTTTCCTACATCACTGGTTATTTATAAAGGGTTAGGCTTAGAGGTCGATCCTAAGTTTGAACTCAATTGGACAGCTTAGAAAATGGTTCGCAGTTGTCAGCTGTTTTGGGTTCCCAAAATCCAGATGCTAGGCAATCTATTAGGAAACTAGCTGAGAGGAGCATATTTCTATTAATCCACTTTTATTTTTATTCTTATTTTATCTATAAAATCAATGAGTCCGATAAGTAAAATATTCCAAATATAATCAAGGGGGTTCGAGACTCCCTACTTTTTTAAAGAAAAGAACATAGTAACTTCAAATTTAATGGAAAATGTTTATTATCATTCAAAAGAACATTCTTTGGCATTTATACTTTGAATTTTATCTCTTTCAAATGTTGGTCGCGGCTACGTCTTAGGTGGGGTTCATACGTTGAGTTCAATTTTCGAAGACTCGTTCGAGTTTCGACTGGTAACTGGCGAATGACAGGTGTGATGTGTTGCTCAAAGACCTAAATCAAAGCGCGATTATCAACAAAACGTGAAATTATCTTTTTACCGAAGTGTTGTCACAATAAATCTATTGATTGATGGGATGTGTGGAAAGTGACGCCGTCTTGTTGACACCAAATGTCGCCGAGATCACGAGCTTCAATTTCAGGCTTCAAATAGTCGGTTATCATGGCGCGATAACGCTCGCCATTGACGGTTACGCTCTTACTGACATCATTTTTGAAGAAATGTGGTCCATCGGCCCATAAACCGCACCAAACCGTTGTTTTTTTCTGGATGAAATGGCGGCTCTTGAATCTCTTCAGGTTGGTCTTCGTCCGAAATGCAGCAATTTTGCTGATTATTCGCTGAACAAAGGGATTCTTCGCAGTTGGCGCCATTTAATTTTACTGCTTTTTCATTTTCCTTGGTTTATTACATTTTTGTAATGCTCTCTTCCAATTGAATATTTACCTTCACATCTCTTTAACTGCAATATTAAATTTTACTGGAATTTCTTTTAAAACTGACCCAAATACCTCGTGCAATTTTTATTGTTTACCCAGCTATTCAAAATTTTAAAGGCTTAGGCAAACACTTGCGCAAATATGCAGTTATCTATCTAAATAACTGTAAAAGTGTTTACTATATGTTGTTGTTTTTCCATCCATTCATACATCACCACAAATGGTGATTAAGGTTTCTCTCTTACACCAACACCATTATCAGCAACTTTATTGACTATTTCACTCAATATCGGCCAAAATGAAAACTAACTGTGCACTTGCCGGCTTTGTGCAAAAACTTTTCCAATTAACTTGTATAGAATATGTTGGGAGAAGTGTTTTGACGAAGTGTAACCCGACTACTTTGTTGCGAGTGTGTTGCTCAATGAGACAAAGCCAACAAAGCCAAAGGAAAAAGAAAATAGAAAGAGAAAAGCCATTACAACTCAATATCTGGCATAGAAAAGAGAAAGAGAGATAGCAACAACAACTATTAATGCATATGGAGGACGGAAGGAAGCTGCGTCGCGATTCCGTCCAGCCATTCATTCATATTCGCGCAGAGTTGTTGATATCTGTTATGTCCCGCTGTGCGTGGCAGGTAACTGTTCTCAGTTTGTTTAGATGAGTCTGCAGTTACTTTGCTATTGTTGTTAGTATTTGTTAATAGCTAGTAAAAGTTAAACAATGAATGACAAAAGGGAGTAATGACAACAAACCGCAAATTACAAACTGTTGGACTTTCAGCGCGAGGCGCTGACGTGACGGGACATTGAACGCTAATGACAGCGCGACTACAACGAACGGCAGGAAGAAACACAAAGGGAGGGACTGGTAAATGATTAGCTCGATTGTTATGGTGCTAATGTGTGTCTAAAGAATATATTGAATATGTTATGCAAGGTAATTATAGATTTGGAATTGAGCCTTTATTTTTAAATGATCACAAAAACCAAAGAATTTTATATTAATTCGAGAGATTTCGCTATAATTTCAAATTAAAATAATAAAATATTTATAAGTAGGACCAAATTCAGTATCACGGTATTTTTTTATGTACTTTATCCAAATTTGGCTCAAATAGTGATCTCCAATAGCGAAGTAATAAGCTCTCAGTATGCTCGCGGTAGCGTTTTTGTTGACCTCGACGAAGTATTCGACACTCAGTATTCGCACTTTCCTTCTTGAACTCTATTCATTACACATAGATACTGAAATTCGCTTTCTGGGATTTGGCTGTCATACCTCTACAGACAAATAGTTAAGGTATTAATATAGCTGAAGTTCGAGCAAATTTTTGTAGAATTTTAACTCAGATCGAAGTTTATATCGTCGATGCTAATACTTCAAGAAATAAGTAGCTCTAGTACCTCGGAAGCGTCTAACAACTTTGAAAGTCAATTAAATAGTTTCCACTACTGAATAGTATCCACATAAGAATTGACTAAAGAAGTGGGTATAGATAAATATGTGATGTAATGTAGATTCATCTCAAGCAGTGGTACTTACGCCACAGCAAGCTTCGTTCCGTTCGTATCTCAAACTCAAAGAGAAAAATATAAACTGATCTCAGCAAGCAAATTGAATTTCGCTGGCGCTATACCACCGTGAACTCCTCTCAACTAACGAGATAATCGTCGTTCAGGCCCTGCTGGTTCGCATTCAAGTCATTTGATGTTCTAAAGTATGTATATATGACGACCGTTACCGTTCCCACGGCAGTCGGGTCTTTACGTAACCGGAACGCATCCGTATTTTTATCCGGCCAAAGACTGTCAACAGGCAGAATTCCACTGCTACAACAAACATTATTTTTTTTTTGTACTCATATTAGATGAAAATTTTGAAGGGCCTACTTTTTTGGAATTTTTGCCTTGTTCTTGCGAAAAATTGAGACAATCATGCAGCAGAGCAAACTAACTGGATCTAGACAATTTCATGTCAGAGTTAGGAATCGCGAGCAAAACGAAAACTTTTTCAAATGTCAAGTCGTTTTTTTGCAAAAACCTTCAACAATACTTTGTTCACGAAACTTTTGCTCATCTGTTTGAGCTTGAAAATTCTAGGAAGCGTCAGTGGATTGCTTGGAATAAGCCATAAGATTCGGATATCTTAAACGTGCTTGAGCTGAACTAACCTTGTCGAAGCAGCAGACCACAGAAGATTCATGAAGTAAGCTCGACATGGTTCAGCTTCATCAATTAAATTGGTGAGCTTGTGCTTATCAGCCCGCGGATCGTTGGGTCGTTAGGCAGTATGCTTGAAATAGGTTAATATTTTAAGTTTCTTAATTTGCTGGATAGATCTGAGCACCAGTTATTAACTAATACATATATCTCTGTGGTGGTGTTGTGTGTGTGGTTACAAATATGTTCTCTTTAAAGACTTAAGCAAACCACATCCATTTTATTAGCCGCAGATTCTCGACAATAACATACTATATCTTAAGGGTCCACAGCAGGTATCAATTTATGAGGAGTTTTGTGGAGATAGTCTAATAATACAGGTCTCCCTGCGACTTTTCAGATTCTGATAGTTTCTGATTCATTTACTACGATTTTCCTAAACATCTCTCTAGATTGACTTTTCTTTCGCTCCAACAAAGCGCTGTCGGGCCAACATTTGCTTCACAGCTCCTGTAGCTTTTAGCGTTGTTGAGGTCTTTAACTGTATTTTATTTGTGATATCAGTATGTTTATATACTCTCACTTAATTCCATATTTATATCACATTATTTCTACGGATGAACGCACATTACGAATACACGAACTTCCCACTTTGCCGAACGACTTCTATTATTAGCTCTCTCAACCGAGCACGATAACTACATACTAACTTCAAGTAGTCAGAAACCGGCAGACCGACAAGTCAACACAACGGCCCACACAAACGATGTATTTGGATCGCACAACAACAACAACAGCAACAGCAAATATTTCTGTGTCTCTGACAAGTTGCACGAACTTAGAAGTGCAGCAAATAAACGAGAACAGACGACAACGAATACGCAAATTAACTGCAATCAAAGCGCAGAAGTTGCAGAACACCAACAACAACAACAACAGCGAAAAATAACATTTAATGCCATAGAAGCCAGTAGAGTTGCAGTTGAGTGCAGTTGTTGTGTGCTGAATTAATAGAAAGTGGGAGTGTTGGAGTGGGCGTCTTTTAAGCCGGTTCGTCTGTTCGTCCGTCCGTCCGTCGCTTAGATCTTTAACTGATGCGCTACACAGCGATTGCAATAGCAACAACAACAATCGCATTATAAACTTTAATAACTGCAACTAAAGCAAAAGTGAACTGAACTGTGCGAGCTGAGACTGACTTCACGCAACGACAAATCATAACAGACAGCAACGACGGTTCTTGACAGTTGACACAGCGGGCAGAAAAAAAAGCAACAAATATACAAATTTGTTGTTTTTTTTTTTTATTATGTGATGTCACCGTATATATATAATAAGAAAAAATTGTATACCCTTCAGAAGTAAAAAAAGTAAAAAAGTTGTTCATATAAAAACTGGGTCCGTTTGTATGACGGCTATAGGTTATAGTGGTCTGATCTGAAAACAGTTGGTTCGGAGATTGTACTGTTGGTTTGGAAAATACTTCACATCAAATTTCAAGAAGAAATTTTGTCAAATAAAGAAGTTATCCATAGAAGGACTTGCTTTTGGTCAGTCAGTTTATATGACAGCTATATGCTATAGTGACCCGATCTTAACGGTTTGTTCGGAGATTGTACCATTGCTTTGGAAAATACTTCATACCAAATTTCAAGAATAAATATTATCAAATAAAGAAGTTTTCCATACAAGGACTTGATTTTGGTCGGTAAGTTTGTATGACAGCTATAGCCTATAGTGATCCGATATCGGCGGTTCCAACAAATAAGTAGCACCCTATGAAGTTAAAGCCCTATGCAAAATTTCAGATCAATAACTCAAAAATGAGAGACTATTTTGCGTATTTATACACTTTACCTCACAGGCTCTCCAACACTTCCTTCGGCATGTTTCGAACTTCGTGACAAACTCAGGCGAATTAGGTATATGTTAAGGGCATAAACTACTAGCGGCATAAAAAAATAATGACGTGGGAGCTGACAGCTTTTATTTGTGAACTATATAAAGAGTAAACTCGGCTTTCATTCAAGAAGGGAAGACACTCGCCTCAATGTGCATATGTATGTCTCGTACATTAGTTATAATTTTAGGCAGATAGACTGACTAACTGGTGAACTATAGGGAGACTATGTACTGGGAGCAAATAAAAAAATATGTTTTTCTTTCAAAAATGCAACTGGCAACGCTGCCAGACATAGACATAATGCAGACAAGTGACATTTGTTAGATTCAGCTGTACATACAGACCGACAACTAAGCAAACTAACAGCAGCATTTAAATATAATGGCAGAAGATAGCGCAAATCAGAAAAAATAGTATTCTAAAAGAGTTGATGATGTCGTCTTTCCTGTCACAACTTCATAGACATATGCTTACATATACTATATAGACGTATTTTTTGCTGAGCACCCGGCGTAGAACGCTTGACTGACTGCAGACGACAAGCCAAGTTAGCTGTAGTGATGAGGCCAAAGCAAATATTTCTTTTTGACATGCAAATGTCATTCTTCTGCTATTGAATGGGAATTGAAGAAGCAGCAGGCAGATTGAAGAGCAGCGCCAATTATACCAGTCTCCATTTATGGAGGCGCATGGCCAGTTATGACGACAAATGGACAAAGCAAATAAGAATTCGTGTGTATATATACAGTTATATACATATAAACATATATATAGTTCATACATATATATATATAGTATATAGAAAACTAAAAACCTGCAAAATTAGGAATTATCTCTACACTTCAACAGACAGATATAGAAATGAGGCGGCTTCAAGCCATTGTAGGTATGCAAGCAACAGCTATGACAGCTTGCGGAAGTTTTGTGTTAAACGTCAGACATAGACGGATAATTAAAACAAATTGTCGGCTTAGCAAAAACTAAATGAAAATTATTGTCATTGCGTCATCATAACGTCACCAGGCGATCAGGTTGCTAAACAGCATAAATAACCTTAAATATTTTGAGTTGAAGGAAAAGGGAATGAAGAGGCAAGAATTAAATGGGAGAAGGTCTTTATTACATATTTCAACAAATTTTTAAAGGTTTCTAGTGAGGATCATAGCTCACATACCAATAAAAATACCTTAAACTTTTTTCTGTGAAACCGTTTTCGATATAAAAATAAAAATAGTGATTCGGATTCAACGATCTATTCTATAAAGCAATTTGATAATATCTTATGCTATGCAGGATTATTATTTGACTTAAGAAGAACTCGAAAACTCGTAACACCGACTCATCAGATGTTTTCATCGTCCATGTGTCTGCAGCATACATCAGGACGGGGATGATGAGTGACTTGTAGAATTTGGTCTTTGTTACTTCTCAATTTGATGACAAGATATATTTCGTCTAGCCCTCATTCAGTACTAGACCTATTTATACACTCTTGTCTTCTACAAGCAGTTATCTATTCATCTCTTCAGTTCAAATTATTTTCTCTAAGAGTAGTAGATTGTCTGAAACCTCATTTGATATCGAACGGCTCGGAAAAGTCCTTTCCAATCCTAACGCAGCCTTTGCTGTTGCACAATGTCAGTTTACTCTTATGAGAACATCAACCAGCTGGGCGGCGAAATCTTCCCAATCAAAGCATCGAACATCCCAGGTGCATGCTTTATATTATAAAGTCCCATGAAATGAACAGTTTCGAATAGGAGCAGAATCAATCTTTAGTTTTGAACTGAAATAAGTCTTGTTACCAAAAAAATGAGTATTGGTTTTGGAATGATTCTAGGAATCCCAACATTTGAGTCCTTCTATTGTAATAAATAATACTTCTTAGTAGTATTTTTCTAGCAAAAAGTTGCTAACTTTCAAACCATTATGATTTGAACTACCTTGAAAATACCATATAAGTTATAGTTCCATAAAAAATATTACTTAAAAGTACTCTACTGATCAAATTTAACAACAACAACTATATTTGCTGAGATATAATGAAACTAAAAGTGCACTTTGCCGTGGCAAATGAATAAATCTATTTTCTCAATTCTCAATTTATCGTCACTTATGTTACATAAACGATAAAATAAAATTGATATTGCGGCATAAGCCAAAAAATGGCTTGCCACGAATCACTTTATTCCTATCGAAATTGTCAGCAACAATATTGCGGCACAAATCTCATGCAGTGTCTGCCGTAAGAACACATTGCTATCAATTTATGTGTAGGTATAAGTATGTAGATTTGCTAACCGCTTTTATACATTAGGAAGAATCAATTTCGAAGGAGCAAACTTGCATCGAATGGTTTTTATATCTTATAGTTAGCAAAAGCACTAGTTGCTTTACGATATATCTGAAAAATCTAAACTGGTTAGCGAGTACGCCGTCATCAGTTTCCCATTGTCTTATTTAAAAGGTTTCTGAAAATTTTCAGCGAGACCTTTACCGCATATTACATACTTTCAGTGAAATTTCCGGTTAGGCGAAATGTCATATCTTTCATCATGATGATTGCTCTTCATAGATTCCTATACTATAAGCTGGAGTATAATTAGTGATACACATCCCCATCTATCAATATAATATATGTATATTATACATAATAATAAAACCACTCTGTAATAATCTATGTCGCAAAGCTCATGATCCTTTCTCAGAGCGAAATTCTGAGTTCTATTTTCAATACTTTTTTAAAAAACTGTCTTTGGATATATTGAGGCTGGATAACTTGTTTCATTGGGTGATTTTACTTGCGAGATTAACTCAAAAAATTATGCAACAGTATCTCTTAAAGTTTAGGAGAAATGTTAATTTCTTAAGTTTTCGTTATTGAAGAATTTTTTTTAACGAAGTGACTTTGGTAGTCTAGATTTATTCAAAATACAATGTACGTATGTTTAGGAGATAATCAGAATATTAGAACGCATAAAGAATTTTATTTTTCACTAACGGAACTCTACGTATCTACGTAGAAAGAATACATCTGCAAAAGCCGTGACGCCACGAAACGTTCCCATTTAGGCATGAGTGTTTCTTGTCGGTGTTTTCACTTACTGCTGCCCATTATAAAACCGTCCGATTGGAAAAGAAAAGATTACAACTTACTTTAACAATATTTTCAAGCAAAACATTAAAGTGTTCAAGAACTTCTTCTTCTTTACTGGCGTAGACACCACTTACGCGATTATAGCCGAGTCAACAACAGCGCGCCAGTCGTTTCTTCTCTTCGCTACGTGGCGCCAATTGGATATTCCAAGCGAGGTCAGGTCCTTCTCCACTTGGTCCTTCCAACGGAGTGGAGGTCTTCCTCTTCCTCTGCTTCCCGCGGCGGGTACTGCGTCGAATACTTTCAAAGCTGGAGTGTTTTCATCCATCCGGACAACATGACCAAGCCAGCGTAGCCACTGTTTTTTAATTCGCTGAACTATGTCAATGTCGTCGTATATCTCGTACAGCTCATCGTTCCATCGAATGCGATATTCGCCGTGGCCAATGCGCAAAGGACCATAAATCTTTCGCAGAACCTTTCTCTCGAAAACTCGTAACGTCGACTCATCGGTTGTTGTCATCGTCCAAGCCTCTGCACCATATAGCAGGACGGGAATTATGAGCGACTTATAGAGGAGTGTTCAAGAACAGTCAGATATACATATATTTTGGGCGACCGATATAAAGAACATTTCTTGTAGAACAATATCTTTCGTCAATATTGCTTTGTTGCTTCGTTTCAGGATTGTGAATTAGGAAGCCAAGACCGCTTGTTATTGATTAATAAAATAATAATAATTTTATGGTTTTCTCTACCTCTACAAAATTTTAGAATGTCTATCCAGTGCTGACCAGTCTTAGAAAGAACTTTTTTGTATCCATACTTTTCAAGTTTCTAGTTAACCCAAGCACAGCTACAAGCAAAACTCTTGAGAAACTTCCGTTACTTTCTTATTACACAGAAGAACAGCGTATATTAAGCTTGTCAAGAAGTTTGTAACAGCTAGAAGAAAAGGACGGAAACCCAGAGGAGTATATATGTATATACAGCCATGTCCGACTGTCTAGATGTACGGGTTCGTATATAGTCACTCAGTTTTTGCGATACCGATCTGAAAAATTTAACACGTCCTTTTCTTCCTAAGAAGCTGCTTTATCAACCACCATAGTCATAGAAACTGATCGGTCCAAATCAGGTCCTTTCATGTAAAACTTTTTTGCGTAACGAAATAATGTGACGAGATTTGAATGGAGAGAATCTAAGGCAACATTAAAATCACCGAAGAATTTTTTCAGATCACTCCACTATAAAATATATGTAGCTGCCATACAAATTGGTGGATCAAAGATCAAGCACGATAAAAATGTGTATGCTATAAAAAATTGCTATAAAAAATAACTATAAGATTTATAGCATCTGTGCAACCGATTTTAACACTTTTCTTTGTTTGTTCTTAGTATTACTCCGGGCTTTACTTATAAAAGGTTTACAGGTCGTACCATGAAATGTCTACCCAGTCAATTTGAGCTATGGATATGTTCAAGCTTTATTGGATAGATCATCATAGTTGCACCACACTACTGTTTCTATCCTCTCTTTCCTCACAGTGCATATAAGCCAATTGAATGTCTAAGCCGAAATACAAAATAAAACAACAACAACAGCAACACGAGTATCTACTGCGTCATCTTATGAGCCAAAGCCAGAATATGTTGTTGTTGTAGTAGACTTTGCACCGCAGCATAAGCTCCGCATGTGATTTCGCGGCATGCGCTATATGTATGTAGGCGTTTAGGCGTGTGAGTGGAGATTATATAAGGATTCTAAAACTCGAAGTAGAGTCTACGTGTGTGCCGCACACTTTCTGCACACAAATTTCGACGCGTGTTGCTTGCTGTTGCCGACAAGATACACGATGCGGTGGCATTAAGGCGTTGTGCGGCGTCAACGCACCAGCGCCAACAAACACTCATATAAACGACGTTATATACATACTTATGTATGTCTGTATGTATGTATAGTATGTATGACTGTGGCCAAGAAAATGTCTAACTTATTTGCATAATATTCTTTTAAGCGTTTGGTGTTGTTTTTGGTTTTCGCCAAGCGTGTTTAATTTTTTTTTTTTGGTTGGAGCTGGAATTTTTTTGGTTTTTCTGTTTTGCTATTGCCTTTGGTTTATTGATTTGTTGTTGCCATTGTTGTATTTTTTGTTCTCGCCTCTGTTTCAACATATTTTATGGCTAACGCCGACATTTGATGCTTTGTCGCGCTACGGCTATATATATATATATATATATTTTATATATATGTATATAGTATATTTATGTATATGTGCGACCTTCTCATACTCGCTTTAGCGCCAACTTTTGCTTTCATTTACTTTTGAACCGCCTTTCACAGCTACTGCTTATTGTTACTTCTAATATCACCTTACAAAAAATTAGATTAATAGCTCCGTGTTGTTGACTTTTATGTATATACATACATATGTATATTCGTAAATACACCTTCAGGCAGAGTGAAATTATATCCATTAATTTTATATAAAATTCACGAACTCATAAAGCGAGCCGTTTTAAAATAATTTATTAGGGCCAAGTTCGAAGTAACGTGTTCTTACTTGAGAAATATTTTCAAGAGTCCTTAATATAGAAATAAGAATTTGTAAAAATATCTTTATCTCAATGTTGATCGGTCAGTTTGAATGCCAGCCATACGCTACAGTGGTCTCAGCTGAACAGTTCGTTCGGAGATTGTAGCGTTTTCTTGGACAATAATATCTGGCGTATATCGTGGAGATAACTCGTCAAACGAAAAAGTTTTCCATACAAACTTTTGATTTCAATCGTTCAGTATACAAACAGCTAACTTCTATTGTTAACCGTTTTCGGCGATTCCTACAAATAGGCAACTTCTTGTCAAGAAATCGATAGATATATCAAAAAGTGAGGTTTTACTTTTTTATTTATTAGGTCAGAAAAATTTACTTTGAAGTCATGGGTTCTAACATAAATTGAATATTTATTGGAATCCTGCGCTCTAGCACAGGACCAATGGATTTCGCATGCGCTTAGCAGGCGCTGGTCGACGACCTATAACGACTGCAAGAACCTTTTAATGTAAAGTGAACGCAACACATATTTTAAACTCGTATGGAGTTCTTATTGGACACCGTCCAATATACATATATTCATGCAGTAAGACTAAAAATCTTGAAGGACAAAAAAATCTTCGGCGAACCAGGCAGTCATAGCAGAAACTGGCATTAGGCGTCTCAACAAATGTCTGATAAGCTCTAAGCGCTTTGTCGATTTGTAAGGGTTTTAGGTAACACAACGGTCCAGTGTTCTAAGCTGTTCAAGAGAGAACTTTAGGATCGTCTTACCTAACCTAAATCAACCAATTGAATGGACGGAGCTAGGTGAAAGTATGATCCGACTAACCAGTAGAAAAGTAGTTCATAAAGTAACTTTTATATGACACGAATATAATCGTACTATCAGATCCAACCTCAATCACTTTGTAGGGACTAAAGAAATGAATAAACCAATTTTTTGTTTAACTTTTAGTAACAAGCTACGGCATGGTTTTATTAAATCTCCACACTGCCTGACATTTGTATATAGTCAGGCAACCAAAACTGTCGCCTAATTTTCTTAATATTTCTGGCAAATTAGGCGATATTTTTGGTTTAAAGTTAACCGTAGATACGGAGTTCTGAATATTCGATGTGAGAGAGCTAGAAAACGTAAGGTTCGAGCATTTTTGGATCAACGTTATGTAATGTTACATTTTGCCACGTCATCTTACTTCATAATAGATCCATATCTGCAAATCCAAATGAGGTGCAGGAAGCAAATATTATATAGGGTGGGCCATATAAAATTTTAAATTTAAAAAGTCGACAAAAAAAAAACGGCTTCATATTTTTCAAAAGTCTAACATTTATTTAAAAGGTTGTTTTATGAAAGTTATTTGTGGAAAACAATTTCGAACAAATGACCACCACGGCTGAGTTTACAGTAGCTTATCCGATCCACCCAATATTGGAGTACTTTCTCGATGGTTTCAGGCCTTAGCAGGCCTTTGGCAGCTATAGCAGCTTTAATCTTGTACTTTAGATCTTGAGTTGTTTCTGGATGGTTGGCGTAACATTTATCTTTAACAGCTTCCCACAGAAAATAGTCCAACAGAGTTAAATCGCAGCTTCTGGGAGGCCAATTCACATCACCTCTTTTGCTGATTATGCGATTTTCGAAGATAGGGCGTAAAAGATTGAGTGTAGCGTTTGCTGTATGGTACGTAGCGGCGTCCTGCTGGAACCAAATGCCACAATTCTGCTTGTTAACGTAACCATCGAGGTGGAAATGAGCCTCGTCCGAAAAGATGATTTTTCGGTAAAATTGACCATCCTCGGTTTTTTTTTTCAATATTCCCCAGTTTTCTTCTAGTGAATAGCGACTTATTTCGTAAATTTTAGATTTTTTACTGAATATCTGTCACTTTCCGAATGGTTTTTGATGTTTCTAATGTCGAAATATAGATAATTCAAATTTAAAATGTTAGATGGCCCACCTTCTGAGAATATGGACTTATTCTTGTTTGAATGAAATTATTTTCAAATTCCTTATCAGAGACAGATGCTTTTGATAAATTCGATAAAAAGTCAACCTTTGGTACTGGGATCCAACTATTCAATACCTGGGACTTTGAACTGTTTTGGTTGAGTTTGGACAATTTTTTCACAAGATTGAAATCAGTCAGAAGGGTCTCGAGATATGTATTTTCACTTAAAAGTGGGCAGTGCCACGTTTCGTACCAACAAAACTTTTCAAACAGTTTTCTGACTGCTTCACTCTGAAATGTTCGAGCCCGGATGAAAAATTAGTCATCAGCAAAGAAAAAATATGCCTTATTTTGACATGTTTCTTCGATGAAGGCGAAAACTCAAGTCAAGCGGCTGAAAATGTGAATAGTGTCTATGGTTCGAAAAATTCAGGTTTCGTCAATTCCGGAAGACATATGTATGTACCTCGAAATAGCCAATAAGCCAATTTTCGAAAACATTCTTAAAATAATGAAAATCTTCGAGTCCGACCTGTCAAGTCAGGAAACATTTTGCAAGAAATAAATTGGCAGTGATGTATAAATACCTCACGAGTTAATGCAAAAATCATCACAAACCGAATTTTGAAGTGCGAATCGCTGCTAAATCGCAACAAAATCGAACCGTTTCTGAAGCGAGAATCTCGGTAAGCTGGCGTCATCGTCATAGGTCAAGAAGGTTTTGCTATGAGCTAGCTAAGATTGGCAAGCCATCATCTTCTGTGAGCTGTTTCACTAAATCTAAACTTTGAATTCGAACATATGTTTTCAAAAATTGGATTTTCTGAAATAAGAAGTCACCCAGAAGTGACCAGATTTGACTAATAGGAAAAGAATTTTGTTCTATCGGGCGAACGAGAAGTCACACACAAAGCAAAATGGAGTGCAAAAATTATGGATTTCTTTTTACTAAACCTTGGTATCATTACTTTCCAAAAAGATGAATCTAATAAGAGCATAGTGTCCGCACATTGTTACAAAATATTTTTTACTTCACTTCCATAATGGGGCATTAAATATCACCAAGTCAAACAATTCTAATGAAAAGTGACTGACATTGAAAACGAACCTCTATTAAAACAAATTTTTCTGAAAACAAAGAGAATTCTGCGAAAAACACCCACATTGCTTGCACTATCACTTACCGAGCACAAAATGGAAAAATTGGTAAGGAACCAAAAAAAAAACGTAACGTGAGCTCAAACTCCAAGCAAGTGAAATTGATGGGAGCAAAAGGTGAATAGTTCAGAAAATTGGAAAATTGGCACACCGCAGGACAGCAGCAACAATGGAATCGGATCCTAAACAAAGGCTCATTAGAGGGAATTCCCAGCATTTATGGCACGTTGATCATTCGTGACGCTCTGGGCAGCTCGTCATGGAATGTCGCTATTTGCGCACACAAAAGCCGCTGGAAAAAGGACACGCTGTTATTAGTTATCATGCCCCCTCGGCACGTCTTTTGCTCTGCCAATAGCCAATAAGCCACTGAGGAGCAGTGAGATTTTAGTTATCGCGATGTGTGTGTGTGTGTGTGCTCGTGTACGTGCCGAAAACAAAGGCATGCGACAAAGTGTGGAAAGGCCGAACAGTAGATGCACAAGAACAAAAACAATAGAATTAGAATTTACGCAGAATGCCACACAGATGCCGAACATGCTTTTTTTCTAATTTTTAATTGTGTTTTCCGAAAACACTGTTGCAAATCAATGACAGTTTTCGAAAAAAAAAATTAAACGAATTTCACATAAAGTCATATACTTCATTTGGCAATGCTGATAAGCCATGTGTAGTGTCTAAATGAACCGGATCTAGTGAAATACGAAGAAGAGTTCAAAAGTCACCGCTAATTGCTGAGCGGAAAAAATAGTTGTGTTTTTGGTGAATCCGTGCGGGGAGGTCCATTAAAGTGCATTTAGCACTAGTCTAAAAAAGAAACCGGTTTTTTTTGTTCGCTTTTAGTTTTTGTTGTTGTTACTATTCTCTTTGGATTTTTATTGCCGTCATTTGCGTAATGGTTATTACCATGGCCACCAGCGCTTGTTGGTTAATTGAAAGATCGCACACTTGCTTCACGACTCCACTACAATGGGCTGAATAATTACATACAAGTATTTATATACATACATATATTTAGACAGATATACAGTTACTTAGCAATTCTTCTTCTTTATTGGCGAAGACACCGCTTACGCGATTATAGCCGCGTTAACAACAGCGCGCCAGTCGTTCTTGCTTTTCACTGTTTGGCGCTAATTAAAGATTCCAAGGGTAGCCAGGTCCTTCTCTGCTTGGTCCTTCTAACGGAGTGGAGGTCTTCCTCTTCCTCTGCTTCCCCCGGCGGGTACTGCGTCGAATACTCTCAGAGATGGAGTATTTTCGTCCATTCGGACAACATGACCTATCCAGCGTAGCCGATGTTTTTTAATTCCCTGAACTATGTCAATGTCGTCGTACATCTCATACAGCTCATCGTTCCATCGACTGCGGCATTCGCCGTTGCCAATGTGCAAAGGATATATATCTTTCGCAGAACCTTTCTCTCGAAAACTCGTAAGGCCGACTCATCATATGTTGTTACGACCTGTTGGCAAGAGTTCTTCTGTGTTGGATTCCTTTTCATTAGTGGCGTTTTTTACGTGACCGATCCCAAACCTAGCACACAAACCCTGGGGAGGGATGATTCGTCTTCTCATTTTAGCTCACCTTTAAACATATGTACTTTGTCTACCCAGAGGATACTTGGTCTAAAACCAGAAGTCACTCAGAGAACTTTCCCCATTTGCGTGACCCCATCCAAGCTATTAGGTCTAGTAAAAATAGTATTATAGCAGTAGTTAACTTAAGTAATCCTGTATCCTGTTTAAGTGTGAGTACTTATAAACGTCCTTCAGATAGCTTTGTGGTTTCCTGACACCGTATTGTTTAAGCTCGCGTCTAAGATGGACACCAAAAATAAAAAAATACCCATATTTTACAGTTTTTCTTCGATGAAAACGTAAAAGGGATCCAGAAACCTGAAAGATGTAACATGATCTGGAAGAGCAATTCGCCAAAATACTAATAAAAACAATGTAAAACGTGGAGTCGTGATGAGCTAAACATGGTTCAGAAAACCATTTGGTATTAGTGCAATAAGGTTGAATAGAAAATAAGCTCGATGTGAGACAAAAACCTCGTGGACCAGATTTCCGTGAGCCGACACAAACAGTGACCAAGCCAGGATTAACTGGCAGGACGGTTTCGTTATCAGTTTGGTGTTATGAGTAGCTCTACTTCGGTCATACACTTAATTCGGACCTGTATTGTCGTCAATAGGACCGTCGATCGCCCAGAAGTGTCAGCTTTGCTCAATAGGAGAGGAATTGTTTTTAATAGTGATTTACCAGAAGTTTTGGGACTCTGGTTGCGAGATTCTTATGAATCCACCTCATTGTTTGAACCTGGCAAACAACTGATTAGTACCTATTTCTGTTTACCTGGGAATAACTTTGCTGGTGAAAAATTCGTCCCAAAGGGAGCTTATGAAAATTGAATGTCGAATGTTTTTTATCAATAAGTACGAGGAGTTCTATGATAATGGGATTATAAAATTACCTTCAACAAGCCAACAAGTTAGCGAACAAAATGCTAGAGACAAACCTACAATTTAATACAAAAATAATGGATTTTTTTACAAAACCTTATATATTAGGCCTACAACTTTGCTTCCGCCGTTTTTTTTTTTTTTTTTTTAATTTAAGGCTTTATTGTATAAAAACGGTTCAAAAGTGTTTTCCCTTCCCTCAAAAAGCAATGCTTAATTAACGCATGAAATGCTTTATGATCCATTTTTTTGTAAACTAACACAAGTTTCTTTACAAAAATTCTATATTTTTTAATAATTAATAGAAATCATAAAGATGGTAGTAGTAGAGTAATAGTATTATTAGTAAAGCGAAGAAAAGCAAAATTTCCCGCAAATGTCGAGAATTCGGCTCAAAAAGTGACATTTTCAGTTGAGAATAAGTTTGGGATGCAAACAGATCTCTAAAAATATTTTGTTGGGTTAATGTTGAAACGATTTAATCGATTTAATCGACCATAGCTTGACCCTAGAGACATCTATTAGAAAACGACGGAAGCAAAGTTGTAGACCTAATATACATATAAATAATCAAAGTCGATTCGACCATGTCTGTCTGTTTGTTTGCCTATATATAAGCTAACAAGTGCCTCAATTTTTTATATAACGATCTGAAATTTTGCTCATGTCCTGGCGTCCCCAAGAAGTCACTGATTAGCCGAAATGGACTATATCAAACCACTATAGTAAATAGCTACCTTATAAACTGATCGATAATCATATATTTTTTTTTTTGCTTGGAAAACGTTTTTATTTGACAAGATATCTGAATGAAATTTGGCGTAAAATATTTCCGAAGGTAAAGCTACAATCTCCGAAGAAATAGTTCAGTTCAGATCGACCTCTTACATTAGGTTGTCAAAAAAGTCTTGCGGTATTTTCACTACTTGGCGCTGAAAGCGCGTAGTTCTAGTTTTATTCGTCGCATCGGGTCATGCTATACTTTTTGGAAATCTCATTTCACGCGCTAACACGTGTTTGATTGATTGTCGTTTCTTTTAAGTCGTTCGTGAGTTATAGCGTCGCAAATATGGAGCAAAATAAAGAGAAAATACGGCATATTTTACAGTACTACTACGATAGAGGCAAAAATGCATCTCAAGCCGCCAATAAAATTTGTGCAGTTTATGGACCCGATACAGTTTCCATTTCCACCGCACAACGATGGTTTCAACGTTTTCGTTCTGGTGTAGAGGTGGTCGAAGATGCGCCACGCTCCGGAAGGCCTGTCGTCGAAAATTGCGATAAAATCGCTGAATTGGTCGAAAGAGACCGGCATAGTAGCGGCCGTAGCATCGGTCAAGAGCTGGGCATGAGTCATCAAACCGTTATAAACCATTTCAATAAATCATTCAATAAAAATACCTCAAGACTTTTTTGGCAACCTAATGATATAGAGTTACCAAACAAACCGTGGGAAAATTTTTGTAGAAGCTATTACAGGCTCGGTACAATCGAAGTTAATGTTTTTCTTGTTCCTTCTTTATCTGTTAATTCTTTCTTCTTTTTCTCATTATAAAAATAATACCAAGAGACTCGGATTAAAGATAAAAGAAAATAAAATATTAAGGTTGTATATAGTTTTAAAATTGGTCAAGAAGCTAGAGTTAATAAGTCAGTTCGCTCAACTCTGTTTCTGTTTCTGCTTTTGTTTGTTTCTGTTTCAGTGAAACAAAGCTAATAGGAAGGCATATTTCTATGTATATGTTTAGGATCGATCCTCCATAAGAAGGCCAATCTACCATAATCCTTATATAAATAACGGACTATTTACTTTTACTAGTATGTTAAAATCATCATAAGTCCAAAAACGAATTATTTTTTCAAAAATTTAATTGCAACTACTCTAAATACACGATCATGGAATCACATACAAGGTCATTACAGCTACACGCAGCACATGAGTCAGACGCGAAAAACTAGGCAATGACTCATTAACACAACTCAACATGTCGAGGGGATTTAACTCTTTCACTGGCCTGCGCCATCATGCAACTGCAGCAACGCCATTATGCCGTAATATAATCAACAAAGGAGCTCATTTCGCGTGTGCATCTAGCGCCGGCGGTTTAATAGCCACACTAACAGTAGATACACGACAGACACAAGCGTACACGCGCCGGTGTGAATGGGAGCGAAATGCAATGTGCCACAAAATGTGGCATAAATTAGGCGCCACAATACGGTTCGTGGCAACACGTTCGGTTTTGCCGTTCAATTGTGGCAAGTAAGTCTAGTGCATGCGCGAACGCAATACGTACACACGCACACACAGAGTTACACTTGTGTATGGTTTTGTTGCATATGGCATTGAGCTGCATGCAACACTGGCATACTCAATGTGGCGTTAAGTCAGCGTAGCACATAAACAATGCATTCTACTCAAACTGCATTTATGGATATGTGTGTGTGTGTGAATACATGTTATTGCTGCCGTAATTATTGTTGCATTGCATGGCAGATGGCAGGCAACACAGCGCAGTCGTAATCGCGGTCGTAAGACGCACGCGCAGAAATGTTGAATTGGCGATTTGACGCTTGGAATTTAACGGATTGTATAATTTATGCAGCTGTACGTAAAATGGGGTGAAGACACAATATGAGTTTGGGGGAAAAAATATTTTAAAAAAGTTTTGAAATTTTAGGTTTTTACGTTGTCTACAGTCAGCTTAAAAATGGGTATTTAACGAACGACCGTTAAGTCAAAATTTATTTTCTTTATAGAAATAAAAATCGAAATACCTAAAGACATTTTAGCCGCTAGGTGGCGCAGAGCTATTTATTTTTCGAAATGTCACTGTTTTATATAGAAGCAGTTACATATAACTCCAAAAATTTATCACACTATTTTATTAGTGATATTATCATTTCGTTCTGTAGAGAAAAGAGAGAGAAGAGAGAACAACTACTGTCATTCCATGTGTCGCAGCTTCGTTTATAGTGATAGTTTCACCGCTAGATGGTGCTTGAACACCTATTTTACCAGAACATATCATCAGGTCGGAATGATCGCCTGGACCAACAAATAAAATAATAGTATTTTTGGGTTCCTTTCGAACCAGTACAAGCATCCCCACGCTTCATCATATTCCCCATATACTTGTTTCCCGAAACAGATTACAGATTCAGAAAGAAAAAAAGTCACAAGGAGCCATAAACGAAAATGATGCTGAGCTTTACTTCTAGTTTCTTGAAAAAGTTTCTCAGAAAGTCAGCCACAATCAAGTTCAAATGTGTCGACCTGTTATCGTGGTGAAAAATCTATAAATTTTCTGGTCGTTTATAACTAATTCCTTCACGTAGACGCTTTAAAGCGGCCAAAAAGTAATATTTCCTCTTGGCTACTTGACCATAGAGAGAATTCGTAGTGAATGCCACCATGGAAATCGAAGAAAACGATGTGCATCACTTTGTTTTTCGATCGATTATGTCGTGTTTTTTTTATCAATCAGACGCTGTGTTTTCGAAAGCTTTATAGTAGGTCTTTTGGTACAAGTCTGGCATTGACAAACCTCATATCCAAAGAATTAACCAAAATGTGTTGAGTCGATTCCTAAGGAATGTTAAGATCCTCTGCTATTTCTCTGTTCCCAACTGGCATATTTCAAACTAGCACAACTAGCATTGAAAGAGGACCTTCACCGAATTTGTGCCACTCAAATACTTGTGATAAAGTTGACTCCCCAAAATATTTTTGCAAAAGATACGCAAATTGTTCCACGCACTCACTAATGTGCTGGAGATGTTCAAACTTCACACATCTAGATCAAATAATCTAGGAAAAAATCTATTTGGTTTCTGCACGCAGTTTACATGGACCGGAGTACGGATCAAATTTTATATATATAGGCGTATTAAATTATATGATATGGTTAAAAGATGTCTAGAAAGATAATCACTCTCAAAAATCTAAATTTAAATTTTATAAGACAGCAAGAGGTCAGAAATACCTAAAATCCTATCCGAATATGTACTATAGCAATTATATGGCGTGGAATACTTATGTTTATGATGCAAGGCTCTTTGAATAAGTCAAAGCATCAAATCTCATAGTCTGCATATCAACTGCCATATTGCTTCGTATTGGAACCGAAACCATGATTTGCCGTTAATTGAAATGTACTTTAGGTGTGAATCGAACGTTCCATTTGCCATTTGATATGTGCCAGTTGCCAAGTCGAAATACAAGAAACCGCTGAGCCAACCTTGCCCTAATCAGCAGATGTATTGTATCATAATGATTTATGTGAGAAATTCTGTGTATACTATTTCGTTCTAAATCTACATAAGTTGTGTTTTAAGGTACTAAGTCAAATCTCACTAACTACTCGACCAGTTTTCTCCGAAATCGGCATGAGGCAATACCTTGATATTTTAAAATAACAGTAGACCATAAAACGCAGTACATTTCTCAACTTTAAATCTCTGACATACTCTATAAAGGGAACCGGAAATTTATAAATTTTATATTATTCATATTTTTGGTATTAATGCAAAAGAAAAATATGCCTCTGAGTTTCATTAAAGTACCTCACAAATGATACCATCACCAATATATAAGAAGTAAAGTCAGCCGGATTTTTGAAAATCTTGATATTTATTATATGATTGTTTTTGTTTTGTAGGCTTGGAAAGAGAAAAAATCAAATGGAATTTAAAACTCTTATATAGGAATGGTTTTATTTTGATTGCCCCCATTTTCGAAACATAATGTGGGAATATTAGAATAATACTATTTACCATATTGCGTAGTAGGACCTGGAATATGGGATTCCACTCAAATATGGGCGGTGCCTCACCCTTCGTTCAAATTTAACGCCAGCTCATTTAAATCTTATCTTAATTTTGGAGCTTTGTTAATCACTTTATAAGTTTTCTGTTAATAGCGTTTTAGGGGCGTGGCAATAATCCGACTACTCAGCAACATGTTGTAAGAGAATGCAAATAATTTTCGTTTACAGAATTTAATGTACTTAAAAAATCGGTATTTATTTAAAAAGTTGTATTGTCTTGATTCCATGGCCGATCTCCGTGTAAAAGAATCAGGCGGTAAAGAACATTGTTTCTTTGCTTAAAATTGTCTGAAATCCAAAAGCCAAAAATTTTTCTGATTTATGCAGATTGTTTTAGGTTAAGTTAGAAGAACTAGACAAAATTTGGATTTTTGGAAAAATGTCTGGTTTTCAAAAAAGCCTTTGTTCATTGTTCATGTATCTAACAAGGTCTAATTTCTTGCAAAATTTCCAAGTCGTTTGTCCAGCCATTGCGGAAACGAATTTAACGTTTTGTAAGCTGAATTAAGGGGTTACATGGATTTGCTCGAGTAAACTACAGCTTTTTTACAAAATTTTCCCTCATATTAATAATGAATTATTTTATTTGAAATTTTTGGAAAAAATATTTTAAACTCGGCATTTGCGACGCCATTTTCGGTGACCACTCAGAAAAAATGTGCGTTCGCATTGACAGGATAACTTCTTACAGGATCATCTAAAGTAAAAAAATACGTGTTTTGGTTAAAATCCTTACATGGAACTTGGACAAAGGAAAAAACTGAAAATTGGATTTTTGGCAGACTTTTTAAAAAAAAAATTTAATTTCTTTTAAAATTTCGCGATATTTTTTTCAAATAATTGTAATTATTATTATTATTTTTTTTTTTTGTTGCAATCGACAAAAATATCCTTCGTCCAAATCTTTAAAAATTGTATCTCAAGGATCTAATAAAATTTCATGAATATCGGTTGAGTAGTTCTGGAGTAATCTGGCCAAGCGACTTCAAAAACACAGCTTTGAGTTTAAAGATTAGGCCCTTAGCCTATCCACACGTTCTCAAGGCTGTATCTTCGAAACTATTACTAGGATCAACTTGAAATTTAGGATAATGTTCAAGAAGTGTTGTAGAATTTAGTAAATAATAATAAAAAACTCAATTTTTTTAAACCCGTAAGCCCATGTAGCCCCTTAACGTTTTTGAAGCATAATTAAACAATTTTTACAAATTCGTACATTCGTCTTTATATCTTATCTCGTTAACTTCAATTTTTCCCAAAAAATTCTCAAATATCTGTATATTCGATGCAGAATCGACTTTATTTTTGAAATTCACAAGTGGATATCACACCGAACCGAAACAGTAGCGAAATATTTATATTTGCCTCGTAACTCCTCATCTCCTAAACGATCCAACTTGTTGTAGTTCAAGCGATTACCTTAATTTATAGAATACTATATTTCTATAGTAGCTTATCGTGTCAGAGAGCAAATCAAAAACCAACTCTTCAATGCGGCTTCTTTTGAAAAATTCATAAATATGTACATATGCATACTTTGTATAACAGTATTATATACACTATATTATATGCACACAAATATATTTATGTGTATACATACATATGTATATAAATTCAATATTTGCGCTGCCGTCTTCTCTAAGTTGACACAATTCTCCACGGGTCATCGTGATATGAAATTCTATTTTATATTTTTAGAAGAGTGTAAATAAATATAGTCACTTGTCTATCAAGATAGGCTTGTTGATAAGTGTGCGTTTTGGCATTTTGGAAGCCCTCAATGACAAAATCAATTTGAAAAGGTTGCACACAAATATTCACTCATCGAGCGATACATGTGTAAGGCACTTTTCGCATTAAGGCCTACGGTTTGCTTATGTAAACATTATTATCTTCAAGCCTCCCCTGAGGTTGATATGAAATTCCACAAATTCGTTGTGTATATATGGCTCATATGTGTATTTGCTTACATTATAACGCCATGAGCAAGAAGTGGGTGAACTACATTTCTGTTATAGTTATAGTTTGGGAGATATGGCATTAGGAGAAATCATAGGGGGCGTAAATTGAGCTGTGACTTTGGATGTATTAGAAAGGGTTTTTAAAATTTGTAGTTCAGTTTAAAAGTGAAAATTATAATATAAAATAGACGGCTTAAGTCTCACGGGCGAAATATGGAGTATACGGTGATTGGAGCACAGATTAAGAGCCAAGATTATGTCTCATCCTGCCACAAGCACAGGCTTCCTAACTGGATACTGTCCGATTAGCAATAATGCGGTGAAGCTACTTATCAAAGTTGCAATGAATCTTCCTCATTGGGAACATCTAGATATTCAACGCCCTGCTCTTTCCACACTAAGACTGAATCATTTCGGTTGTGGCATAGATTTGAGCCGCCTCAATAAATGTGTGGCTGTCTCTAGGTGTTTTGTCGAGGGTTTTTTTGCCCTACCTAGGAGCCCTGAGCATCACAACGGACAAATGTCTATAGCAATTCAAGTTGGATTAGTTGTGGCCCCACGAGTTATCAGGTTATTTATCTAACATAACCAAGTCATCTAGATCAACCAATTTGATCGTAGCAATGCCGGCAAATGACGATATTTCGGTATTTGTATCAGTAAATCCATATTTCATCGCCATTCACGTAAGTAGGCTTGGTGAAAATCCAGCTCATCTTCTCACTACAAGTTTGACAATTTGCGTCCAACAAGACTTTTTGCCTATTTCTATTTCCAGTAGAAATTCCTACGGTTGCTAAGGCTAAGCAATTCAGTGGATGTTCTGCGTTCTACTATTAGTCTGAAGGTCTTCACAGTCGCCTAGTAGCTGTTAGACATTAGCTTTCTCAAGTACAAGCTATCTTGAGGATTAGACCTTCAAGGCCTTTCGTTTGTCATCCATGAAAGATGGCTATAGTGTTACGACCTCAGCTAGAAGAATCTTAAGTAGTTCTTAAGATAAGTAAAAATTAATATACTATATTTGTTCGTTTATTAGATTACTCAGTGCAGAAATTTTGTCCTAGAAACTGAGCTGCTGGAGATTTCTTTCATTATAAATAAGCGGACACTTGTCGAAGAAAGCGCTCTGAATAATTAAATAATTTCATATCCTGGAATGGACTCACAAGCGCTTTTTCCTGATCAGGTACTCACAAAAACAAAAATTTGGAGTTTCCGACTTTATTCCTGACCCTAAACGAGTAGAACCTACTAATACAAAAAGTTTTGACTTAAGTATTTTTTTTTTCGTTCCTGATAGAGTTGACTACGTCTTCAAACCTCTAGGGAATTGCCATAAAAAATATTTTTATATTTAACCCCTAAACCGCCGATCCAATTCACACTTCTTAACGACTCAGCTCCAACTTTGTACTTTTCCGCCATTTATGCTGTTCAACATGAAACTCTATCCTTTCTTATGGTTTCAAAATATTATGGACAACTTGATTTGTGCAAAAATAAAAACAAGATCTTAGTGTGAAAGGGTTAATGAATCGTTATCGCTCTTTGATCCAAACCCACTCCATTTCTACTCCCACCCACCCGTAAAGCGAGCAAAAGCATCACTGCAACAAAGTGTAAACACGAAAACTTTTTTCAAAGTTCAGCAGTTGCTACCCACCGGTCACCAGGGCGCCCAGCACTTATCACAATCCTCTTTACAACAACTTGTTAGAGAGTGGCACAGCGATTTTTTGCTTTGTGATTTCGGTTGTTGGATTTCCTTTTGTATTTTTTGCTTCTTTGCGAACATCTATAATCTACGTTAAACCTTTTTCAAGGATATCTGCTTTTGCGAGAAATCCTTTTCGGATTCATGTCTTTAATATGTGATTATGTGTGTTCGATTGTATGTGTGTCTAAGTAATAAAAATTTGGTAGCGGAAACGACATCTGTTTTGGTATGTCACCAATTATAAATTCTGTTGTTGCTTGTTCAAATAAAATCAATTAACATTACTTCCTTCTTCGAACATTTAACGGAGATTAATGTGGGTTACGTAAGTTAATTTTGATAATTCTGCGAAGTAAAACTTAATTAGAAAATTAAAAACGAAATCTGCTTTAGATAATATTTTTGTAATATTATTTAAGTGAATTTTAGTTAGGATAGATTCCACATACATAACTACATATGGGATATATTTTTTAAACTTGTTGGATTTTTTTAAATTCTTTGCATACAAAACGTTACAAGTTTTTTTAAAGTTCTCCTGATACTTTACATATGGGAGATGATTCATTTCGAGGCTCCCTTCTTTTTTTTAAAGGAAAAACACAGAAATTTCAAATTTAATGGGGAATGTTTATTAGTGTTTTAAAGAACATTTTTTTGGCATTTACTTTTTTAAGTTTATTTCATTCAAATGTAGACCGCAGCTACGTCACAGATGGTCCATCCGTTGGTCGAAGTGGGATTGTCCGCATAGACTTTAGACTTTACAAATCACCACAGGAAAAAGTCTAATGATATGATATCACTCGATCTTGGTGACCAATCGACCGGCCCAAAACATGAAAATATCTGCTAACCGAAGTGTTCTATTAATAAATCTTGCCAGCACAGCTTCGTTCTGGACACTGTAGCAGATTAAACTCCTACTTATCTAGAATAGACCCCGACATATTCAACATGTGCTCTTGAATCTTGAATCTCCTCAGCTTGCTCTTTGTCTCAAATGTGGTAATTTTGATCGTTTACATACTCATTGAGCTAGTAATTGGCCTCATCGCTGCACAAAATTTGGCTTGGAGACATCAGATCTTCTCGGAACTTTTCAAGAGTCCATAGCGATGTCTCTTGGGAAGATCAGTTCTTGCACAAGCTGTATTTTGTACGCTTTCGGTTGTGTTGGTTTGAGCATTCATTAGGGAGAGTGTCTGTCCTCACTAGAAATAGCAGAAAGCTACTTCATCTTCAAATGGGTTTGGGTGCCGGGTCATAGCGTAATCTCTAATAATTGCAAAGCTGATTAGTTAGTCAGAACGGCACCGTTGCCGCGTTCACATCGGAATGGGACGGAATGTGATTTTCATTAGCGTTTTGCGTTCTAGCACTGACCAATTCCTGGGCGCGATTAAAAGATCATTTTGGTTTAACGTAGAACGCAGGAGAGCAACTGAACTACTTGCCTTTAGCAAAATTCATCCTACCGCGATTGTAGGATTTCTTAGTGAATACTTGCCAATATACATTCATAACTAAGACTAAATATATTGTCGAGCAGTAGTTGTCAAAGTTGTACTTGTATGGTGGAGGGTAGAGTGGAAAGTTTCAGGTACTTTCTCTCTCCACTTTCCAGCCTTTGCAAGACTGAAGGTGGAATATCTCGATAGTTCTACCTTCAGCGAGCCAGAAGAAATAGCCGAAGCTGACATGAGCCGTTTCAAAAAAATTATGATATGCTCAAGGCGCTTTGTCGATTTGTAAGTATCTTATGACGTATTATCAAAGAGTTTTAGGCACTACAACGGATCGGAGTTCTAAGCTCTTTAAGTGAGAACTCTGTTAGGATCGACCCTTAATCTAACCTAACCTATCCAAACCTATATGGTTGCATAAAATGGTCGTATATAGAATTAAAGAGAGCCTCTCGGGTTTTTTGGATATCCAATTATAATTTTATAAATACTCGATCGGCTTAAGCACTCACTACAGTGGCAAAAGGGAAGAATGCAAATTTGCATCTCGGCTGTAATTGGTATCAGAGCGCATAAGCTAGAATTTGATAGCTTAGCTGAGTCATTTGCTGCAAGTGAAGACGAAGCATGCCACTTTTAGATTTATTTAATAATTATAAACCATTATTATTTAGTCAATAAGAAGAAGTAGAAATATTTAAGCTGCTTAATAGCATAACTCTCTTAAAGCGCCTATCAAACGTATCACCTTTTTAGTTCAGTATAAACTCCTCGAAGCAATTTTAGCACCCACTACCACCATTTAAATGGCACCGTTTAAACGGTTATTTTTCCAATTTTCCACATACACGCCTTTTCTTGATTGTCAAATAAATTGTTGCCAATTTGCAGTCGATTTTATACTTGAAAAGCCACATTTCTAATGCGATTCGGAGGCAAAGGCACAGGCAAGAGCAAAAGCAGTGCACTTGCAACCAGCGCGAGGCATGGTGTTCTGCGCAATTTTCGCCACCTTCACGGGCCAAGCGAGTGGCTACAAATGTATGTATATACATACTTATATGTATGAGTGCTTTTGTGTGTGCGTGTAGGCAAATGTTTCGTCGATTTGCGCGTGTTTATGCGCTGCGACTGCCGCCTGGCTTGACTTGACTTGGCACGGCGCGATTTGGCAGCGGGCAATTTGCAACCTTTTGGCGAATTAAGCAATTTACATTGGCGCGCCACATGCGGCGGCAAATTGTCACGACCAGAACTGCGACAACAACAACAGCAGATACAACAACAATAACAAACATATGCGTCGGCAACAACTATTACAATTCCAAATACTAGCGGAACAATAACAACAGCAGCTGCTACAAAAACAACAATAACAACAACAACCTCAATTGCTTCGACATAGAATGATGGCGTGTACCTGCTGCCAATGCATTTATGTCTGCTTAGTATTGCTGTCTGTTGTTGTTGCAAGCATTTAATGCATTCTGTGCGGCAGAACGTGCCACATTACGGTTCGCAACATTTTTGTTTTTATTTCAGCAGTTGCTATTTCTCGTCGCTTGTTACCTGCATTTAATGCGCAGCGAGGCCGTTGGCTTAGCCGCTCGCCTGTTGCACATTTGTTGTTGCCACCGCTGCCTGCCACCGTGGTGCGTACGCGTAGTTCCAAAATTAATTTATGTGCCGGTGCATTCGCATAAATTCCTAAGTAAACATCCTTGCATGTATGCGAGTATATGTGTGTGTGTGAAGTGTAATTGGCATAAACCTGTTCAGTGACTTTTGGCATCGCTGTGTCGCATTTGTTGTTGTTAATGTTGCTGTGCGATTGGTTTGTCGCCAGAGTTTACAACTTCTCGCATACCTTCACCGGCCGCTGTGCGTTTTTATTTTTAAACTTTAATTTTCAAGAATGTCAAAATGGCTAAAATATTTCTCCTTCCATGTTCGCCAAATACCAGGCTCGTTTATCTGATTTGCCGCTGCATACACACTCTGCTCAGTGCTGACGTCTAATATGTCTATTTATACTACTGCACATGAATATGCATAGTGGCTTAGTTGTAAGTGGCAGCAACGCAATTTTTTTGCAAAAAAAAGTAAAGAATTTATAAATCAAGTTCTGAAAAAAACTAAATTTTTTTTAATAAAAAAAAATATTTCCATTTCATGAATAATTAAAAAAAGTATTTTCTGTATTTTTATGTATCAATATTTTCTTATTTATAGCTTGGATCGATCCATGATGGCTCAAAAGCATACTAGTTTTTACTTTTTATCATTCGAAACACCCTGTTTTTTCGTTTTATTATCTTTTTTTAATAAATAATTATTCAGCGCCGAAGCACTGTCGATTATAAAGAGATCGCGCGGTAGTCAGTAGATCTATTAAAACGCTTTGAGTACATTGAACTAAAACCCGGTATCCAAGAGGTGTTACAATCTTCGTTCAATCTTAAAAAAATAATCATTCGAAAGGACATTCTTTGGAATTTAATTTTTGAAGATTAGCTCTTTCAAATGTTGGCCGGGGCTTCGTCTCACATTCCATTGAGTTCAATTTACGATGACTCGTTCGAGCATTTCGACTGGTAACTGGCGAATGGCAAGCGTGATGTTCTGCTTCTAGGCCTGACTCGAAGCGAGATTATCCGCATAGACTTTAGACTTTACATATCTCAACAAAAAAGTCGAACAGTAATATCACAAGTTTTTTGTGGCCAATTGACCGGCCCAAAACTTGAGATTATCTACTCAGCGGGGTGTTCTGTCAATAAATCCATTAATTGATGCGATGTGTGGGAAATGGCGCCGTCTTGTTGAAACAAATGTCACCGAGATGACGAGCTTCATTTTCAGGCATAGAGTCGGTTATCATGGCGCGATAGCGGTCGCCATTGACGGTTACATTCTTACAAGATTTTGAAGAAACATGGACCACACCAAACCGTTGTTTTTTCGCGATGAAATGGCAGCTCTAGAATGTGGCAATTTTGCGTATTCACATACCCATTGAGCCAGAAATGAGTCTCATCGCTGAACAAAATTCGGCTCGAAAACGTAGGATCTTCTTGGAACTTTTTAAGAGTCCATAGAGCGAAGCGAAGTCGTTTGGGAAGATCGAGTGGCTTGAGTTTTTGCACAAGCTGTATTTTGTACTGCTTCAATTTAAGATCTCGACGTAAAATGCGCCAAGTTGTTCCATATATCAGTCCGAGTTGGTGCTAACGGCGCAGAATCGACTCTCCATGGTCTTCGTATACACTCTTAGTTACGGATACTATATTTTCTTCAGTGCGTGATGGCACGGCCATCCGTTCTTCGCTTCGGTCGGATATTATCCAATAATGAATGCTTGATGTCAAGATGGGTGATGGTGTTGCGAATAATATGCTCAGTAGGCTGATTGCGTTGACCATGAGATGAGCGGACCCCGCGAAACACATTCTTTACAGAACGTAAATTTTCGTAATAATCTTGGAACGTTTTGTAAACGTTGTTCAGGCGTGAGTCTTTCCATGAAGAAATGACAAAGAATACTGAACAAAGCTAACATGACAGCTTGACACAACTCACACGTGATCTGTCAAAAATAGGCTGCTATCTGAGTATCTAACTATCTCTTCTTGGGTCACCCGTTAAAACTATTTAAGATACATATAGAGTTATGTATGTTTATAAGTATCTATAGTGCCTCATTTCATCACTAAACTTGATCGCAGATTGTAAAGTCAGGCTCTTCCTGTCGAGTTGTTAATGCGATACAGATACTTTTGAGAATCTTAATTAATGAAATAATGCTGTCTTAATATACATACATGAATCATTGTACCAAGATGCCTACAGTTTCCTAATAACGAATCCCTTCGCGAAATATATGGTTTTGCTGTCAAAGATTGGCAATCTCATTATTCGATTACTCACACTTCTAGCGAAATATAGTCGTATTCCATTGATATATTGAAGAATCTCACTTAGTTTTGGAACACGTAAAGCAGTCACTACCATTGAGATATAATGTACATATGTATATCTCTCAGAAGTGTCTTTAGGAGATGAAAGAATATCCTTATTTAGTGCATACATGCCATATAATACTATATATATACATACATATATATGCAGATACAAGTTTCAAGTATTTTTCGTCTGATATGCAATTTCCTATCAATTTTCAATTAGAACACTTCAATTTAAACATTTCCGTCTCTCAACAATTGAAGCAAAAAGAAAAGACATTCAAATTGAACGATCCTGCCTCGGAAATACTCCCCGATACATACATAGTATATACAAACATGTGTGTTGATGATTTTAGCAATGCACACCTGCTAAATGTGCGGAAACAAGCTGAACAAGTTCCTTTTTCTAGCCTCCGCTAACATCCTGTGCAAATACAAATGCATATGGTTGGGCTTGTAAATGCCCACAGAAAAAAATATATATAGTACTATATACACATTATATGTATTCGAATGTGTGTAGTTGTATTCATAATCTATTTCTTTTGAGCAACCACATCTGTTTCTATGAGCATCATTCATCCTGACTTCGGCTTTCATGCGTACATTTGCCCGCCTTCGACACACGAATACTCAAGCTTAAGTACTTCATGTATCATGTTACTGCAGCGGGAAGTGGGCATGTAAAGAAGGAATGAAGGAAGAAAATATTCTGTAAATAAGTACGTAACTGAGTACCAATAATAGATAATGTTCTCATGGAAATATATTTGGATTTCCATTTCATTTGATTTTATACGCATGACTTTTCTTCTGCGCTATCATAGATCTTATTACGGAAACGAAGATTCGTATGAGCATACATACATATGTATGTATGTGGGCCTTTTCATTGTATTCGATTTCAATTGACTACACCACAAAAGGTGATATGTTTTATAATGCGAATCAGCACATTTGCCAAAAGTTGAGTGTTAAAGTATGGAATCAAGCTAACGAAAATCGTGGGAGTTTTCGATTCACTGAACGGTGTGGCAGAGCGAAGCGAAGAAAAAGCTTTTATGAGCTCATTGGAGTGACATAATTAAATTGATATAGATTAGGAAGCGGATATATTATTCCAATTAGACATCCAGCTACTCACTTATATCGCTTTCAATAATTCTGTTGTTGCTTTCATACATATGGAAAAATTTGATAAAAGAGCAAAGCTGTTGTTGTAAATTTTAATAAAATATGGTGAGATGAGAAGCTTCCATACACTTATTTAAGCTTGTTATATCTAAGAGTTTAAAATATTACTGCCAATATTATGTTCTACGAAGCTATAACTTGTTGTCTACATATCCACGTATAAAGTCACTAGATGAAAAGAGCAATTTCTGAGAGAATTGGGCAGAAATGCCCGTAAAATAAGCATTTTTAGTTTCAAGCTTTGAGTTCTTTCATTGGAATTACATTTTCACGTGGCTGATCCCAAACTTAGCGGCCTAATCCCAGCTGGGGAGAAAATTTATCACGTTTATACAACGAGCCCCTTACTCCAAGGTAGACGTCCACTTGCAGCCGCATTTCTTGGTGGTCAGACGTTGTAGTCTTTTTAAGGGGCTACATGGGTTTCAAAGTTTCAAAAAATCGATTTTTTTTTTATCTTATTAAATTCTACAACACCTCTAGAATATTGTCTTAAGTTTTCAAGTTGATCCGAGTAATAATACAGCCTTGAGAACCCTTGCGCTCGAGGCTAGCTGGGCTAAGTGTGTCGTCTTTAAACGCGTTTTTCTCAAAACTATGTTTTCAAAGTCGGTTGTCAAGATTTCTCGCGAACTTCTCAACCGATCTTGATAAAATTTTACACAGGTCTTCGAGATATCATTTTCAAGGTCTTAAACGAAGGATTTGTTTTTTTAATTGCAACTATTAAAAAAAAAAAAAATGTCGAGAAATTTTCATCAAAATTTGCATTTCTTTATAAAAACGTCTGCCAAAAAAACCAATTTTCATTTTTTTCCTTCGTCCAATACCTAGTTTATTGTCTTTACTAAAACACGTATTTTTTTATTTTTATTTAACATGATCCTGAAAGAAGTTCTGCTGACAACGCGGATGCACCTTTTTTCCGAAGGACTGCCGGCATCGTAATGACTGCCATTTTGATATATTTTTTTTTTTTTTTGTAAATTTTACTAAATGTTTATTAAATATGAGTCTTTTAAATAAAAAAAAAATTTCATTAAAATATTTCATTTTTTATATGTTGGGACTGGGTATGGTAACGGATACTCAAAGAACTATCACACGCCATTTATACCCTAATAATTTATACACCCCATTTACATCCTAGTAACTACCATATCCCAATAACAAGTTGGAACCACGAACTATGTATATGAATTATACGGCGGCATGAATATAGTTAAGCGCATAAAAATTCATGCGCTGGTTAGACTATGTCGTTCACTTGGAAGATAATGCTCCAGTGAAAAACTCCTTCGACACGAGACCCATGAATGGAAAACGGAATCTAGGGTGCCCGTGCATCCAATGGAAGAACCAAGTGCATAGCGACCTGTTGCGATGTTTTCGGCCCAGACCAACCCACGCTTGTACTGTCAAAGAAGAAGAAGAAAATGAAGCTTTCGGCTTGAAAGATTTGGTATATAACATCTTATAAAATAATGTTGCCAGAAAAAATTTTTTGGTTTGGAGTAAAAAGTACATCAGTTAAGGTTTTGTAGACTCTACTGTGCTGGCAATGTTGTATAAGTTAGATTGTATACTTTGCAGAAAAAAATTTTAAAGTATCGAATTTTCGCTAACAAGCCTACTGTTTTTTTATGAAAGCAAATCCCAAAACTAATCTTCTTGTACCCCAAAAGTCCTGAGAAAGTTTTTAGATCGGAGATGATAATCTAATTCTTAGAATTTTCTTCAATTCATCTCCCTTTTCCAAACATGTGTATCTCGAATATGCGCTAATTTAAGACATATTAGGTCCATTGCTATATTCAAACTGAGAATCTTAGCTCTAAAGACGAAAAAAAACCTTAGCAACCAAAAAATTTGAGGATGAATATCCAGTACGTTACTATTATATTTGTGTGTCAAATATATGAAGAAGTCGCTATATCTTTAGAAGTCACTCAAGCAGCCATTTGAAAAGTTTAAAAGTAGCCGGATGCTTGGAAACTGGATTCTAAATGAATTTAACCCAAGAGACGTTGAAAGCCGATTTTGCAACACACAAAAAGAAGAAATAATTTTTGCAATGGATTTTGACTGGTGATTAGTCACAAGTTAGTTAGTGACAGGCCTAAATGCCAGAAATCATAGATGAAAACTGGCCAACCAATCAATAGACAAATATCCATGACGCTAAGGTAATGCCAGAGACTGGCAAAGAAGGTTCGCGTCAGCCGCTTTGTAGCCTAGGCCTTGTCCATTTTGACTACTATTTCTGTCGATCGATGCAGAAAGCCTTCACTGGGATACGATTTACAACAAAAAAAGTATCAAGAATTGCCTAGGTATGTTTGCAGCTACCAAGCCCACGCAATTCTTTTGGGTTGGACTTTACAGGTTGTCAGAAAGTTGTGAAAATGTTGTGGCCAACTTCAGTTGAGAACTACTTTGAATACTGCTATTGTACGTCGTTCAAATTTTGACAAAAACAATGCACGAATATAGCACTAGAGTCGTGAATTTCGATGATAAAAGAACGCCAGCGGCACCTGTCGGCCTTAACATTTTTCTATGTGCAAAAGATAAGCTGCCGTTGAAAATTATTAGTTTTTAAATAAATATTGTCTCTCAAACCTCCATATATTTCTGTCTTCAACAACATCAACATTTCTTTTCTCAAATATTAATTACGAAATTTTTTGTTTGAAATCTATTCGAGATTTCCGAGCACAAATAAATTAATTCTTGGAATAATAAAGCAATGAATGTGCCACCCAAATGTGGCACATATGCAACTGTAAACATTTATGAATAAACATACATACATACATACATATGTACATGAGGCGTTTGTATGGATCTTAAGTGGCAACAGCTGCGCTTTGATTCAAATGAAAAACACTCGGCATTGTTTTATGTATTCGTGTATTCATATGTATATATGTATGTATATGTATAGATCTCTATATTCATAATGAAGCCATAGAGATACGACGAAAACTTTTATTGCTGACAATGCTATCGAAGAAGCCACCGAAATACTACTCGGAAATCGCTTGGACTTGATTGAATGAAATCAAATACAAATATCTACATACATGAGCAGTAAAATAAACAACAAATACAACAAAGACTACACCTCGAACGCCTACACAAGCTCACAGCGCAGTGTCAATGCCAATGCCGCATCATCAGCATCAACGCCAGCTCACCAAGATCGGCGCTATAAAGTGAATGAATTAATTACACACATACATACACACCCACATATGCATATGTATGTACATACAGATGAGTGTGTCTGCTTACAGTTATTGAATGTGCAATCCGAGTGGCGGAGATGCCGCACGTTCGATGTGGCTTCTCCAGAATTCAGCTGCTTGAGCAGCATAAAATGCATTTGGAGGAGATTAATGGCATGCCGTGGCACACAACATACACACTCACACAGGCACGCACGTGTTGGAGTGCACATTTCAAATAAATATTTTCTCGAGTATTTTGTGCATTCGTCGGCTGCGTTTTTTCATTTTCATTGTAATTTCTTCAAATTTTTTTGGCGCACGCCACAATCTCTCTCCCAGACAATGTGTGCATCTCTTTGAGTTGTCTGCGTGCTAACATGCCACACACTTGCCTTGATGGGTGAGGTGCAAGGGCAGCGTTTGTAGAGCAGCTGGCGAACATACTTAAAAATATTCAAATACAAAAACAATGTGCAACGAATTCATTGACAGCGGCGCACAGTGGGATTGTAGCGGGGAACAAATTTCCAAATTTTTTTTTTTTTATTTTTTTTTCTTTTTGCAAATTTTTTTAGACGAAAGTATTGATTATAAATTTCCAACAAGTTGACTTTTTGTACAAATTAGTAACTTTTGAGAGCCAAAAAATATTTTTTTTCAACTTAAAGTGTTAGATTTACAAGGAAGGAAAAAAGTAAATTTCGGCTGCACCGAAGCTATAATACCCTTGTAATTAATCTTGATTTTGATCGGCCAGTTTTTTTCTAGATGAACGAAGTCTTTGTTGCTTGGCCATTTTCTCCACTTACCCAAATAAAATGATAATATTTTTACTAGTTTCCGAAAATGACAAAATATAAGAGGGTCCTCTCTAGAACAAATTTCGTGTTCAGTGTTAAAATTAAATTTACGAAAAATCTTTATGTTCTTCAGAATAATTGATTAAAATTCTATCTAGACGGATATCTTTCGTAATTCTTCTTCTTCTTTGGCACTACAACCGTGGGTCGGGCTGGGTACGAAACTTCGCCTGTTGCCTCTATCTTTTTGCGAAGTCACGCCAGTTCCACATCCCGAGTACAGACAGGTCGCTATGCACTTGGTCCTCCCATTGGAAGCGTGGGCATCCTTGCTTCCATTGTCCACCCATGGGTCTCGAGTCGAAGTAGCTCTTCACTGGAGTATCATCTTTCATGCGAACGACATAGCCTAACCAGCGCATTCCTTCAATTTGTATGCACCTATCCCTACCAATGTCGCTGTTTTACTCAAATAGTTCGTGGTTCAATCTTCTTCGATACTCATCGCTCACGGGGACAGTTCCAAAAATTTTCCGATGAACAGTCCTCCCTAATGCTCCAAGTGATTTCTCATTTCGAGTCGTCACCGTCCATGTCTTTGTAAGACGGGAATAATGGCAGACTTATTAAATGTAATTTTGGTTCGTCGAGAAAGCGAACGCTTCTTAAATGTCTACCGATCCCAAAGTAGCACCTGTTTGCAGGAGTTATTCCGGTGGAATTTATGCCTCTAGAAACTTTGTCTTGCCCTCGTTCACAACAAAACCGATCTCTTGTTCTGTACTTAGTTCGCCATATAATGATCCACCAGTTTTTGACCTGACCAAAAATCGAAATTCGGCAAACCAAAAACGAGAAAAATGTTGTGTAAAATTATTTTTTTTTTTTGAAAACGTCGTATTTTCACAATTTTTAATTATTTTTTTAACCATACACTATTGTATGGACAATATCTTTTTGTAGAGAACTTTTTTTTGGATGTTATCAGCGGAGAAGGTCGGTATGTTCGGTTCAATTTCGATTAATACAGCAACGTTTTTAATTCCTAAAAACCTAATATTCTAAGCTGTCATACTAGGTGCACCCCTTAAATAAACATATATAAAAATCGTTAAAAAAAAATGTTCAAGAATGTATGATTTTAGGACCCATTCTTCAATGCATTTTAGGAAAAAGTATATAGTGATAAGCAAATATGCTTCGAACTTCGTCCTCTCCTTCTAGTCCTACAAATATTTAAATATTTAAAATAAATAATTTTAAATAAATAAATATATATTTATTTAAGGCTGTCCCACTGTGCGGCATCCTCAACAGCACCCTGAAGATTATTTTCCAGTATTAATTTTTTTTTCTTTTACCTTCTCTCAATTTTAATCTGGAGACATTTGCGCTTTATTGTTTTTATTGCGCTCCTACCGCGCCTACATGTGCATGTGTATGTGAGCTGGATTTAAATCCCTACAAATACAAAAAATCCAAGATTTTGAGTTAGTTTAAGGAGCAGATGTTTGTACATCTTTCGTTTCGCAAGCCAACATTACAACAAAAACTGCGCAGATGTAGACGAAAATATGGGACGGACGGTTGAGTGAGAGTGTTCGATTTTGGCGTAGCAGTTAACTGTAGAAAAATTGATTACTGATTTATGTGCACACTTACATACATACTTTCACAATTTTGAATTCGGTATTAATTTTTTTTACAGTCATGCAATTTTTTGCAATCCATTGTGTCATCGTTATAAATCAGATTTATTCTGAATTTCAAACCTATCAAATTTGTTACAGTCAAACTAAAATAATGCCCTTGATTTTGATACCGACAACTTTTTGCTTTTCGAATTCATAATAATCTCTGTCAAAATTCGTGAAGATATCTTGTCAAATAAGAAAATTTTCAATATAAAGATATTGGAGTTTCATAGTTTTAATATTCCATATTTAAATACATCTTTCTGCCATCCAACATGGCATGTTGAAATGTCGTCGGCCTATCATAGTGAAAAACTTTTTTTTTTTAGAAAAATTCGTTACTCTTTTCAACGGTGATACACTCATTATAGTGATCGTCCAATTTTTCGATACCATCTTTGTAGTACATTTGCGCCTTTGCTTCAGTTTCGTCGATCACCTCTTCATTTAACGAAAATTTTTTCCCCAGCGAGCATTCTTTTGAGATCTGAGAACAGGAAATAGTCGCGGGGACTAATCTAGAGGATACGGTGGATGTAGAAACAACTCGAAGCCCGATGTTTGCCATCGTTTTCGCTGCCTTGTGAGACAGTATTTTGCCTTGGTGAAACAGCACTTTCGTTTTCTTCAATACGGGCGCATTTCGGCGATTTCGTCTTTCAAACGGTCCAATAACGCTATTTAATAGTGGCTGTTGACAAATCTACCTTTTTAAGCTATTCAATAAAAGTTATTCCAAGCACATGCCGAAATACAGACTCCATAACCTTACCAACCGATTTTTGCGTTTTTCCACCCTTTGGAGCGAGTTCAGAGTATGCAGTCACCTCAGATGACTTCGGAGTAAAATGGTGGAGCCATATTTCATCCATTGTCACATATCGATGCAAAAATTTCCATTTATTACACTACCATCTCTAAACACTGCTCCGAATCATCAACTCATCGTTGCTTTCGGTCAAAAGTGAGCAGCACTCGCTTTGCACTGAGCTTTCTCATACCCAAATTTCCGTAAATGATATAATGTAAACGTTCAGTTGATACTTATTTGATCAAATTCACTTTGCGATCATCCAAAATTGTTTTTTTGACCTTTTAAGATTCTCTTTTGGACGTTTACTGCGTTCATCGTCGTCGCTGCTCATTTCATTACGTCTAAACTTAGGATCTCAATCCATGATGGTTCATTTTCCTTTGAAGGTTAAGGCAAACTAAAAATCATATTGATTTAATTCTAGTAGTGCCATCTATTATGCCAGCGATTGTAAAATTGATCTGTTATGTCAATTGTATGCTGGTGCGCCTAAATGTAGACAACATTTAATTAATTATCGCATTGTTTTGCTTAATTTGTTGCTAAGAGCGAGTTTATAAAGTTATAAGAAAGTGTAATAGTCTCTAAAATCATGTCTTCTTACACATTTCGTTGTTATAAGGAACAAAATTACGCAATAATCTAGTTTTATTGCTATATCTGATTACTATGGCAGTTATAACAACCTCTTTCGATTCGCCACCTCTCCGACCACTATATTTGAATTCCGTTCTCAAAAAAATTCTATATCAAAGCAACAATAAAGTTATCTAATTTTAATAAAAGCAAGTGAAATTGATACCTCTTTCTAAGTGATATAATCACTTCTTCTCTTCTTTTTTATTGCAGTATTATATGTAAAAGTAGCTTGTTCTATTCGTCTTGCACCAACTTTCAGTAAATTTGAAACTAATGATCGAACTAGTTAATACAAATACATATAAATAATTCCCTTTCTTCTCCTTCATATTGAGAACACTATCAAGTTCAAATTATTTTTAAAGGATTAAAAATTCAACTAAAAATGGTGCAGTGTACCTTTAGTCATTAAAAATACTTTGTTGAAGAAATTAATTCTTGGAAGAATTTCGGAAATGTGTTTGAGGCATAGAAACGCTACATCATTCCTTTAATATCCTTTATAGTCCTTACTGTCTGTTTGTTCATATGTCTTTCTTGGCAGCTGCATCCTTAACGCGAAGGAAAATGTGAAAGGAAATTACTTTCAACAAGAACCAACAGATTACCGATAGGACATGTTGCACAGCAGCTGTTATCAGCTGTCCAAGTACATACATAGTATGTATGTATGCACGAACGAGGACACAGGGTCATGCTGAGAAATGCTGTGGCACCTATAGTACATTCAGTATAAGAGGTGTTGCATTGGGATATATGTAGATATGTATGCCACAGATCAGTGCACCATTGAGTGAAAAAAGTTAAAGGACCAACATTAACTAAAGAAAATAAAATATAAAAAAAATTTAAAAATAAAATTAAATAAAAAATAATAATAAAATAAAATATAATTAAATAAAATAAAACAAAATAAAATAAAATAACTTCAAAAATATAAAAAAAATAAAATCAAATAAAAAAATTATATTAAATAAAATAATGCAAAAATATAACAAAATAAAAACATGGAAAAAATATATTAAATTAAATGCTAAATACTAAATAAATTTAAAGTATAAAATAAGGTAGAATAAATTTTAATTTATTTAAATAAAAAAACTGAATCCATAATTGAATGAAGAAAGAAAAGTTAGCAAAAATTAAAAAAATATTAAATATGAATAAAATAAAATATATCAAAAAAATTCACAAAAATAAATAATAAACAAAAATTAAATAAATAATAAAATTAAATTAACTTAAAATAAAAATTAACAATTTTTTTAAATAGATAATTATTAATAAAAATTCAATTAAATGTAATAAATATTTTTTTTCTAATTTCTAGAAAAAAATATTAGTTCTTCTTAAAAATAAAGTAAAGCAAAATGAAATAAAAAAATTAATTAAAATTTTAATTAAAATATAAAGAAATAAATAAAACAAAATAATGGAAAAATAATAATAAAAATTAAATAAGTATGTAATCATTAAATAGTATTTACCAAATAAATTTAAACTTAAAACATGAAATAAATTAGAATAAATTTGAATTTATTTAATTAAAAAAATTTAGTCGATGAAAAAGTTAAGAAAATTAAATTAGCAAAAAAAAAATAAAAATATAAATTAAATTAAATATCTTAAAAACAAAAATTAAATAATCAAATTAAATTAAATTAAAATAAAAATTAACACATTTTCTTAAAGAAGATAACAAATAAAACAAATTTTTAATAAAAATTTAATTAAATGTAAAAATAATTTTTAAATTTCTAGAAAAAAAGAATTTAGAAAAAATAAAGATGTATTTGTTCTCCTCCTTGTGGCGCTTGTTTACAACAAGTAAGTCAAAACAAATAATGTTATGAACTTCCTGAAAAAAGCGTGTCGCACAGCAGAACTTAATAAATTATACATAAAAATGACACAGTCGACCCAAACATGTCCCGTTATATTATTACATAAATAATCAAAACATTAATTTTATTGTTATGGATTTCCTTTATGGCATACTTTCCCACTTTAATGAGCTCTTAGTACATCATATTTTGCTGCTCGTCTTCTATATTTTCAATTTTTGATTCTTAAAATCACCCTTCATGCATATATACATGTAAATGTAGGTGTATAAATGTATACTTTTCTCTCACTCAAGTCGGGAATATAAAATTTAGGGTGCCTCTTTGACAGTAGTACGATAGATAGCAAGTTTGAGTCAATTTTAATTAATACTTTGCTGCATTAGGGGTGATAAATATGTGAAAAGAGTGATAAAAATTGAAATATTTTGAAATTCAATATTTTTTGTTTGATTCCTCGCCGGTGTTATAATGATTTATCGTTGCCAGGTGGCTCCCGAGGCTGTGAAATATAATAAACTATTGAAATAATATTACATGGACATTAAATTGAAAATATTATCCAACTTTTTGAAATTAATATTATTTAGGTTGGAATTACCACCTACGGAAATTGGAAACGTCAGAAACCTTATGAAATACAATTATAAATGATAAGCGTTACGAGCTGAGTCGATTTAGTTAGGTCCGTCTGTTTACACGCGTCCTCTTGTGCCTCAATTTTGAAATATCAAACTGAAATTTTACACACGTCTTTTCTTCTGAACCCAAAAAATGGCCTTCTGCTCCTTCGGCGAATTTTGTTTATCTCCTCGATCGACTGAAAACGGGTTCCACGGAGCGACTATTTCGGTTTGAGAACACGAAAAAATCACACGGAACAAAATCTGATGAATAGATAATTGAACGCTGGTATTCAATGTATTTTTGGCTTTAAATCCGGTCACAATCGTGGCTCGATGCGATGGTGCATTATCATAGTGTAAAATTCATGGCTTGTTCTTTTACAATTCCGGTGGTATTCGGCGGATGGTCGTGGTTTTTTGGTTTCGGCTCATTCTTTCCCTCCATTCTGGTTATTGTTGACTTGTTTGCATGTCAAACTCATAATCATGTCTCATCGGCAGTTATAATGCTCTCCTTGAATGTGGGATCGGAATTCACACGATCAAGCATGTCCCAAGAGATCTGTTTATGGAACTATTTTTGAAAAAATTCAGCTTTATCGGGACGAGTGGAGCAAGAACGCGTTTCATCCCCAAAATATCCACGAAATTTGTTCAAATCGACTCAGGAGATATTTATGTCGAGCTCTCTTGGCATCTCTCTAACATTTGCCTAACGATTTTCAAGCACCATATCCTTCACTTTTTTAATATTTTCTTCAATTGAAGTGGTCGAAGCTTGTCCAGAACAACGGATGTCTTCAAAGATCTCTCACTAGAACATTTTTTTCCTCACTTTTGCAAACTTTTTAACTTCACATATTCATAAACGACTCACAGTTCGAAAAAATTAAGCACCACCCTAATAAACAAGAACACAATGAGAATGTATTTGTACCGAAAAAACACTCACTCAACCACAAAAAATAAAATAACTCAAAAGATGCGCCGTCTAGCCGACATTGCAGCTGTTGCTTATTGGCGCTGCATGCCATGCGGCTGCGGCTACCAAAGAATGACAGAGGGACCGACCGATCGACCCAGCGCACGGCCACCAAATGTGTGTTCTTTGCTACTACAAGCATACATGTATGGGTGTGTGTGTTACTTTTGTTGCATTTCAGTTGCTGCCTGCCGTTTTGATGTTGTTGCTGTTATGATTGCTGTTGTTGTTGGTGGCGGCGGCAATGGTTCATTTCGAAACAATAAGCCTCAACGAAACGAATCGGGTTCAAAAAGTAAACGAAATATATTTATAAATGTATGTATGTTTTATGTATATTTATGTGTGTATGTATGTGTTTGTACATGTGCATGCCTTTGGCTTTTGGCTGACTGTTAGTAAATGAGTCAGTTGCATTTTAAACACCGGTCGGGGTGTACGCATACGCCGGTCACAGCGCGCTTTATCACTTCATTCAAACGAATTTGTGGACTGTGTGTGGTTTCTCTTAGAAGTTAACAGTGCGTTATTTACTTACATTTATGTATTTAATTATATAAGTGAAGTCATAAAAGTGAGCGAAAATAATTTTAAAAAGTTTTACTACAAAAAATTCAAATTAACGGAAGAATTTTAAAAATAGTTAGCTTATATACTTCTGAATACATATGTGTATATCTACACACATACATATACATACTTACATAAATGAAGATGCGCTCTAATTGCAAAGAAATTGCCAAACAGTTAACTCTCACCTTTCTTGCTTCAACCTCTCTAATTGTTAATTAGCTAATGCCGTTATTAACAATTACAAAACAAATTAAATACATCTGCAGCAGAGCTTTATAAGTTTAATGTGTGTCGGCAGCCGTTTTCTGCAGCTCCAAATGCTCTTCGGTGGCAAAGTGCAAGTGAGATCCGCGCCAAAGCGAGTTAAATGTGAAAAAGTGTGGTGAAGAGAGTGCAAAAAATTTAACCTTAACCATTTAAAGTGGCAGAGTGTGCAACAACAAAAAATTACAACAACAACAAATTACAAAAACAAAAATTACAACAACAAAAATTTACAGGAATAAAAATTGCAACAAAAAATTTACAACCACCAAATCTTACATCAAAAAATTACAACAACAAAAAGATTTATACCACAAAACAAAAATTACACTAAAAATACAAAAAATACGACAACAAAAAATTGCAACAACAATACAACTGCAAAAAGTTTCCGCAACAAAAATTAACAACAACAGCAAAAAATAAAAGAATTTTCCAACAACCAAGAAACTGCTTCTGCTTGAGCAAGGGCACACCTACATACAAAGGTACGTACATATCCTCCAAAGCCCTCCTCCCCCTAAGGCCACGGTCATTGTCAAATGCAGCTGCGCGAATCGCATATCAGCTGTTGCTTTGCCATGGTCAGCCAGAGGTCAACAACTAAAACTGCTGCTGCAACAGTTGCAGAAATGCACATCGCACCGGAAACAGTTAAGGGAATGGAAATACGGCCAAACAGTGCTACAGCTACAACAAATAAAACTACAAAAACAAGAACAGCGACAAGTTGGTTGTGCCGAGCGCACACTTTGCAAAGGCGGTAAGTTTAGCGAATACTTGCGTACGTGCGTGTTTGTGTGTGTGTGTGTGTGTGTGTGTGTGTGTGTGTAGGGAAATCAACTTAAAGTGAAGGGGAGATAAGTTGATAGTCGCCGCGTTACACTTTTAAAGCTGGAATGTGGCTTCGGTTTTGTTTTCTTTATTTTTCTTTAATGAAAGAGGATGTTGCCACTTTGATGGTTCTTTGCAGTTGTTGATATAATTACATTTAATGCAAAGCTTTTGGAAGCGTGGTGCAAAAGAACATGCCATAAGCATTTAGTATATTCTTTTGCTGCAAGAATTGCGGTTAAAGTGAATTTTTATCGGCGAATAATGCAAAAACAAATTTAAAATTGGAATTAGGGTGTTAAAAATTAAAAATATTTAATGTATAAATTAAAGCAACATGAAAATATTTGCCTTAAAAAAATTAGATGAAATTAAAAAGTATTGTATTTAAACTTGAGTCGGAACTTGTTGAAATTCGACGAATTTGATTCATTTTGAGTTTTGCGAGATTCTTTAGTTCACATTTTGACTCTTTTAAGAATTTTTGTTCGTGGTTTTCGTATTTCGGAGTGTTTCTTGATGGTCGATATCAAAGAAAGGCAAAGAGATTTTGTGAGCGGCTTTTTTTATGACAGAAGTACCATTAAAAGTAAGAAAACCAAACTAAATTTGATAAAAAATTTCAATAACTACAGATTTGTTAAAAATATTGTAGAAATGTTTTGAGACTTTTAAATGTTTGAGAACTTTATCACGAAAATAAAAATTTCAGTGGCACAAAACATTCAGCGAAGGCCGTGAAGTCATCGAAAAACTGTCTCTCGCGAGTCATCCACCGCTACTAATGACGATAACATCGAAAAAGTTAAAGAAACAGTGCTGAGAAGTCATCGTGTTGACAATAGAGAGATAACAGAGGATCTCAACAACACTTATGGATCGTCTCAACACATCAAAATATGAGGGGAAAGCGTAAAAAGTATAATTCACTGAAACCGTAAATATCAAAATTCACTGAAACTCATCCTGAGGCATATCAAAAGTATCATACATGGATAATTGGATTAAGTGTAGTCATATTTGTATTGGCTCAGCGGGATATTTTGCAGACGATAATAAAAATTTGTATTCAAATACATGAAAAAAAATTTTCCTTTTTTTTTTGTCAGTCCGGGTCTAATTTGATGAGATGTTGTATAGATATATTTTTTTTTTTGGTAATTTCAAACAGACCTCAAGTTTGATATTTTCTTTTCATCTGGTACTCTAAGTAACAAATTAAATATCAAAATTTCGTCATTATAATGTTAGACCATTTTTAACAGTTTTTTTTAGAAATGCTTAGACTGTTTTCTTGTATACAAATATCCCTACATGTTCCGATATTTATAAAATTACTGGTAGCTAATACTCTTTTCTGCAGTAAATGCATGTATAATTCTTTTAAGACTGTATATACAACTCTTTAAGAGAACTTTATACTTCTCTGCAGGAATTTTCAATAATTCGAGTCCTTAAAGTTGAGACGGCCGCCTCTAGCTTAACTCATTATTTTTCATAAGTACATTTTGACCTTTTAGATCTTACAAATCCGACTTTAAATACAGAATTTCATATAAAAGTGAAGTACACAAGAAAAATCCGCACTCAAGATCATATGAAATTTATCAATTTATTGAAATATAGCGAGCTTTTATACTTTGGTGGTCAAAACACAATTTAGATAAAGCTGTATTTTACCCACTTTAATCCCTAATTGTCGTTCAGACACTTGGTTTTGAGGTTTTTAACAACTCAGAAGAACATTCTTGACAAGACTATCTTGTTATTAAAATTCTTAATAATCGTTTTTGGTACCATATTTGACTTCTCTAAAGACTTGTTTTCTGAAAGACTCTATCAATAAATTTACCTTACATATATTAATGAAATTGACAACATTATATACTCTTAGAACCTCACTTATCAAACTAATTCTAGGCTCAAATACAAAGCTTTCAAGGAATTTTCTAACATTTTCTATAACATTTTGGTTCAAAAATTTACAGAAAGTGCAATGTACTCGTAAATATATACATATGATCACCTAAAATGACAAATAACATCACTTTTCTTAAATTTACAAGCGAAGGAAAAACAATGTACTTGAAACCACTCACATTGAAACAAAATTTCAGTTTTGGTTATAAAATGGTTATATATTGATTATATCTACTGATGTAGAATCGTAAGGAATAAAAAACTCAATTTTGACTCCTTTGAGGATACGTTGTTTTGCATTTTTTGTATAAAAGCCTGAATTTATGTTAAATAATAAATTTCGTCAATCGTTTTTTATAATCCTTCGCAATATTAATTGCTTCTTTTGGATTAAGAACATCATTTTAGACACATTTCAAGTATAACAGCTCAGCTGAGGGGCTTTAAAGAACCAACAGACAAGCATATACATACATATCCATACATACATACATATAGTATATAGTACATACATATGTATGCATACATATAAATTATTAACTAAATAAGCAGAAAAATCATTTATCAAGTAAAGTGAAAGCCCCATCGATGAAAAAAACCACAAAAGAATAAAGTGTTACACATTTACTCACATAAATGCATTTATTTGTATATGCATATGTATATGTATACTATCTGCCTACATAAATGAGTAAGAATGCATATTTTCATTCTCCAAAACTACAAAGGAAATTTTAGTTGAGTCACTTTCTTATTCTTTGAATGACCAAATGAAAGTAATACAAATTGTCACGTCGTTTTGTCATCAACTACCGTCCACACTTACTTTGAAACACACATACAATCGAGGTGATGCACATAGTTTACACATATACATATATATGTATATACCATAAACGCAGTAAGAGCGTTTGTAGCGTTGGAGCCAAATAGTAGCCATCGAAAACTTAACGGCAACAACTCGTGCACGTGACGAGAAACTGTGATTGCACAACAGCTGACGCTAGAAAAATGCAGCAAATGTGCCATATGCATTCAGAAAATATTTAGATTCCGTTCCACACTTGAAATGCATTAGCATGACTTTGAAACGCTTTCGAAAGCAGAAAAAATCAACTCACCCTTAAATTTGTGCAACTAACTACATATGTAATATTAACAGCTGGACGCTATTAAAGAGAAAGCAACCCTGTACACACATAAATATATATGTATGTGTATAATATTCGCTGCTTATAATTTTCTCTTATATCAGACCATCAAATCGCTTTGTCGTGCTATCAGTTAATCAATCTTGCTTCTAGAAATCATACTGATCTACACGCAAGATATATGCTATCTCTTTCTTGCATGCATAGGTATTTTAATTAGTGTTGTTTGGTGTGGCCGCACTCTTAAACAGTGGAGGAAATTATCAAAATATTGAGATTGTTTTCGAATTTCAAAGATAAGCATGCGATGGCTACAGTAAATTCTTTCAATTCTTCCAGCCAGAGTGACATATACTCATCCTTTAGAATAGAAACTTGAATTAAGCATAAGCACGTAGTGAATCAATGTATGTACTTTTTCTGAAGTATTTGAGAAATTAAATATTTAAATACTCTTAATATTGCTATGTGCCTGAATTTAGTTTCATTGTAGAGTCTAGTAAATCTTTCTTTGTTGTGTAATCGACCATTTCTCTACATTTCACGCTGTTTATAGCACAAAAGTATATATTCCGTTACTATAATGTTAAATTCCTAATTTTCTCTCCAATCACACCCAATGTCCTTCACCCTAACATACTTTAAGGCGAATAAGTCACTTAATTTTTGAGATATCGATCTGAGATTTTGGGAATGTCGTTTACTCCCAAAGAAGTTTTTAATTTGTCGAAACGGCCGATATCGAACTTTTATACCATATAGCTGCCATACAAACCGATCGATCAAACTCAAGTCCTTATATGGAAAACTTTTGTATTTGAAGAGATATCTTCACGAAATTTGGCGGAGATTATTTTCCAAGGTATTATTACAATATCCTAATATAACGTTCAGATCTGACGATTTTAGCATATAGCTGCCATACAAACCGATCGATCAAACTCAAGTCCTTATATGGAAAACTTTTGTATTTGAAGAGATATCTTCACGAAATTTGTAATGAGTTATTGCTCAAAGCAAAGCTACAATCTCTCCAATTATTATTAAGATCGGATCACTATAGCATATGGCTGCCCAAATCAAGTTCTTGCACTGAAATCTTTATCATTTTAAAAGACATCTTCACGAAACTTGGCACAGATTGTTCTCCAGAGCAACGCTACAATATCCGAATATATTGTTCAGATCGGACCATTAAAACATATAGCTGTCATATAAACTGACCAAACAAAATGAAGAGAAAGATCACTTTATACCCTTCTAAGCTACAAGAAATACACCTGGGAATGGTATTATAGCTACACTGCAGACAAAGTTAATGTTTATTTTTGTTTTTCTCTAAAAAAAATAACTGCTTATTTGCCTTAATATGCAGCTGCTTGTTCACCGAGGACTTTTTGCGCCATCACCTCAATACACAGCGCCAAAATACATATTTTTTAAATAAATATTGAATTAATTATTATGTGGTAATGCCACACCTATTGCAACGCCAGCATGCCACATACAAACATTTCTACAAAATATCTACTATAATTGTGGATTGGTGGACTTTCCAATTCTCGGAAATTAGTCAAATCACAAACATTAAAAGGATAACCGCCGAGCAGCCTGTGCAACACGTTTATCGCCACACCTACTTTTTTCTCTCATTAACGATTTCTGCTTATTTGCTTTTGGTGCGTCGCCGCCGCCGCCTCACTTGTCAATGCAAACAGCAAATGTCCTTTCAACCGGCATGCCAACACATAGGCATATTGCACCTACCAGCTGCATACATACATACATACATACATATATATTTATATTGTGTATGTCAGTGTGTGCTTATGTATTTAGTGATGTGCACCTTTCCGGATTATTCTCTCACTTCTCTCTTTGTTAAGCATTTTGTGTTAGACAATTGCTTTGCTGCGTTTCCCACACCTACAACACACACACATATGTATGTTCACAAATGCACCTACTTTTGTATATAAGTACATATGTGTGGGTGCTATTTTGTTTTTCTCTTTTAATGCCGCAGCAGTTTTGCATCTTTTTCCCTATTTTCCCACCATTCTTCGTGCATACCGAGAATCGGAAATTCCTCACTGCACTAATATTTACTTAGCCGCTTGTCCTGTCTTGGCGTTAACACGTAAGGAATGTTGGAATTCCTTTGTTCTTTGCTGCTGGCCTGCAAAAGGCTTGTCTCAGCTGGAAATTGCGCGCAAAATGATATTGCTTGAACACAGAGTTTATAAAGGGTGATCCATTTCGTGGTTCCCTACTTTTTTTAAAGAAAAAAAAAACAGACACTTCAATTTAATGGAGAATATTTATTATCATTCGAAACAACATTTTTTAGCATTTATTTTTTGAAGATTATCTCTTTCAAATGTTGGCCGCGGCTATGTCTCAGATGATTCATCCGTTGAGTCCAAGCTTCGATGATGACTCGCTCTAGCATTTCGACTGGTAACTGGCGAATGACGGGTGTGATGTGTTGGTCCAAGGCGTGAATGGAAGCAAGATTGTCCGCATGAACTTTGAACTTTATATCCCCACCGTGTGATATCACATTTGGTGGCGCACTGACCGGGATAAAACGTGAAATTATATGCTCGCCGAAGTGTTCTCTCAATAAATCCAACGTCACGAAATTCAATTTCAGGCAACACCTTTGAAGAATTATGGACCGAAGACTCCACCGGCCCAAAAACCACACTAAAAACTTTTTTTTTTTTTTTTTTGATAAAATGACCGCTCTTGAATTTCTTCAGGTGGTTGATTGTCCCTAATTGGTTGTTTACATACCCAATGAGCCAAAAATCGATCTCATCGCTGTACAAAATTTGGTTCGAAAACGTCGAATCTTCTTGGAAACTTCTTGGAAGAGCCCATAAAGTGCAGCGATGCCGCTTGGGAAGGTCGAACGGCTTCAGTTCTTGCACGAGCTGCACTTTGTATGTTTTCAAGATCTCGACGTAAGCTACATCAAGTCGTTACATACGTCAGTCCGAGTTGCTGCGAACGGCACCTAATCGACTCTCCACGGTCTTCGTGTACACGCTCAGCTACGGTTGCAATATTTTCTTCACTACGTGCTGAATGTGGTCTATCCAGTCAAATATTATACAATAATCAATGCAAGATCTCAAAATGGTTGATGTTGTTGTAAATAGTACACCAGTAGGCCGATTATGTTGACCAGGTCCAGAAAAAAATTTTTTTTAAATAAAAATCCCTTTCCATTCTCTTTTGCAACCCATAGTTAAGTGCAAAAAATTTAAAACTTTCAGTCCGAGCGGTTTTTTTTTACTAAAAATTTTTTAATTTTAGATTTCATTATAATTAATCGTAAAAAAAATATTTCTTTATGACACATATAAAAAAATCATAAAGTTAATTCAACATTGCATTGTATAAAAATTGTTGCAAGCTAATAAAAACTACACTCTTGCGTTTCTTTCAATTAATTTGTATTTTGTTACAAGCCTTCTATCTCTAAAAATAAACACTATGTAAGCCTTTTTCTTTGAAGCTTGTAAATATGTGTCTTTGAATTTTATTGTCCACTTTATGGCGTGCGAGTATGTATCTGTCTTTGCGCTGAAGGCAATTTACCGGAAGTTGTTTGGACTTTTTACGACTTGCGGCATTTACCCTTTAACCATAAAAGCTTAATACCATGATGGAAAGCTTGCGGGAAAATATATAAGAAGAAGTTGGAGTGTGTAAAGAAAAATTAATGAGAAAGAAATGGATAACTTATTTATATTTAATTGACTATAAAATAGCTTTGAGTATTAAAGGTATAAAAATTTAATTAAAAAAACACAAATTTTAAACTTTTTTATAAAAACTTTGTCTAAAAAAAATTTAATTTTTGTTTTAAAAAAATTTTTGTATGTTTTAACTAATTTTAATATAAAAGAAATTATTATTTAATTTTTGCAAATATCCCAAAAAATTTTACGGAAAGCTCAACAAAAAAACTCTGCTTTCATTTATTAATTTTCTTCGAAACCTTTTCCTACTGGGCACCTACATTTTCTGTGTGTATATTGTTGCCAGGTGTATGCAAATAATTCTTTACAGAATAATAACTATAAAATACAAATACCGTTGCAATAAGCTCTTTACGATGATTTAGCTAAGCAATTTTCAGGTTATAACTTTTATGAGCTTTTCATCAACCACGTTATTTTATATCAACGCAATTTACTCTGTTGTGTTGAAGAACTAAATATGCATGTAAACAATTATTTCAAGCAAAATTAAAAAAAAAATTTCATAAATTTTTTTCATACAATTTTTTTATAAAAAAGTTTTTTTTTCATTAAAAAAAATTAAAAAATTTTTCACAAAAAAATTTATTAAAAAAATATGTATATAAAAAAATCATAAAAAATATAATTTATATATATTAGAAATTTTTTATTTATTATAATTTTTTTTTTCATAAAAAGTAAAGTTTAAAAAAAAATTGTACTGAATAAAAACGCAAAACATTAAAGCAAAAATATTTTTTTAAATTTTATATTAAACCAAACTTTACCAAAATTTGAAATCGTACAGTAAAACCCACTTATATGTCGCACGAAATATCGCAGGTACTTAGGCAGGTCGCGTACGTAAACGAGAACGCTTAAGTCCTTCGAACCGAGTACTCAACACAAAAATATTGGTTATTGAAGCGAGTTCGGGGCACAAGCGGGGAGTATTTAAGCGGGCTTTACTTTACTTGAGCAAAGATAACTCAAAAAGTGTTTAAAATTCGTAAAGAAAATTACCTTAAAAAAAAACTACAAATTTGGGGGAAAATTAAAAATAACAATGCCTACATTTGGGCGCCTAACTATAAACTATGAAAATTATAAGCATACATTTTGGCCCTTTGTTGTAAAAATATGAAATGGTTGCCTACATTTTGGCGCTTAGCGTTATGTGTACCAAAATTTGTGGAAATTTACCAGAGAAAATGAGTTTTTAATCAAGTATACTATATATGCGAAAAATGTATATAATATATATTTATAGAGGTATACCTAAGGTATATTCTTCCCTAAAATGTAAATTAATATAACATCACTTTTCATAAGTTTACAGGAGAAAGGAATTCACAATTGATTTTTTTTTATTGAAACTAAATAGGAATTTTAGTTAAAAATTGGTTATAAACTGGTTATAAATTGGTAATGTTTGACAGCAGAAGCTTTAAATTTTGTATATAAATATAAATATATGTATATAATATAATTTAGTAAATCGTAAGCAATTATAAAACTTAGTTTCGAAAGTTTTTATGATATATTCTGTTTGAAATTCTGATATATAAAGCCTAAGCGTTCTACCAAATCAAAACATTTTCTCTGTGAATCCTTTTTGTTTATGCTTTAAGTATTATTTGCCGCATGAAATGCTGATTTCAAACTATGTTTGCTTATATTAAACCATAAGTCGTTACTCTTGCCTCGTGACTCCAACTCCAAACAGTGCAACTTAAATATTTATACTCGTAAGTGTGCTTATATGTTCATATGCATATATATTGTCAATGCTACCTCGAAAATCACCAAAATAATGCCATACCTCTGCTGTAAGTGTGTACCTAATGAAACAGTGCCATGTTTTCCACATTTTAATCTATTTTGTTGCAACCATTTTGAATTGTTTCTCTTTCCTCCTCTTTCCAGTTCACCCAGAGCCAAAAATCCCATTGCTTTACCAACAGTTAATGATGTGAAAAGCAGTTATGCGCCGAATTTGGTAAGTTTTTATTTATTTATTTTTTATTATTATTTCTTTAAGTGTATTTGCATACAATTACCACGGAGGTAATGCTTTTTCCTATAAAAAGCGTAATTAGCTGAGTTCCACACTAAAAAGTGCAACATATTTGTATGTAAGAGCATAAGTGAGTAAGTGTGTTTTTTTCATTCAAACTAGCAAAACGAAGAAGCTTATTCAAGCGTTATGGCATTTAATTAAGAAATTCATAAATTTAATAGTTGTTGTAAAGTCGGCATTTGTTTTTGTTGTAATGATTATATATGTAAATAGTACAGTGCGTAACTACCTACTTACACATGCACTCGTAAAAGCATACTTGAATTAAGTGGAATTTTAAGCGCTTTTCATGAACTCTGTAGGAAATATGAGCCATAAAAAATTTAAATTTTTTATTGGAAGTGGATATTATGAAATTTTTTAGCTAAATATAAGCGAAAAAGAAATATTTTAATATATTTTAGCAAAATTCTAACATTATTTTCGAATTAGGAGCGGCCATAAAGCAAATCCGACATGTCAGTGAAAAAAGTTTGTACTAAAAATATGGCAGAAAATATATTTTTGGAACTAAAAATTGTTACTGAAAACATTTCTGACGGTTTCAAGGATAACTCGGCGAATATCCGCCTCAGAAAATCACTTAACTCATCTCAATTCGGTCCACTCACATAACTTTTCAACTAAAAAAAATGCTAATAATTCCTAGAGGGCAATATCTCTTCACAAGTGGACTTGTAAATAGTAAACAGATTGCTGCAAAATTAAATTAAGGCTAAAGTGATACTATTTTTTCCTGTCCAAAAACAAACCAGTTCAATATATAGTAGGTTGTGGACTAAAAATAACTGCATACTGTATATTTTCCACTTATGTACTTCTGAGAAGTTTAACATTATAACATACTGAAATAAGTGTTGGCTAAATCTGCCACTTAAGGCCTTAATCGCAATAGATTTTAGATATATTTTTAGATTTTTCTTTAGATAAGTATAGGCATTATCATATTTTGCGTTTAAAGAATAATAATTCGCAATAAAATGCTAATGGAGTACAAATAACAAGAAATCCCGAAAAAATCCCGAACCCGAAACCGAAATTTCGGGACTCTAACGGAATATTATTAACACGGCAGAATATTTTAAAAACAATTTTAGTACAAAAATAAATTTCTACTAAATCCCGAAAGTAAAATTTGTATGTTTCGTTGTGATATCGAGATCCCGAAGCGGTATAAATAAATAAAATATAATATAATATATATAATAAATCGCAAGATCTATTCTAAGACACCCCAAACTAAGCATTTTCGCAGTTTTAGTATCCAAAATTTTCAAATAGCTACACAATTGTCTCCTTTTAAGCACATATGTACATATGTACATATGTACATAAAGTTTATAAGTGTCATAAGTTATTATCTTGACAATCTTTGCATGCAAACTAAAATATAATAAAAATAATCGTATAATAATACACAATCTTAAACGGCTGTTTTACAAAAAACACAAAACCCGAAATAATCCCGAACTCAAAACTGTCATTTCGAGGCTATGCGAGGATGTTATTGACGCTGTACAATATTTTAAAGACAATTTTCGTACAAAAATAATTTTCTACTAAATCCCGAAAGTTAAATCCCGATCACGAAACCGTCATTTCGGCACTCTACAAGGATACTATTTACAATGTACAATATTTAAAAGGCAATTTTGGTATAAAAATAATTTTATACCAAATCCCGAAAGTTATATTTCTGCGCTTTGTTCGGATATCCGGATAACACATCGATAAACTTAACTACATGCTTTACTTTAAGACAGATACCAAATTAGGTAAATTTTCCACACTTTAATGAGCCAATTCCGAAGTTAGCAACGAAATTGTAGTCTACTTATAGGCGCTTAATGCATATAATTGGCATAAATTACGATCCAGACATTCTTTGATTGCAAAAATGTGGTTCTAGCAATTATTATTGGTAATTTCAGCCTATATACTATATACACATATAAAATCATAGATACAAAAATATTATCATAAATAACAACAACTATAGACACAGTGTGTCTATAGTAGATCCCAAACATTTGTTATTATAATAATTGCTACAGTCTCGGTTGACCCAGTCACAACGACAACCATAATTATTATTTATTTATGTGTGAGTATGAGTGTGTTTGTTTGTACTTGCGTGTGTGTATTTGTGTGAGTGTATGTGTGCTCTGCATTCCCACATGCCATGTTGCATTTTTGCAACGTCACAACTCGAGAGGCATAACTAGCCATTTTAATGGGTCAAAGATACGAGTGTACGATTATCTCTACGATGGGTAATGTAAATATGTTTCTTTGACGGTATGAATAGTTTATTTGTGTCAATAATTAGAATGTATGAAATCACTGTTGGTTATACGTATACATATTCATATTTGTCGTTGGATGTGTGCGTAGTTAAATTCACACCCGTTAATTGGGAGCCTTAGTACCACTCCTAGGCATATTTGTAGACTTGTTATGTAGGCATTTAGAGCTCGCGTATTAAAGATCTTACAAATTTAGATGTCTCTGCATATTTAACTTACTCTGGGCAAAAAATAGTGAGACTTTTTAATTTAAATTTGTTGGTTGTGCTTTGTCACTTATTCTTAGCTCTTCAGATATACCGGGTTTCTGGTCTAGTATTCGGGTTTTATCATATAAATTACGTATTTAAATTCGTTAATGCGAGTTATGGCATGATAACGGACTCTACATACTGTTAAAAATAAATAAAATGCCGCTGATAAATAGGTACTGTTATGTTTTTGTAAGCTAACAACAAAACTCAACCTTAAAGCGCGGTAATATTGGTAAGATACGAATGTGCATAGAAGCCCTGTAGGAAATTCAGTAAAAGAAAATATAGCCGATTATATTAGATAATAATTTAAGAGAAGTTGGGAGCTAAGCACTTTCCTGAGAAATTTTTTTAAGGCACCCAGATAAAATATACAGTTAGTAAGGCTTAGAAATCGTTTCAAAATTTCGAATTCTGGTATCAGGTCGTATTGTGAGTGTGGGGAAGGAAATTTTCATGTCGACCTACCCAACAGTTGCGTGATTTAATTAAAAAAAATACATATTTAAAATTGTTATGTAATTTCCACTGTCCGGCAAGGCTTACAAATATTAATTTTATACCTATACATACATATTTTATAAATAATCAGCTATTGTCGGTATTTTTTGAAACGCGAGTAGCAACGATAAAATTTTAATGCCACTTAATCTTGCGTGTGATTAGCGGCATATACGTTTGTATGTATGCACTTTTATGTATATATATTTTATCTATAAAAATCTACATACTATACATCTACATACATATATGACATTCGTTGTGTCGAAAGCATTTTCTCACATTAATTTTTAATTTTTGTGCCTTTTTCTTGTCTCTCTCTTCAATTTAAGCATTTTGCTTGCGATCTTTGACCTCTGTCTTTTAAGTAAATAATAAATAAATTCCGTGAGTGTCCAAGTGCTGCTAAAACTAATGTGATATATGTGTAAGGAGAAGTTACGGTTCACACTTAAAGACATATGTATGTATACATGTATGCATGTATATTTTTAAGTTACAGTGTAGTACTGGCAACATTTAATAGCAACATATGTTTCCAACATTTCAACACCGACATGACAAGCACAACGATTTTGTTTGTGAACACGGATAAAGGCGCATGCTGCACAATTTTCACTATTTTTTTCCTAAAAAGATTAAAATAGATTGTAGAGAAAGTTCATTGCCACATTCTAATTTTAAAAGTGAGGAAATTGAAGGACTTTCTTTGGCTTTCTATTATATACAATACAAGTATATGTATACATATAAATTCATTGTTTATATTACTTTTTTTATTGATTGAATTTTCTTGAACACATTAGGGTGGTACATTTTTTTAATATATATATTTTAAACAAAATATTAGGGTGGAATTTTTTTTTAATATTTATATTTCTAAAGGTATATGTATTAAGTTTGCCGCGACGTTCAAAACACCTAAAAGAAAACGTTGAAGACTCGATTAAAGTCTGTCTATCTGTATGTATGTGAACTATGTGGTACAAACGTCATTTTGTCCTTAAAAAGCTGCTCATTAGTCGAAACCGTGGCTATCGGAGCACTCTATGATATAACTGCCATACAAGCCGATCGATCAAACTCAAGTCTTTGTAAGGAAAACTTTTTTATTTCTCAAGTTATCTTCATGAAATTTGGCGGCGAATATTATCCAAGGTAAAACTACAATATCCTTATATAATGTTTAGATAGGACCACTATAGCATATAGCTGCCATACAAACTAACTGATCTAAATAAAGTCCTTGTATGGAAAACTTTTTTATTTCTCAAGTTGTCTTCATGAAGTTTGGCGGCAATTATTTTCCAAGTTAACAATACAATCTCCTAATACAATTTTAAGATCGGACCACTATAGCATATAGCTGCCATACAAACTGATCGATCAAACGCAAGTTCTTACATGAAAAACTTCTTTATTTGAAAATATATCATCACAAGATTTGTCGCAAATTTTTTTTCCATGCAGCATTGCAATCTCCGACCAACATTTTTCACATCAGACCACTATAGCATATAGCTGCCATACTAAATGACCGATCCAAATCAGGACAAAAATTTTTTACAACCCTTTATGCTATAAAAAATGCAACTGTAAAGGGTATTCAAGTTTTGGTTTGGCTAAGTAAGCAAATTTTCTTGTTTTTTCTAGAATTTATTGACACATTAGGGTGGTGCATTTTTACGTATTCATCTTTTTTTTTAATATATAAGATGAAAAATATATGCAGGAATAAAAAGATATTAATTTTTAGAGTAACAAAACCAACAACTTGCATTTCACACATAAAAACATACATTTTTGCATATTAACATGCCACTTTTACAACAAATTAGCAAAATTTCTGATTGCACCGTGCAACATTTTCATTCATAAATGACTTTAGAGTGGCGTTTACTAGCTACATTGTCATTCACAACACTACTGTATATATAAAACTAGATATTTATACAATATACGTACATATATAAGTAGGTACATATGTATACGTGTTACTCGCCATTCGTACCGTCGCTGGCTTGTTATATTGTACTTTATGAAATTCCTTGACTCTTGACTGCTGCTTACATTTTAATTCAAACTTCTTGCAGTCGTAAATTCTCATCCGCAACATTTTTCACTGAAGTCGAGTGCTTTGTACTTTTCCTTCAGCTCCTGCTTGGCAGTTTTGCTTTGGCTTGTCTAACTCATCAGCTACTTGAGCGATAATTTACGCCTTCATTTAAAGTTTATGAGCAAAAAGTAAAGGAAATGTACTTGAGCTGCCGCTACGTTTACAACAGAAGCAACAACAAGAACAATTGTAGATACTTACACACCTTGCTTTCATATTTACTTCCTCTTTTCATTTTTTATAAATTCTTTTTCGTTGCAATACAATGCTGCAACTCAACAGCCAACCCTTTGGGGTAGTCCACCTCCGTAACCAAACATGTTTCTACAATATATGTATATTTAGACATGCATATGTACATTTGTGAATAGATATGTATGTGAATTTACACTTGCATGCTATTGCCATTGGATCCATGCTGTGCCTTTTTAAGTGGTATTTTGTTTACTAGTACTGTTTTATATTGAATGGTTGGATACACACCCCTGTACATACAAATATACAATTATATATGCACGTATATATATTTCTATAGTCATATTTGTTATTTGCGGTTTCCAGTTGAAGTGTTACTTGTTTATTCAGCGTTGTATTGCCAGAGCGGAAATGCAGTTTTAGTAGCGTTTTTCACACACACACAAGAATACAAGTGAGTCTAAGTTGGCTTGAGAAACTTCTTCATTAGAACGGAAGTATGTACGAATTATAACATCCTTCACAAGTACATTTCTTTTAGCATAAGAAGGGTATATAAATATCTTTTATTGATTTCAAACGGTCTGTTTGTATGACAGCTATATGCTATAGTGGTCCGATCTGAACAAATCCTTCAGAGATTGTAGCACTGTCTCAGACAATTATATATATCAAGTTTCATCAAGATATCTTTCCAAATAAAATAGGTATTCATACAATCACTTGATTTCGTTCAGTCAGTTTGTAGGGCAGCTATATGCTATAGTGGTTCGATCTGCACAAATCATTCAGAGATTGTAGCGCTGTTTTAGGTAACAATCTGTGTTAAATTTCATCAAGATATCTTGTCAAATAAAAAAATTTTCCATATAACCACTTGATTCCGATCGGTCGGTTTGTATGGCAGCTATATGCTGTAGTGGTTGAATCTGAACAATATGTTTATGGATTATAGCGTTACTTTAGACAATAATATATACCAAATTTCGTGAAGGTATCTTTTCAAATAAATAATTTTTCATACAAGCACTTTATTCTGATCGGTCAGTTTGTCTGACAGCTATATGATATAGTTCTTTAATCTGAACAATATATTCGTAGATTATGGCGCTGCCTTATATAATAATATATACCAAATTTCATGAAGGTATCTTGTCAAATAAAAAAGTTTTTCTCAAGCACTGAATTCAGATCGGTCGGTCATACTTGTCATGGCGACGCCAACTATTCTAAATATTAATGTGTAGCATTAGTGCTCACTCAAAGCTAAGCTAAGTTTTCCAATAAATGCAAATAAGGACTTATGTGCTACGAAATGGGTAGCTGTTGTACATACTTCATATACACAAACAACTAAAGATACATATGCAAGTGCATATAATTAGTCTACATTTATGTAAATATACGAGTTTATATATATGTACATATATATGTATTAATGCAAATGTGTGCCAAATACTCCAACGCTTACGTATGTATGTATGCTAATTGCATTTACGACTTTTCATAATGAATATCTTTCTCAATGCGCATGCGCACAGTCATTAGAACCAACGACGCTGTCTTACAGCTTAATTCAGTCAGCGAGCAGTCGAAGCGATTTGCGCTAAAGTGCAATTGCAGTGAAAAACAACTTCGAAATTGTTGTTGTTGGTGTAAAAAACAACAACATAGCAATTTGAGCATACAAATGAAGCCGTTAGAAAGAGTGACTACACCTATACATACACACAAACGCAGGTTTGCATGTTTATGTGAGTACGTAAACTCTATAATTTGCTCTGGCATACATAATTTGACGTAAAAGGAGCAACACGAAAACCAGAATTGGATAATCGAAGTTTGATTTCCATATTACTCGACTAGCTCCTCACGAAAACTGGGTCAGCTCGATTAAAATGCGTTTGATTGCGTTCTGAATGCTTGAAGTGCTTGCGTGTAATGTACATATGTATGAACCAAATACATACATATGTACATAAATGCTTACGATTATGTATTTTCTAATGCAAAAATGATGTTGCCATTTGATGTGAGATTTCACAGATGAAGCTTTCTGCCTCAAGAAGTAATGGTTGAGAATGTTTCCTGCACGCTTATTGATCTGCAGTTGTGGCAGTTGAGCGAGATATTATGCGATTATTTTGATAGATGTATGTATGTATACTTAGTGCTTTAAAAGCTACATACTTATGTGAAAGATCCAAAAGTGTGGGAAATGAGTGCCACATGAATTGAATAAAAGGCAAAGGGAAAATCAAAAAAAAACACTTGTGAAATTATGCCTCAAAGACACGAAAGAAAATCAGTTTTGCATCGAATTATCACTGGCGATGATAAATGGACTTATTTTAAACGGAGAAAAGCATGGGTTAATCCAGGGCAACCATCAATATCAACCGCAAAAACAGATCGATTCAGTAAGAAGGTAATGAATGCTCTGTGTTAGTGGGATCAGAAGGGTGTGGTATACAAGAACTTTTAGAGTTTGGTGAAACTGTTAATACTAATCGTTATAAATATTGATCGAAAAACGACCAGGTTGGCCCACAAGATACGGCAAAGTAATTTTATTACACGACAATGCACCTGCACACAACGCAAAATCAGCTCAGAATACAGTCAAAGTACTTGACTGGGAGCTGCTACCAAACTTGGCCACTTGCGATAACCCGAACCGACTCGTCTTTTTATCCGGCCAAGGACCGTGAACTCGGCAGAATTCTGACGCTACAACAACAACAACCATTTGTGTTCTTCGGTGGGATACGCATTGGCTTTTTTTAAATATAAAATCGCGTATGCGGAAAATGTTCTAAGGACAGCTTTGCCTAAGAGACTGTTGGTCTAAAACCAGTTTCGAACCAGCGATTTTTTAGAGGAAGTTTTTTGGAGATCATAAAAATTTGTTTTTTAAGTTTTGAAATATCCGAATAAATTTTAATTAACACGTAGGTACATTTCAATCCACTATTGATCATTTGTCGGAATCGGTCAGATCAGACAACTATATCACATTTCATAACCGATCATTCAGATTTTTTCCAACTTCACCTTAAAAAGCGCTGACTCGAAACCGATTTTAGACCCCAGCTAGATTAAGATTTTTTGATTGTTAAATTAAGGACGAAAATAGGAAAAAAGCCAATCAATCATATTAACGAGTAAACTTAAAAAAAAAAACAATGAAAAATAGTTTTACTTGTAAAATAGCTACCACCCACAAATCATTTTCTAAAAATTCTTATAAAAACATGAATATGTGAATATTAAAATAAAACGTGGATTTTACGAATTAATTACAAATCTGAGCTCAGATCGAAGTCACAACCGCGTTTCAAAATGTTTAAACAAATTTATTAAAATAATTTTTTTTTTATAAATATTATTAATAAATAATATATAAATGTATGTAATTCAAGTAATTTTCGCATATACCGTTATCGCATCAAGCGTTTGAACGCACTAAAACTAAACTATCATCTAATCAACTCTTCTAACAAACATGTCCCACTCATCCCAATAAACACTGTTATAGCATGAATAACAATATTTTATTGCCCTTATAAGAAGCCTGCCTGATTTCATGAAGCCATGCTTTCGACGAAGCGATTTAGCTGCAACTTATGCACTTTATTTATTGGTATTATCACATAATCTGTATGTAGATATGTATGTATGTACCGAAATATTATATATATATGCATGTAAAAGTTATGCGCTAACTCTGCAACTACGCAAGCCATGTGATATCCATGTGAGAGTACTCGTATTAAGCGAGAAGTCATGGCACTCTTATGCGTAATCATGACAGTTGTCAATAAATCCGAGGCAATGACATCTACGACTAGCAATGACAGTGCTACTAAGCAATGCTAAGGTTGCATTTGTAATTATTGTTGTTGTAATTGTAGGTTGCTTGGGGTATAATATGTGCTTGCATATTTGTTGTTTGTTTTATGCAATTAGTGTATCAATTACTTATTTCATATAGCTGGGAGAGAAAAAAATTAACCACAAGTCATTCAACTGCACTGTAGGGAATTCCTATACGCATATTATATCCCTGCATTGTATAATCGAAGTTGAAAATTGGATAGAAAGCAATAAATAAGAATTTTCAAAACATATGCTATATGTATGTATGTATATATGTATGCTTTAAATACATATGTATGTTTGTATATGTATGTATATAAATAAATGTTCTCACTGAAGGCATAACCTACTTCCCGCTGCATTCAAACAATCACAGCGTGACAATTGAAGCTGCAACAAAGCAATTCAACACCATCTTTCTAAACAACACGCTGGAGAGTCGGACTTTTAGATGTTTTTTGTCACTTTACTTCGGTGTAAAATTAAATTTTTTAAATTTTCCCAGTTTTAACTGCTTCTACTCTCTTCATTGCTTTTTATACCCTGAATAAGGTTTACAATGAAATCCCTCAAAACCGGACTTTTACCGTGTTTTTGTCCGGTTAAAGGAGCTGACCATTTATTGGGGCGTGACAAAAGCAAGTGTTTATGATGTATTCTTCGTGTCAGATAGTTTAGCCTAGTGTGTCAGAGCCACCGATATCGGACCGCTATAGCTTATAGTTGTCATACAAATTGATCGATCAGAAGCAAGTCTTTGAATGGGAAACTTTTTTATTTGACGAGATATCGTTACGAAATTTGGCATGAACTTTTGTCTAAGACGGTGCTATAATCTCTGAATGAATTGTTCAGATCGGACCATTAAAGCATATAGCTGTCATACAAACTGGCGGTTCAAAATTAATTTCTTGTATAGAAAATTTTTATTTTTATATATATTATATTTTACTAGAATTTACTAGAATTTGGCATAGCCTTATTGCCTTAAGTAAAGCTACAATCCCTAAAGATATTGTTTAAATAGCGCCACTATAGCATATAGCTGTCATGCAAACTGACCGTTCAAAATCAACATAAAGATAATTTTATATCATTTTATGCTATAAAAAATAAAATTGTGAGTGGTATTATAGCAGCTGTGAACGAAGTTATGTCTTTTCAATGTTTTTGAAAAATTAAAATTTTTTTTTCAATTTTAACTTTTTTACTTTTTTCATTAATTTTTTCTTGAATAATTATTTTCTTTTCCTATCATTTCTTCAATTTATATTTTTTTCTAAAATTTTTTCATTCATTTTTCCTTAATGATTTTTTATTTTCCTATAATTCTTTCATTTTATATCCTTTTCTATCATTTTTTCTTAATTCTTATTTTTGATTTCCCGACTTCCTCCATGTGGCCATTATTTAACTACAAAGTTCTGTCTTCACACTGAGTTCTTACTTTCCCCATCCAAATTTTTTTCAATTTTTTCCGCTTTACCTTCGCCTTTTTTACTCACTGCAGTTTGATTATAACTTCGATGTAGTTTTTGCTGGCATTCGCTGTTGCATTTTTGTTGTTTTTTCTTTTGTAATATTTTTTTGTTTTTGTGCTCGGCGACTGCATAACTACGCTAACAGCTCACATTACTCACAAGTTTCAATTTTTCTTCATAGAAAATTTTTCTTTTATGTACTTGTTTTTAATACTCATTTTTCGTATCATCTTTCTTAGTTTCCTTTGCTTTCCCTTGGCACGCATACAAACATACCTACAAGTATATATGTACATATTTCTTGTATGATTCACTGCACACCAGCCATCATCATTATAATCATCATTAACTCAGTCATTTTTAACCTGCTGACTGCAGGTAAAACGTTCGCTTCTCACTCAAACCCTGCTTCATTAGGACCCCTCACATCGACGCTTGCTTGCTGAGTCAAGTTTTGTGTGGCCCCACAGCATATCAGCAGCTAGCATTTAACTGCTTATTGACCACCTTTCGCGTTTATTTGCTTAAATTTGTGCTGGAAGTGCTTTTGGTCGATATTCTTTACACCTTCTCTGAGTGTGGTCGCACCGCTTCTGCTCTGCTGCTCACTTACATGCGTTGAATATGTTAAAGTTGTATATATAGTTACTGAAATACATATATAAATATGGTTATAGTTAAGTATAGATATATCTATTTTCCCATGCAGCTACCCCTCTTGTAATGAGTAAGTTATTTGCGGTCAAATAAAAGAAGGCCTGGACATTTTGCAGCGGTTTTCCGGTCAACCGAACAATGAACGAAATTAAATTCTCTCATGTCATAAAATCATTTGTTTTATATAAGTTTTTGCTGTTGTTATTCTCTACATTTGTACTAGAACACTTGTATATCTAAGTAAATTTACATAACCCAGTAGGGAAATGTATGAGCTCCGACTTATTTGCTGGTTGAGATAGGAATCATTATACATTTTTGTTTTCACTTTGTAAAGGATAACTAACGGAAAATTATTTAAAATTTGTTCCTATTGTTGTTGTACCATTATAAAATATTTCCAAATATGTAACGTCAAGTAATCGCAATGAGTTGGTAGACCCTGCTGTCATTGATCAGACGACGCACTAGTTCTTAAATATTTTTGCTGTTCATACCGATATGTTCCTAGCCGTATATATGTACTTGTATATTACGTTTTAGTGAAGTTCCACTAAGTTCGAAATCTTCAAAAATTATTTTTAATTAAAAAAAAATCAGTGGAAATTTCAATTAGTCAAAATTATTGAATTGTTGGCTCTTTCGAACGTTTCAATGTGCTGCTTCAGTACAAAAATAAAAAAACAAAAATTTTGCATAAAAATTTAACATTAACTCAAGTATGCATTCAAAATCTCTATTATGTAAAAAATATTTTACAACTATTCTCTATTGAACTAGTTAATTACTAGTCGCATACAAATTAGAAAGTTACGAAAAAGAATATTTCCAATTCTATTTGCAACTACTGCGTTCACAACTAGTTGGTTACTAGTCCTTAACCAACCAGTTACCTTTTAGTTCAAATATTTAAATATATTTAATTCAAAATTTTTTTCATAAAACTTAAAAATTAATTCAAATATAAATCAAAAATTTGTTTTATGCAATAAATATTTAACAACTAGTCACTTTTGAACTAGTTCATAATTAGTCACATAAAAAATATAAAATAGAAAATTTTCACTTCAAAAATCACTTTGCCAAGAAATAAATATTTGCCATTTTATTTGCAACTACTCCGTTGATAACTAGTTACTTACTAGTCCTAAACAAACCAGTTAAATTTTAATTCATACATTGAAATATGTTTAAGTTACAATTTTTTCAATATTAATCGTCTCCACACCTTTTTCAACCAATCTATAACTAGTCACTTTAAAACCAGTCTACTTCACTCATCACAATTTGCTACAAAAATTATATTGCTTCACCAGCCGTGCAAAACTACCCTCAAAAGTATATACAAACTTACACAGATAGTTAAGTAATTGTAGACTTATAGCAATTATTTATTTTTATAAGTGGAAATGACTGCTCTTATGTACTTACAACAGTACTATGTTTTACATAATGTGAAATGTAATATTTTCAACACTCCAATCGAGTATCTACTTCACACAATTAATTGCTTTGTGTAGTGTTAGGTAAAAGTATATTCGCGTATGTGCGTCTACGTTTAATTACTTCCACTTCAGTTAAAATTCAACCACCACTAAAAGTCATTGTGCTCGCCAATGCAATTATATATTACATTTTGCCTGACGATCCTGCTCAAATTTCACACTTTTATCATATTGATACTTTTTGCGTGCGTTCAACTTCAATGAATGAGGTAGGTATTGAAGCTATTGGTTGGTACCACCTGGTAGAAAATTTTACTCTTTTGCAATGATTACGAAACTAAATTTTTTCGGAGTGGTACTAGTTTAGTATACTGGCAAACCAATAAAAAAAAATAATGCAGAAATTGATGTCCTTGAAATGTCCTACTCGATTATTAATATTCTTCATACAAATCACCCTGTTCAATACACACATACAGTTGCACTAGGCAATCAATTCATTTTAATTATATTCAATTATTAATATATTGCTAATGTGTGTAGGAGTATGCGTGTGTGTTTGACTATCAATAAAGTAGCTATAATGAATAATCGCAGGAGTCCTTGTTCGTTACGCAATAAAGCCGAACTATAAATATTAATAGCATTTCATAGAAAATCTGCACAATGAAGTAGCAATCTATGGGCAAACAATATCGGCGATTGTTGGTTAAATACAAGCAGCTGTCCACCATAAGTCGATCGAGAACACAAGTAAATATGCACATATATATGAAGATATATACTTAGTAATAGAGACTTAGGAAAAGCTACACTTACAGTGGTGTTCATAGAAATTATAGAAATATAAGTTTTGGCCATTATAAAAACTCTCTGAGATGATGAAAATTTTATAAATTTTCGTGGTAAGAAAAGAAGAATTGATTTGAAGAATCACAAAAAATTTTGTTTGAAGGAATTATAGTCTATAAAAGCGAACTTCAGAAGTTTTAACCAAATTAATAAATACAATTTTAAAGTTAATATACAGACCATCTGATCAAATTTGACTCGGATTGTTCTAATTGTTTGAAAACTGCATTTTTCATACACCTTTTTTATCTGCTCCAAGTGTTTGAAAACGGTAATTTTTTTAAATTTTTTCTTAATTTTTTTTAATTAATTTTTTTTATAATATTTAAAATTTTTTTTATATTTTTTAATTAATTATTTTATATTTTTTTAATTAATTATTTTATAATATTTTTTTAATTAAAATTAAAATTAAAAGAAAATAATAAAAAAACTAAATTAAAAAATAAAAATTAAAAAAAATTAAAAAAAAATTAAGAAAAAATTTAAAATTAAATTAAAATAAAAATATTATAAAAAAAATTAATTAAAAAAATATTATAAAATAATTAATTATTCTATATTTTTTTAATTAATTATTTTATAATATTTTTTTAATTAATTTTTTTTTATAATATTTTTATTTTAATTTAATTTTAAATTTTTTCTTAATTTTTTTTTTTATTTTTATTTTTTAATTTAGTTTTTTTATTATTTTCTTTTAATTTTTAACAATTTTTTTTTTAATTTTTTGTTTTTGTCAGTCCGGTTGAATTTTGATCCGTTGGTTATATTGGTAGTCGAAAAAGTCTTTTCGTATTTCTAATCAAACTTCAACTTAATTTTTTTTATATTTATGCTAATAAACAAATAAAAACAAATGTACAAGTTTGGTCGACCAACTTTTACCATTTTCCGCTAGAGGCATTATTCCTTCACAAATTTCATTGAGGGCTTGCGTGGCATTCTTCCATTTTTTATGCAAATTTTCAAAATGTAGCGAATTTCTTCATTATTTTCACTTATTTTTGAACAGCTGTAACTTTTTTCAACTTTCCCGAATTTAATTTTTTAATTTTGGTTAAATGAAGCTTAAAATCTCATTATTATGGTATGACACAATGTGATTGGAAGCACTGAAGATATATAGTATTATATGTACTACTGCAACATCTATTGACAAAATACGAAAAGACTTTTTCGACTACCCAATAATTTGTAAAAAACAAAAATATTGAAGAAATACTGCTAAGAAATGTAAAATCTCTGATTTAGAGCTATAACTTGTTTATATAAAACCAACTGCTATTTCCTAGCGCATTACTGTATTCACGAACATATGTAGTATTAGTCCTATTATTAATGATATTTGATTGCTTCATGCGCAACAGTTAACCTCATAGTATGGTATATGTCACTCGCACACAACATTTATAGGCAGATGCATATATACATATGTAGATAATTACAAGGCAATGTTAGACATTTATGAAAGTCTGAATTGAATTTCTGTGGCATTAATACGCACAAAAGCCAAACACCAACACAATGCCAAAGGTGAATTTAATATATCTAATAGGTATATTTAGTCAGAAGATATAATATAATAGTTACCTGCGCTGGCTTCCACAAGGAGCAGCCTGTGTGCTGCCATTTATAGCTGCAACCTTGAGTAACCAAATAATGGCAGAGGCAGTTCAATTGAAGCCAAGCAATGACAAGCAAACAGATTTATGAGCGCACGATTAAATTCAACTCATTGAGTTTGCTATAGCAACGCAGCAACAACAACAACAACAACACCAATAAATGTGTGCAAACGAGCTGCAGCCATTATGCGCCTGCAACTATGCAACGATTATTGAGCGATTGGCAGTCTGACCCCACCTAACCAGCGTTGCGTGTATAAGCCAACAAACAACAACAACAAAATGTATTTTATATTATCAGCATGAAAGCGTCAGCACCTGTCCTTGTATTGGTGTGTGTGTATCAGAGCAACATGTTGCTAGCGATAATGGTGAAATGTATACATAATAAAAACAAAGCGAAATTGACTTTTTGCTCTGGAGCAAATTAAAATAATCTTTAAACAAAGTGGCATTTCAGCAGTGAGACAGCTGTTTGTGCCGGCAGCGTGTTGTTGTTGTTGCTGTTGCTGTATTTGTTGATAATACAACTGCGTAATCAATATTTGCCTATTTGTTGATATCCAACAATACTAACAGCAACAAAAACAGCAACAACAATAAGAAACACAACAACAATCAGAAATACAACAACAAAAAGAGATACAACAACACCAAAAAAGCACATCCATTGTGACTTTTAACACTTAACAGCGTTTGTTGTTGTTGCTGTTGATATTGATATTGTTATTGTAATCAGGCATCTGTATGTGTGTGTTACGTCCCTTTGGCATGGAATGGCCAAGCAATGTGAAGTGTTTCTAGAATTAGTTCAGCTTTATCAGCGCGTCGGTGTTGACATTGTCGGCAAATCTGAAAATCTAACGGTATCTATTTTGAAGTTGATTGCTGGCTCCTAGTGCCTATCGGTGCTCGTCGAAGCGCGCTTGAAGTATCGCGGCGCGCGAAATTCACAAAAAAATACGCGAACATAACAATTGTAACGGGAATATTGCAGACTTCAAAAGTGTGGGCGCGTATTTACACGCTGAGCGCTTGATTGGCGCTTCACTTCCGCCGCCATGAAGCGTCTCATCATACCGACGCTGATAGACACTTATGGCCTGATTAAGTTCTGGGACTTCGACGCTGGACCGCCGGGCGTCAGCGAACGTGCGAAGCGTGAATATGGCAGGAATAACGGCAGTAGGCGGCATGGACGCTACTCCGTGCGCAAGGAGAAGGTACAGACAATGGGTGGCCTCGCTTGCTTTTAATTAATATTTCGGTGCTTGATTTTTGTTTTTATGCATAAATTGCGAGAAAGTGAGAGTTATTCGGTCAATATTTATAAAACAAATAAAGTTAAATTATATAGAGTTTAATCAAGTGCAAGGGAGAGCGACAGCGCAAACAGCAGCGCAAATTGGAGCAAACAAGTGGCGTTAACTAGCAGTCAACAATGACCATTCAAGAGATTTTACGTGTGAATATTGTTTATATACATACATACATAGAGTATATACATACATACATATTTATGTACGTGTGTGTATGTAAGTACTGGAAATTTGAGTTTGCTGGTCGGGTCTCTAGTACATCATTTTTATTGCTTGACAACTGTCAAAAAAATGTTCCCGGAAACTTCCTAAGGAGATGTTATTTCGTGTACATATATATATTTTTGAGAATATTCCCCGAAAATTTGCATTTGATCTGGCAATAGTTTCGGAGATATGAGGTTAAACTTTAAAACTCTACTTTTTTTCTCGGATTGTCGTTGAGGAAAATTTCTCCGAGGCAGCTAAATCGATCGATTTGAGATTTTCATATGACTTTCTTAGATATATTGTTCAGGAATAATTTTTTCAATCAGATTTCGTTTTTTGTTTCACTTTTAAATGAAAATTTGTTTGCAAAAAAGAACAAATTTATTTTTTGGAAAACTGCATTTTGTCTAAAATCAAAATTTTGACTAGTATTTGTTCATTATCCGTACTCCACTATTTCTACATTTTTTTTTTTTTTTTTTGGTTTAGATTTTTGGATATTCAACGAACATAAAATAAAAACCAAAAACTTGACTAATTTAATTTTTCACATAAATTTTAAGGTTATGTGAAAAAGTTGTTGATACAAAAGTTATAGATCTTTTAATTTCTTACAATTTTGTCACATAACTTTTTTCTGTAGGAGCCGTAGTTTTGGAAATCGAGATGGAGCAATTTTTTTCCTCTGATTTTTCGCTATTTTATCCTTCATTTCGTTGGGCTTCGACTTACAATGATTTTTTTTTTCAATTTTAACTATTTTAAAAAGGTGGAGACACCGGCCTAAATTATTAAAAGTTGATTGAAAATTTAATTCAAAAAAAAGCTTCCTAAAGCTCTAAGAAAGCTTTATGCAAATTTCCAAAAGATCTTAAAAAGCTTTGTGCAATTTTTTGGAATTAAGTTTGCGAAAATCTAAATTTCAAAACCCAAATCTGCAATTGGACGGTAATTCTGGATAATTGTGTATTAATTTTTTTTAATCATTTAAAAACTGACAGGTGGCGCTAGTATCAAAATTTGCCAAATTATGGATAAAAAAATGTATTTAGTGGTCAATTTCGAAGTAAAATCTTGAATTTGTAATATTTTGAAATCTTTAAAATTTTTTATAATTTTTTTAAATTAAACATTTTTTTTGACCTTTTCAAATTTTTTTTCTTAATTTTTTTTTTAATTTACTTTTTGTTTTTTAAAAAATTTCCATGTTATTGAAGAATAATGCATTTAATGCGCGATTTCGAGTCCTTTCTCGAACTTTGTAATATTCTTTCAATATTTTCTAAGCTCTTTAACTTTTGTACTCAACTTAAAATTAGTGCCTAAACTTCAAATTTTCACAGCAAATAAAATAAGCTTTATTAGTAAAAACTCTTTGCAATAACACAAAAAAATGTAAATTCATATTTTTTGGCTAACGGTTTTCGTTATCAGTTTAACTACGCAAGTGGCCAATTGCACAACTTAAGCATTTAAATTGTAATGAAAAATACTTGATATCACAGAATTGTGTTGGTATGTACATAAATAAGCATGTGTGTGTATGCGTTGTATATCAAACATCAACTTGAAGTACTTCTATATTTTAATAATAGAAAAGAAAGATAGAATAAATTGTTCGACGCCAAAATGTCTTGAATCATTAGTCATTTTGTTAAATTTATAGAGCCTGCAAATGTATGTATGTATTTTAGTATATACGTACATGTGTATATACAGGTACATATGTACTTGTATGCCGAATAGCATCTAAATTTGTTATGTAAAAAGCGACACACGCAGTTGGCAAGGCACAGTTCACTTGTACAAATGCTGTTTATCACATGTTGATCGTATGTACAGCTATCAATTGCTTTCGGATATTCTCGTACCTGGGTTGTAGCAACAATACTGATTATGTATGCATGCACACACATACAAATATGTTTTATTTAAACACTTTGATAAAATATAAATGAAATGCACGTTGACTTCGTATGCCTTTGAGTTCATGATATGTGGAAAACGCTTATAAATGATCAATTGCTTACGGAGATGTACGAGTATATTTATGTATAAGCACATAAATGAACATATGGAGATGTGTATAACTTAAATATAGCCTTCATTTATAGAAACATGTCTACCTGACGAATGATTGATTTGCTCAATTTTTATCAGTAATTCGTTTGTTTGAAACGCTATCGATGTACATACATATGTAATATATTTACATACATAAGAAATATGTGGAAGTAAATACTCAAAATATCTAAAACATTATACTTACATACATACATACATACATACATACATACATATATGTACATATATATATATATATATATATATATATATATATATATATATACATATATCAATATAAATATCTATGCATAAGTGTGGCACTATGGGAATTTCGTACGGTGTTGTCTCGGCATTCCACAGTTTACCATTCAAATGATAAGCGACACGTTCTTCCGCATATGCACGTACCCAGTAGGAAAAACAAAACACATATAAGAAGAATTTTAAGAACATGCAGCTGATTTTACAACAATAAAACATATATAATTATAAAAAAAATATAACAGAATACAAAAATTTAGAGAAGTAGCAAACATAAGAATAAAATAATAGAATTAGAAAAATAATTTAATATATTAAAACCAAAACAAAAAAAAAAAAAAAAACAATTTTTAAATAAAAATATCGAAATTTAAAAAAATAAAAAGTTTAAAAATAGAAATATAATAAGTACAAAATAATATATACAAATATTTTGAAAAAATTTACAAAATTAAAAAAAGAACTACATAAAAGAATTGTTAAACAATATACTAAACATAAAAAATATAAAGTAATATAAAAATAAAATTTAAAAATTTACAACGATCAAAAAATATATAAATACAAAAATATTAAAAAAAATATAAAATAAATTAATAAAATAAAAAATAGTAAAAACACATAATAGAAAAAATAAAAAAAAATGAAAAAGAGGCAAAAGAGGCAAAAGAGGCAAAAATAAAAATAAATTATAAAATAATTGAATTCAAATATTTAAAAAATATTTTTTTTTAATTACAAAAATATAAATGAACGATAATTTAATAGACTAAAAACAAAAGTTTAAAATAAAAATATGGAAATGTAACAAAATTAAGAAAAATATATAAATACAAAAAAAGTAAAATAAAAATAAATAAAATTATAAAATAACAAAAAATATATAAATTAAATATAAAACAATGTAATAGAAATAGTTAAAAAATATATTTTTAAAAATTTACAAAAATAAAATTTTAAATTTACAACCATACAAAAATACAAATATAACACCATTAAAAAATAAAATTAGAAAAAAAAAATAAAGCATAAATAATAAATAATGAAACAAATAAGAAAAAAATATAAAAGACTACAAAAGAAAAAGTTGAAAAATATAAATATGGAAATATGAGAATATAAAGACAACACAAACAATAAACATAATAAAAATTAAGATATATTTTAAAAAATTACAAAAATGCAAATTATACATCTAAAGAAATTTACAACAATGAAAAAAATAAAAATATGAAACAAATAGAAAAATTAAATAAAAAAATATTAAAGTGTAGAACAAATAATAAAAATATTTAAAAATTAATATTCTTCTTCTCTATTAAAATTAAATATAAATTAACAAAAATTTATAATAGAATATAAAATGATATACAAAATATATCTAAAAAACTATTCAAAATATTATTATTAATATAATATTTAAAAAAATTTAAATAAATAAGTATGGAATAAATAATAAAGTTATTTAAAAAATAAAAAACTGAAAACTAAAAATATGGAAATATGGAAATATGGGAATTTAAAACACAACACAAAATATATCAACAAAATTAAAAATAATATAATAAAAAATATATATATTTTAAAAAATTTACAAAAATACAAATAATACATTTCAAAAAATTTTAAATTTGCAAGAATCTAAAAAAAATAAAATATGAAACTAGTAGAAAAATATTAAAATGTAGAAAAAAAATAAATAATAAAAATATTTAAAAATTAAACTTCTTTTATTTATTAAAATTCAAATTTAATATAAATTAACAAAAATTTCTAATAAAATATAAAATAAATAAATAAATATAAAATAATATACAAAATATATCTAAAAAAGTATTGAAAATATTAAAAAAAATTTAAATAAATTTAATTTAAATTTCTTATTTATTATAAAAACCCCTTTCCCGTACCCTAAAATCTCAACGAAACCACTGCTATTGAACTGCTACAACAACAAACGTAGAAGTCACAAACATCATATTCAGCCCTACAGGGTACTTGTGAACATATTTAACAAATTTTTTTGCGGCGCCAGCATTAAATGGGCCTAAAAGATTATCACTTTTATATATGTAGATAAGCGTTTAGAACGCAAAACTTTAATTTATTTGCGATACAATTTCGAATAGACACGAATTTCCATAACAAACTTGTTGAAAAAGTGTTCGCAATACAAATAAATCAAAGCGTAAATCACTATTTGTTATTTTCTTATGTTATTTAAAAAAACAAAATTTTTTATAGTTACTGCTTATTTGCAAAAAGTATTTACATTTTTTTCTTTTTACATAAATAATATTTTTTTCATTATTCAAAATATTTAATAAATTATTTGTTATTTAGGATTTTTTAAACTGAAATATTTAATATATGTATACATAAATAATTTATGTATTTAATATAATTTTTATTTCCCTTTTCAATTAAATTTTAAATTATGCGCCAACTATAAATAAATTTATGTACTCTCAAGCTTCTCCCTCACGCTCCTGTAACTAACCAATTAATAACTTATGTTGCTTTTCTCCTTGCAGACCCACCAAATGCGGGCCGTCTCGAGCCCTTCCCTCACGGATGCTCTACAGGAGGAGCTCAACTACGCTTCCGTTGGTCCTGCTGCCGCTCCAGCCGTATTTAATGCCCATACACAAGATTCCGGTGCCTCCGGTGAGTCCACACCAACAATGGTCACGGCAGCAACAAATAATCAAAGCAACAGCAGCAGTACCAGCAATAGTAATAACAACAGCGCCCGACCATTAGGAAGCCTGCCGAGTAGTCAAAGTGTTGGTGTGTTGCAGAAATTCAAACGCACGCTCACCAATTTCAATAAGCCGGCGCAGCAGCAGCAGCAACAACAACAGCACCAATCGCAACATATAACAAGCAGTAACAGCACACAAGCGCTTGTCATGAGCAACTCAACGTCGTCTACAAGCGCAACCATGACGGGTGGTGGTAGTGCTGGTGGCATCAATGCAATTGCCAGTGAAAATCAATCCGATCAATCGACGGCGAATGTCGCGCTCGAGGGTACAGCGGGCAAATACCGTTTCGGACCGCTAATATGGCGCTCATCGAAGGAGCGTCGCAAGACGAAGTACAATCGTCGTGATAAGTGCAATAGCGGTGACTCGGGCATACAAATCGAGCTGGACAATGATGAGCAATTCTCACGCATTATGCTGCCGGCGAATTGTATTGGCGGTGGTGGAGGTGGTGTCAGTGCGGCCACTTCGAGTGCAACGGCCTCGGCGACAGCGGCACAACGCATTGCAAATGAGAAGGTAAGTGCAGAGTGGGCTTATTGTTGATGGGCAGCTTTTAATGAGCTCTGAAGAATACGGAGAGGGGAAGAGGGAAATTTGTGATTGAGTGGAAATTCGGTTACTTACGGTTGGATAGAGCCAGGAGTCTAACTCAGACTCTTTGAAAATTATTAATAATGCCCTTCCGAGGCTCAATGAAGGCTATCATGAAGATATGGGAGGGAATGTTGTCCATAATACTCCTCTCAGTTCACCTTATAGCTAAAGTTTTACTTTTTAAGAGAAAACATCTCTAATCTCTCTCAAATCGACTTAAATGGGTCTCTTTTGGGTCAGTTCTAGTTCAGTATCCCGATTTATGGGACTCCGCATATATTTAAAAGTGACAAAAAGTTTTATCATAGCTCAGACGTCTGCAGGCTGGTTTTAAGTATGATATGGAGCAGAAGAGTATGCACTTACACTAAAGTACTTCTCCGAGGGTCTGAAACATGGAAGAGCCAAGAAAAAAACAACAGTTTTTCATGTAGTATTTTTCCGTTCCCATGTTAATAAGATTTTGGTAGGTTGGTTGCCCTTTCTTGCAAACTCTTCAGCTTTACAGTTTCCCGCGATTCGCTTCACCCACATAACCCTTGTAGATATGTCCACGGAAAAGACACCAGGCTAGATCATCAGATATTTTGTCGAAGTAAAGATGGTTTCAGAATGTCTCCTTCTGGAGCTCTTAATGTACCCGGCTTGGCGGATTCTGATAGCAGACCAAATCAGCAGGGATTCAGTCGAAGTGAACGAGGGTTTCAGAACGTCTCCTTCTGGGGCTCTTAATGTACCCAGTTTGGCGGATTCTGATAGCACCCTTCAACAGGCAATATCCACGGGGACTATACTAAGGTATCATGCGTAGTGAACCAGTGATGCGAATGAGAGCCACTCGGTGAACATGTTTTATCTGTTTAGAGAGTATGCTTTCCTAGCGCTCTCCACCAGACAAATACACTGTAAAACCTTATTAGCTTAACAACGATCTCATGAAGCCTAGATGAGAGACCCCACCGCTTCCCAATAGCTTTTCGAAAGCAATATAGGACCACTGATGGCTTTCTCAATCTTCCCTCTGTATTGAGCCTTCATCGAGGATGAGGTCCAACTTTTAACCTTTTCGACTGGCGAATTTTTATAAAATATAAGCCTTAAAAACTGAATCTTATTAGGAGCTTTTTTATGTCAGGAAAACATTCACACAACGTCTGCTTAAGTTAGATCATCCTTAAAGCAAAAAGGGTTTATCATGCATTCGACTACCGCCACTACCCCTTTAATATGTTAAATATGTAGAATGGCAAGTAAGCTAGGAGCTGCAGACAGCATAAATGTCCGCAGGCCAATACAGAGTCTCTTGAGAAAAGGAAACTAATTTTAAATGCCCTTTTTTTGTCCCCTGTGACCCACAGCCAGCAACTAATAACCCGACTTCAGTCCACCACTCACTTTTCCCAGCGCATAGCGTTTTAATTGGTATTTAATTAACCGGATTCTCTCGTTCTGTTCAAGGTCACGCAAAAAATGCGCACTGTGCGACGCGCCAACTCAGCCAAAGCCACCAGCATGACAGATCAGTCCGCAACAGCAGCACTCAATGCCAAAGCAAAGATACTCAAACGCATGGAAATGTACGGCGGCAGCATGGAACGCGAGGCGCCCGAATCGCTACCGGCACGCTCGCTAAGTCAACCCAACGGCTTGGATACGTGCGGCATTGGCCGAGCAACTGGCGGTAAGTCACACACACAAAGGACGAAATTAATTCGAGCAATTTGTTTGAAGTGAAGTTGATTGCGCGATGCTCACGCTTTGTTTTGCTTTCTTACAGATATGGAAGACAGTGATAGCGACAGCGTAACCTCACATGAAGAAGGTAAGTTAGTCAAGTCAGTTCGTGACTTGGTCTGAGTTTATTTGTTATGCAAGTGGTGACATAACCGATGCGACTCGCCGTCAGCACAATTAAATTCAATTAAAGTCAGAGTACACTTTCGCCTGTCTGCGATTTTAATAAGCTCCACTTTGTAATGCTCTTTGCTCTTACACTTGACTCCTTCACTTGCAGCGCCCAACTACTACCCGATTTACGCTGAAGTGCTGTACAGCTTCACGGCGGCCGGTCCCCAGGAGCTCGGTCTCGAGCGTGGCACACTAATCGAAGTGCTGCGTAAAGAGGTCGGTCCCTGGTGGTTTGGACGCATACGCAAAGATGATAATAATACGCTAGTCGAAGAGATACTCGACCCCGAACTCGGTTGGTTCCCCAAGGAGTTCGTGCGCGTCATACAGTGTCCCAAAACGGATGTGTTCTTCCTTTCGCAAATGTCGACAAATGCCCCAACAGCGGCACAACACCAACAAGCGCTAACAACAAAAAGTGCCAGTTTTAGAAAATTTACAAAAGCAAATACAACAGTCACAACAACATCTTCAGCAGACTCGACCACCACAACAATGCCGCAATCATCAACAGTCATAATGAGCGCCGTTTCCACGGCTGACTCCACAGTCGACTTGGATGCGACCATTGTGGATGAGAATAATGTGACGACCATTGTGATTGAATCGCCCTCGTACGCGAGCCTCACCAATGCGCCCAGCAACGACAACAGTCACGCGCCACTCAGCGGTAGCGTGGGCAGTGGCGTCACAGCAGACTCTTCAAGTCCCTCAAATGCGTTGGCTCCATCGCGCAGCATTAATGTGATACTCGACAGCGCGGATATGCTGCGTCGCAGCGCGGTCAAAGAGTTGCTCGACACCGAGGTTAACTATGTCAAGCTGTTGGCCGCCATTTGTGAGGGGTGAGTAAAGCGAGATTTCATTTTGTTTTTGCCTTTACTTATCTCTTTGTGCATGTTTCTTTTGCAGCTACTTGCCAGCAATGAGCAAGCGCATCGACATATTTTCGCCGAATAGCATTCGTTTGATTTTCTCAAACATCACGGCGATCTACAAGTTTCAGCGTAAATTTCTTGAGGCCTTGCGAAAGGGCATCGAACAGAATCAAGTGGCCAAAGTTTTCTTGAAAATGGTGAGTTGGTGTTTTTTTTTTAATTTTATTGTACAGTCTGTTACAATATTCACTATTTTTCATATCATTCACAGCACAAGGGTTTTCTCTGCTACTCGACCTATTGCAATGCATATCCACGTGCACTCATAGAATTGGAGACTTACGATCGCATCAAGGATGCTAGAACTATTTTGGACAAGTAAGTAAAAATATTTACAGAACTCAGAATTTGAGGTTATTGGACTTCATAACCACTTGATATCTGCTTTAAAATAATACAAGGAGGACTGGGGTCCGGGAATGATTGTAGTGAATTGTTGGAGAAAAAATCTGCAAAACACTGTTGCAAAGCAACGGATTCCTCTGAGGCCTTCGTGTTCGGTTATCCTCACTCCTTCACTGGGTTCAAGTATGAGGTTCGGGGTTTTACTACATTAAAAATATTCCTCTTATACAACAAGAAGTATTTGATTCACCACCTCTCTATCATTAGCCGTTGAAGACGATAATATTTTAATATTTTTCGTCAGTCCGGTTCAAAATTGATCAGATGCTAAAAACATATTTTTTATAAAAACCTTAGAAACGACTTTCTCCTCAAATAAAAGGTTAAATTTCCTTAAAATTCGAGTAACTGTTAGAAAATTTTATATTCTTTTGAGGTTATGGCAGAATTTCCATGTTCATTTGGGAACACAAGTTTAACACTAAGAGACCCTTATCAAATTAAAAAAAAAGAAAAATTAAGTTAAATTGACAGATATTTAACTAAAATTATATTTTACTTATTTCAGTTGCCGCGAATCGGAGAACCTTGCTGAGCTCCCACTCTCCGCTCATCTCTTGGCACCCGTACAACGTATCTGTCGCTATCCACTACATCTCAGTGAAATACTCAAGGGCGCAACCAAATGTGGCGAAATGTCCGAGCATGAACTGGGCGAGTACGAGCAAATAGATGTCAGTCAATTGGATATACCCGATACATATGAGAAAATCGATTTAGCATTGGAAGCAATGCGCGGCATAACAGAGGCGGTGAATGAAGGTGAGTACTGACCGCATTTATAGACTGATTTTTATATATTTTATTAAAAATTCCCTACACTTTCTCGCAGGCAAACGACATAGCGAGACAATTGCGCGCCACCAGGCCAGTTTCCAGAACTTCAAGGGTCCACCACTCCACTTGCACAGTACACGCTTCTTCCTGCAAATCGACGCCACGCGTCAAAAGCAAAATCTCTGGAACAGCAGCTGCACGCTTTTCTTGTTCGACAACCAGCTGATCTATTGCAAACGTGACATCATCAAACGCAGTCACTTCATTTACAAGGGACGCATTTTTCTCGATCGCTGTCGCGTGGTAAACGTGCGTGACGGCAAAATGTTCGGCCACAATATACGCAACTCGCTGCGGATCTACTGTGAGGCGCGTGACAAGTGGTTCGATTTCAGCTTCCGCTCGGCCAATCGCAAGCATCGCTTCCTCAGCACGTTGGCATTGGAGCGGCAATTTGGCGGCAAGGCTTTCTATGTCTCCGAAATGACCGGTTTCGAGTACGCCTACGATGAGCGCGACTACTCGGATCAATCCGACTACGAGTTGCCCGAATGCGAAAACAGTAACAGCAGCGGTGGTGGTAATAGCGCTGCTGCCGGAGTAGGAGCTAACGCTGGTTTGTCTGGCGCAACGCGTCACTGGTCAATGGCGGATGTGAGCACGGCTAATGCAGGCGGCGCTTCGGCAACCAGCGGTGATAGTTCGGTACCGGAATCGCCGGTCAAACACAAGTATAGCGACACTTTGCCAAAGAAATCGCAAACACGTGACGCCTGTGGCGGCAGCGGCACTGTCAACGAAAGTCAGACGGGCTCATTGGGACGCCGACGTTTGGGTAATTGGTTCCGCAAGCCGAAGAGCAGCAATTCAACGCCGAATCACTCGCCTACGCACAAGGCTAACGAGCTGACGGCGGGTCTAGTGGGTGGCAGTGAGAATAATATATCGATTAATTTGGGTAGCGGTAATTATATATCGTCGGGCTCGTCGGCGTGAATGCTCGGCTGTAAGTCAACAACATTTTTGAAGCATTAAAAGGAAAAAATTTGAATGAATCTCTCATGAAATACTTAAGCACTCGTGTCACAGCGTTACACGAAGTGCACATTTTACGACACACATTCATGCATATTGTTGTTATATAACAAGAAATGCAAATATGAAAAGGTAATGCAAGCATAACTTGCGTACACACTGTGCAACTATGTATTTGCTCTGTAAAAGTCAATTATGTATGCAAATACAGGTGATTGCTTTTGTTATTGTTTAAATATTTTATAAAAAAACCTTTAAAAAAAAAAATACTGCTAAAAACGAAGTGATTTTATTACAAGACACAAGCAGTGCGAAATTTCAACAAAAGTGTGGTGGTGATTTTCGAAAATTTTACAATAAAAAATTAAAAAAAAAAAAAAATATTGAAAAATTACATGACATCAATGCAACAAATAGTCAGTTCATGTAATAGTCATTGCAAAAAACTGAAAACATTATATTAAAAATGTTTGTGTATAGGTTTTGTTGTGTAGTGGTCACATGCGTATGGACGTATACTGTATAAGTGAAAATTTTCAAATATTGTACTGAATACTTCAAAGCATTGGTAGAGTAAATTTTACAAATTTTCTAAATGTACAACACTTTTATGCCAAACTGTACTCTACTACCCCACGTTTTCCTATATAAAATTAAAAGTCGAAAAAATTAGCGAAAATTAATGACATTGAAAAATGAGTGTTAACATGAAAAAGCAATTGTTTAGCGTGAATAAAAAAAACGTTTATTGTTTAAATAGAAGTAGAAATATAAGTGCACACACACATACATATATACATACATAGCTATATATACAAATATGCAATAAAGCAGTGCACACATACACATGCCCAACAAGAAAACCATAGTTACAGTTATGTATTATGAAAAATCATTGCAGAAAAATATTAAAATAAAAATAAAAACTAAAAAAAAATATAAAAATAAAAACAACAACAACAACTCAACAACAGTTACAACGCCGATGCGAATTGTCTTTAAATTTGTTTAAAATTAAAATTCGTTATTAAAAATGTTTAATTAAATGAAAAAATAAAAAAATAATAATAAAAATGCTCTGCGTTTAAAGCCAAACATTATTTTATGAGAGTATTTTATAAATAAATTTATATTTTATAAAACAAAAAATGCAAATGTTTTATAAAATATTGTAAATACAAGAAATCAAAGCTGTTTACATAGAAGAAGGCGTTGTTTGTATATTAACTTAAGTGTAAGTTATGCATACGTATACACATACAAATGTAATAGTTATTGTTAAAACAAAAATTATTAAAATTAAAAAAAAAAATAAATAAATAAAAAATTAAGAATTAGAAATTAAAAATTAAAATAAAAAACTAAAACTAAAATAAAAATAAAAATAAATTCTAAAATTAAAAAATATTAATTATAAAAAAAAAATAAAAAATTCAAAAAAAATAATTAAAAAATAAAATATTAAAAATAAGAGATTTAAATAAAAAATAATAATAATTAAAAAATATAAAATAATAAATTTTAAAAATTAGTAACTTAAAATAAAAAAATTTAATAATTAAAAAATTAAATTGAAAAATAAAAATTATAATTAAAAAATAAAAAATTAAAAAACAAAAATTTATAATTATAGCAACTATACTCGAACCAATTTCGAAAACTAGAAAGTCTGTAACTGTAAGAATAATAAATAACCAATTAATATACATTATTATTATTTATTTATTATTTTATGTAAAATTAATTATTTAACAATTTGCTGTTGTATTTTTAATTAATTTACAAGTTTTCGCTTAAGTTAAATTGCTTATTAATAAAAATTAAAAATCATATACTCATACAAGAAAACAAAAGACTTTTATTTATGCCAAAAAGAAAAAAAATTTAATTTATTTATGGGAAAAAATTTAATTTTTAATAAATTAGCTTTTCAAGCTTATTTGCCAAACTACAAACGGTTCAAAACAATACTACTATAGCCACTAGTGAACTTGATGAAGGCAGAATTGAACTCTAGCTATTAGCAAACAGCACAAAAAGCAGCAATATACATACAAACAAATAGCAAATATTTCAAAAACAAAAAAAAAAAAAAAACATTTAACAAACAATAAAAATATTAAAAAAAAACAATAAAATATTTAAAAACACAAGAAATATTTAACAAAAAATAATAAACAAAAAACATTTAATAAAAAAGTATACAAAAAATAATATTAAACAAAAACTATTTAAAAAAAATTTAAGAAAAAAAAAACAACAAAAAATATTTAACAAACAAACTTCACTAAAACTATTTTGGTAAAAAACAAACAGTTAAACAGCAACAAAAGCAACAATAAAATTAAATAACCGTTAAGCGTCTGTGTTGCACTGCAAACAATTTTAACTGCGTTGCATTAAGCACACACACACAAGCACGCATTTTTTGCAAAAAAAAAGTAATATTCGTTTAACGTTTGCAGCATTTATAATATAACAATAATTATAAATAAACAGTTAAGCCAATGAAACTCAATACAGCGCCACAATAGAGTAAATATTTGCAGCAATAATTAAAGAAAGTAATCAAATTAACAAAAACAACAAATGCAACACGGCAACCTACCCACAGTATTTACTTAATTCTAGAGTCAAACACGCATATTCTATAAGTATGTAGTATAAATTATTAAGTATACACACATACAGCAGCACATACACATATACGCATATATTTGGTAGTCAATATTTGAAATGAAAATAAACTTTGCAATGGAAGAGAAGTGCTTACACATCAGATTGGCATGCAAAAATCAATCAAACAACAAAAAGTTCACCAAATTTATACAGTATGTAGCATAAAATTAGAAACACTCAAATGTTTTTGAATTCTGAAAATTTTACACAAATTGTATCATTTCTTTATCGCCCTTTATCTTCCTTCTTTGGATGAAATCTTTTTCCAACGAGCCACTTTTTGAGTCTGAGAAAGAGAAAATTATAGGTGGGGATTAAATCTGGCGAATACGGTGAATGGGAGACTGGTTCATAGCGTATCTCCCTCAATTTTTCGATTGAATCACAGGGTGGATGAGGGAATGAGTTCAAAACAATACGGCACCTATCTTGGCAAAATCTTTTCACTTATAAAAATTTCTAAATAATATAGTCTACGGCTTCTTTTTGCATATTGTAGCCCTTTTGGGAACCAAACTGGTCAATTGAAAAGTCCCCGGCATACCACATTAAAACACACAACGGTGATACACTGATTACAAAGAACGTTCAACTTTTCGAAGCCATTTTTTAGTCCTTTGCCTCAAAATGGGCCAAAACTTCGGCGATCACATCTTCATTCAACGAAAATTTTTTCCTAGCCAACATTTTTTTTTTTTTTTTGAGATCTGAGAACAGGAAATATTCGCTGAGGGCAGATTTGGAGAATGTGGTGGATGCGAAGCAATTTGAAGCCGATTTCATAATTTTTTGCCCTCGTTTTCAACGATTTATGACACAGTCTTGGTGAAACCGTACTTTATTTTTGCGACGTTAGCATACTACTTACTAACTTAGCATACTAACCTTTGATGATTGGGTTTTTGGGACAGTATCCGGAAACTCATCATCAAGCCAAGTTTTAGCTTCAACTGTACTTTTTGCCTTTAAAAAGCAATATTTTATCAACACGCGAAATTCCTTTTCAATTTACCTGTTCTCTCTCTGCTCTGATGAGCCGTCCTGAAAAGGTTTCTTCTACTTTGTTGTTCCTTTAGAAACACTTGTTTTTATCCGAATGCATTTTAATCACTTTTTATGACCCTAAAAGTCTGCCAATGATTATCGATTAAACTTATGGAAAGTCTTGCTTAAAATGTAAATGTATATGTAGCATATAAGTTGACGTTTCTTTGGATGGAAGCCCTATCTTTTCATACTTCAACTAATTCGGCGAAAACCAAGCAATGTTACGAAAATAATGGAGAAACAACTTACTCTTATAAGAGTGAAACTAGTTCTATAATCGGCCTTTCGTACGGAAGACGATTTTTTCCCCGACAGTGTAGATTCTTTGAATCTCTGAAGTTAGATGCATTAAATTTGACAAGGGGAGGCCTTCATCTACCCTCAGAACCATTAACGTATATGTATACTTTTTAGGCTGGGGGTGGTTCGAACTATAGAAATATATACCTTTCGAATGCTTCAAGCGCCGATTCAATTAATCTTATTGTCATCCGACCTTCTGCATTATATTTTTATGAAAAATTAGATTTAAAAAACAAACTATAACTTTTTTCTCAGCCTTTCTCTCAATGTTTAACAAGCTATACTACTTTCTGATCAATTAGGTTACTTTACCAAGCAAAAGCCGAGCCTAAGATACAACTGAACAAAAGACAACTCAACGTAAAAAAAGACTCTGAATTTTATTGCCTAAACAACTATGTATCAACTCATTTTCGTTTTACCCCTAGCACAAGTTCATTAGATCTGTTATAAAAGAAGTTAATTAAGTCTTAATTAGGCAAAAATCAGAAAATGCTGCTTGGAAAGCAATATTTATTATATTATAAGCAAAAAGCTAAAAATTATCGAATTTAATTACGAAATAAAAAAAATTGCAGACCTTAGGGTGTCCATTAAGCAATTGATCGTTAGCACACTTATTGGAATTTTGTATACATAAGTGTGAATGAAATTAATTATTTGGAACAAGGAATGCTTCAATTGTTTCGTTAAAACCCAGAGACGTGTCGGAAATCGAGAAACTTTGTTATAAATACAACAAACTACTAAACGCCAATGGCAGTTTCTAAGAATTGATTTAGGAATTAAAAATTTTACTATACATTTAAGCGGTGTTAGTCAAGATTTCAATTAAACACTAATGAAAATTAACAGAAAACGCCAAAATTAAATAACTAATTTAAGCAATTCACTATATAATAGTAGACTTATGTATATGTACAGTTATACTCATAAACTAAGTTAATATTTAAGTAGTACTCTATAGTTGAGGTAATAAATTGGTATTTGAATAAGAGAAATGGAAAATAAACATTTTACATTATTTAAAAGCCAGGCTCAATGAAAAATTTGATGTATGGGATATAGGATCCGTGCTTCAAGGTTTTAAATGTCTCTAATTTCTGGCAAAAATTATCTTCCGTCATCACTGAAGTTTTAGAATACCTGACTTTATGATTCAGAGCTCTCTTTTCCAAATGAAGAAGATGCTTTATCGGATCAAAATTGACCCGGACTGATAAAAAAACGTTTTTACGTCTCCTAATACAAATATTTATCATCGAATTCCATATGACATCTCTTTTGCGCAATTTTGGTGACAATTCCGGTCGAGACCGGTTCTCAGAAAGACCTGCTATTGGCTATAAGCATCCCCTACTCGACGTCGATATTGTAAAAGATTCAGGTCTCTTGGTACAAGTCGAACATTGACACGCTACATACCCAAAACATTAACCTAAATATGTAAAGTCGGTACATAAGAAATACTGACATCGTGCGCTCTCTTTCCGATGTCAACACGATCATTTTCAAGCACTATTACTTTATTTTTTCTACATTATCGTCTTTAACCGAGGTGGATGGATGACTCCCAGATCTCTTTAGTCACAGATACAAAATCACTCTAGACGTGTTAACCCTATATTTACCTAACTTATTTTGACAAAAAAAAACTAAAATTGAGTATAAAGAGAAAGTACGGTGTTATTTTAAGAGGCTTCGCGGCTTTCTTTCGTAAGTCTTTCTAATTATTAATTGAAGAATCACTAAAATAGACTGCAAGCAAAATTTCGCTACTCAAATTCAATTAAGAATACACCGATACACGCACGCACACATTCAGTTGTAGAGAAATGTATGTATGTATAGACAAATATAGTATATTCCCGACTGATTGTTAGCAATTCTTAAGAATCAGTTGAAGAATTAGCTATAAAAGAAAAAAAAATATTCTCACACCAACCACAGTTTCTGCTATTTACAGCCGTACATAATTACATACATATATACACACTTGAATATAAATATACATAGATATGTATACGTTATATAATACTATAGGTTACTAAAACTTCTATATGCATAATTATATAAAAAATATGAGAACTGTATACAAATATATACGAACGAAGGATATGCCAAATAAAACAATAAAAAAATACTAAACTATTCACATCGTTGTTTTGCTTCAACTAAATAAAGGGAGGTGGTTAAATTCATTTTCTAACTGGCGACCAGAGTACGATATGGGGTTCGGTAACATTATCCAAAAACTTTTGGGAACTACTTTTTCCCGCTACAACAACAATCAAATAATTAGGAAGATTTGTTGCAAAATCGTTTTGATAAAGATCCTATGACTGGCTTACCAGTAAAATCCCTTTAATAATGAATGGGCATGAATTCCCTGTTAGCAACATTATTTGTTTCATAAAAACTTTGTCTTTATATTAGTATATTTTTTCGTCGAAAATTTTCAGGCACATCCAACCGAACAATAAGAAATAGCCTAAATAGAAAGGACTTGAAAGAACGTCAGGTGGGAAAGTTCCACTTCTAAGTAAAAAAAAAATATCGTAAAAAGACTGTTCTTCATTAAGCGACTCATCGCACTCAAATTTGGGATAAAATACTGTAGCCTGATGAAACTAAAATGGACTTTATTGGATTGATGTAAATATATGAAAGACCCCTAAAAAATACTGTTTTCGATCCTACAAACACCATAAACACGGTCAAACGAGGAGAGGGAAATGTATTGTTATTGGGACGCCTTTCCCGCCAAGGTAGTTTGTCCAATATTCTGGATAACATAAAAACTGTTTCCTACAGACTACTTTCATATACTGGAGAAGGTCATGCATCCATATGCAAAGGAAGTTGCCATTAAATGGGAGTTCATGCAGCCCAATGACTCTAAACATGTTCTCAAAACTTATTAAAAAATAATACCATAGCCAAAAAATTAATTTTTTTGGTCTGAAAGGTTTTGGTTTGATCTAAAACCAATAGAAGACTTTTGGAAGACATTAAAAATATATTGATGGCTTTCAAAGAAAATATATAAGTATTTATATTAAATTTAGAGAAATCTAATGTTTTAAGTTTAAGCCGTTTTTCGCTTCTTTTGTAATTTCCAAGAGCAAAAAGTGAAATTTAATTTTTTGTTAATAGAAAATATGAACCAATCAATATGTACCTATTATTTGTCTCAACACTGTATTATAAGCTGTTATCAAACATATTCTATGCATGTTCATGTATAAATCAGACGCGTTAACCTATAAGCAGGCACTCCACTTTTTTCACAGAGTCTGTCATACGAGAGTGAGTTCTACATAACTGGCACTTATCCCATTCTCTCTTGTCAAGATCCTATAAACAAACTCACTCAATTTAGAACAGTATGTAAAAAAGACAAAAACATTTCGACACCTTTAACTAATTATCTTCTTGTATATCAATCAAAATAAACGATGATAGTTGTATACATATATGCACAATTATAAATATACATATACATACATATGTAAATAGTAATAACATAAATAAGTACCAGAAGCTAACATATGACTATTTAATAAATAAAAGTAACTCTGACATGCTTATGACACCTTCGATAGAGCCGTTACAATTTTACCCTTGCATATTTGGTATACAATACATATGTATGTACATATGTATGTACGATGCTCGTACATTAGCATAACTCTTAACTCTTCATAGTTTACTTATGTGCTTTTCATTTGTATGTAATAGCAATAAAATCAAACAACTTACCAATTAAATTTTTATCAAGTACATTGCTTTAACATACAGAATGTCCAACACATTGTAAGTGATTGAAAACATAACAACAGTTATATATAATATATGCACTGTGCCGCAACAGCGAATGCATTCAACAAAAACACCTGACAATGAACAGGAATCTACAGGCAACGACTTGCACAGCAAACACATCTCACACTCACTTCACATTGTTTTTATTGTAATATATAATATTAAACTACAGAGAAATTTATCAGCACATATTTCACAATAATAAACTCAACTCAAAACTTAATTGATTTACACTTTTAAACACCTGCAATACGAAGCCTGCACGATCACTAGAATACGAGATGTGTAAGAGAATAAGTATTACAAGAATCAGGTGATGTGTCAAAAATAATGATAAAAAACGAAGCATTAACACTCCAAATCGCGCTAACACAAAAACAAATTTGCGAAATGAATCCTCGGGCAAATGCCGCCACATAAATATCTGTGTGTGCGGATGTATGAACAAACGTACAGCCATGGACATATAACATACGTACGTATAAATGCATTTATTTAGCAATGCTGGCACGCAAAAAGAAAATTAAAAAAACAACAGCAACAAACTAATCAAAAATAATACAAATAAGAATGGGAGGAAAGCACACTACTGTTAGGCTTTCTGTTGGGCTTAATATCGCTTGCTGTAAATAGATATGTACAATATACATACATATGTGTGTAGTTATGCAGCAATTTCTGCACATATGCACATATGTATTTACTTAGCATGTGTTTTCATAGGTAAATTTCGCGCATTGATTTATATTTAATTGCGTAATTCGTCAACTTCTTGACTTTTCAATGAACTCATGCAAATACTCGTATTTATGTACCTACTTATATACATACGAACATATAAATATATACATACATATACATTATATTTTCCAAACCAGGGACTGTAATTGCTTCCGGTTTGATTTAATTTATGTTTTTTTTTTGTTTGAACGAATTGCGCTCAGCCACAATAAACGGATGTGAATACTCACAAACGCGCAAATATACAAGGAATGAACGAAAATTTATACATACAAACAAAAAGTACTCATCTAAACAGGCACACATTCATACATATTTCTACATCTGAACGAATGAAGTCGAGCAAAGCGCTGAATGCACAAGAAAAATCAGATTAACGTTAGAGAAAAATCAGGAAAAAGAAGAACGGAAACATTGAAAGTGACCAAGCCAGTTTGCGCAACGCATAGTCAAGTGAATATAAAAATGTATTAAAATTTGTGTTTGCCACAAAAAGTTTATAAAATTATTGAAAAGTGTATAAAATTCGCAAAATACAGTAAATTATTGCTTTATAAGTGTGCAAAGATCGAAATCATGCTCAGATATTTGGTAAGTACACAGAGTGGCGCTTGGAAATAGTTGTGACAAAATACGTTTCTCCGCCATTTCCGTACTTTGGCGACATTTGCACATCATTATGGCATTTCCACGACACAGTGTCGCATTTGTTGGTACTTCACGCCACTAGTTGCACTTCCGTTGAAAGTAACTTAAGCAATGCTACTATTTTTTTACTTAAAAAAATTTTAAAATTATATATTTTTAATTAATTTCTGAATTGAAAGTATAATTAAAATACTTTATTAGGTATGAGATAATTATAAAACAATCCAAATAGTTATAACAATAGTAAAAAAAAATGTTTATAAAAAATACAAATTATAATACTAAAAAATTAAAAATAATAATACGCAAAGTGCAATCGAGTTCAGCGCTTATGTATATTACGCAACATATTTCTAAATGTTTATTAACATAGTTATTAAAAAGGTCTTGGACTTATGACGAAGTAGTAAAGTTATTTCATGTAATATATTTTCATAGACAACTACTAAAAATTTAGTTGGGAAGTTATTTTTTAAATATACTATTTGTGTTTTAAGTCGCAATAATTAAATATCATCTTTTTAAATAATAACTGCAATTCTGCAATTTTAAAACAAATCAAAGAACATTTACTATGCGATGCAACCCTGCGCTGATTGTTGTAGTTGTTGGCATTTTGTTTTTATCCACACTTGGTCAACGAAGCAACATCACAAAACGAATTGACGCGAACGAAGTGACGGAAAAGAAAAAGCTTGCTTTTATTGTACGTGCGCCTTGTTTCCTTTTCCTTTAATTTTAATTTTGTTTTTGATAAATTTAACAAATTCCAAATGTTTTTACAGATTACAATACACCAGCATTAACAGTCGAGTTTGTGACACAGTCTCAGTACGTTCGAAGCAAAAGGCATAGTGAAACGAACGTGGAAAATGGTAGGCGGCGGCGGCGGTGGCGACAATAAAGTTGTGGCCACTTTACGAGCGGATGGAAGTGTATATCCTGCAAGTGGCACTTCCATTGGACAATTAGTGAATTTAATGAATTATAAAATTGTAAGTTTTGCTTCAGCTAACATTGGTGCACCGTTACTTAACCATTTCAGTATTTTTTATTTGTTGCAATTTTTCAATTTGGTGCTACAGCGTACGGAAGTGGATGTCAGCAATAAGGCGCTCAATACATTCAGTGTACCAACAACCGTAGTGGATTTGGGTAAACAACTGCTACAGTACGCGCGTGACGGTGATCTGAAGGGAGTGAAAAATATGTTGTCGCGCGGAGCACCATTCACCTCGGACTGGGTATGTATTATTGTGTGGTTGTGGCTGTCGGTATGCTACTTGGCTTAGCAAATTACTGGATGGATAATGTAATACAACACTTTAATGTTATTTATAGTTGGGCATGTCGGCGTTACATTTTGCAGCTATGAATAACCAATATGAAGTTTGTGACGCGCTGTTGAAGGGCGGCATCAATAAGGACTCGAAAACAAAAGTAGACCGTACACCGTTGCACATGGCGTGCTTCTACGGCAATGAACGCATAGTGGAACTTTTGCTGTCCAAGAAATGCATGGTGAATCCAAGAGATATGGTACGTTTGTGAAGTTTTGTGAAGCTTCCTCGTAAGCCATTTATTAATTTATATATTTGCTTCCCCACACTGTTTAGTTGCGCATGACACCTTTGCATTGGGCTGTGGAAAAAGGCCATAAGTCCATTGCGCGTCTGTTGCTTAAGCACAACGCTGACGTGACGGTTACTTCCAAATTCGGCAAAACTCCCATCGCTCTCGCAGTGTTGACAGAACAAGCTGACTTACTCGAGGAATTGGAAACTGCGCGGCAATCGCAAATAAACCGCAAATATAATGAGGAGCATGAGGTGAGCATAAGTTCTAACAGATATATATTGAGTGTTGTTAGTTGTTGCACTTTTGACAGCAACATTTAGTGTTACATTATAATTCGCAGTTATATACATAAATATGTATACTTCACAAAGAACCTTGCTTAAATTTTTAATTTTGTCTGTGCTTTTCTATTACAAAAAACGCGTGCATTCATACATACAACTTATGCTAAAAAAAATCATAAATATGCTCACAGGTGCGGGCCAAGCGTTTCAAAGTAGGTATTCAAGTTAGCTTGTTTAGATATATGTATGTATGCCCTTTCGATATTAATTTGTTTTTGTGCGTATTATTAACAATTTGGCCGAAGAAAATGCTTCAAAATTTATCTAATAATTTCTAGTAGTCTACTTTTCCAAATTTCTGTTAGTACTTTTGTGCATATAGTATATCTAACACAAATGTAAAAAATCATACTGAATACATTTTAATGAAATGCCACATTGCAGAAAGAGACATCTGATGCAGTGAACTCCATAATGGGTTTGACAAATTTTAGCGCGGAAGAAGCGGCAAGTTCTACAAAAATCACACTGGAAGTCGACGATGAGCTAACAAATAATAGCGACTTCGCAGAGTCCAAAATATCCGATTTGGCAAACATTAAGGGTACTTATTTTTAACATACAGTAATTGTTATAACAAATTATTATAATGACAATTATTTGTCTTTAGAAACCGGCGTTCTGGACAAGACCACTATCAATATGTTAAAGGACCATGGCATTTCGATGATGCCAGAGGATGAAGACACTTCAAAGGAGCTGCTCGCCACTGCCTTGCAAAACGGCCGCCAATTAGTGCTGTCCGAGGGTGGCAAATTGTTGCTTAATGAAACTAAAAAAATACATAATAATAATAACGGTAAAAGTGCCTCCAGTAGCAGTGGAAACGCGAATTCCAGTACCAGCAATGTGCGAAATTATACGGTCTTGCCAGTGCGTGGTACGTTAGCATCGCGTACGCAAAATTACAAAGCGCGAGCGAGCATCATATCCAAAGCGAAAGATAATCTCAATATGTACAAGGTTAGTAGAAGCTCATAGGCGCTGTGAAAGTAATAAAATTCTAGTGCATGAAATTGAATGTGTTTACTTACTCCCACAATTTTTTTTTTTTAAATTACTCTTTTACAGAACGTGCGCATCATTTCACTAAACGATTTTAAAAAGTTCTACGGCAATACAAACATTAAAGGCGTACAAAAGATACCTGCTTCCATGGCGAGGTAATTCAGTCCACATAAATATTATATCTTAATTAGAGCTCTCCTCTATTTGTAGTGAACGTTTGGCGCGTATACGACAAATAAGCGAAGAACAACGAATACTTAATCCTGGTAATCGACAGGTTTATACTAATACACGCACCTTAGCACAACGACAGGTATTTTCAATTACTTTGCCAATAATAAATGTCAAGTTGTTTCATAAATAAACACATAGATTTTTGTAAACAAACGTGTTTTGTGCTCTTAATTTATTTTCGTTTGAATTTATTTAAATATTTTTTATTATATATTTTTTTTATTATTAATTAGTTTTATTATTTATTTTATGTTCTTATTTTCCTATGCAACAAAATTTATCTCTCAACTTTTTAACCATAACCTAAAATTTTGTCTCCTTGCAGTTGAAAGCTGGCCAAACAGTGGTAAAGACGGAGCAACCATCGACTATAATAGCCGAGGATGATGATATTGACTCGATAATACAGCTGGCACCAACCGATAGTGATGCCGAATTGTCGGACAGCGAACATGCACAGCAGCAACAGCAACAAACTCAACAAGCCCAAAAACAAAATCAGCCTCAGCAAAAACTGTCCAACGTCAGCATACAAGGCACTAAACAATTGTTGAATATCGCTGCGCCGCAAGTAATACGTCAGTTGACGACCAAGCAAGGCACTCTGGTTGGCACTAAACTCAACGTGTCCGGCGGTGAAGCTGCCAAACCACAAGCAGGCTCCACTGTCATCTCTCTGCTATCTGTGCCGGAAATATGCCGTCAACTATACGAGCTGCGTCGGCAGAACGACGATTTGAAGCGCAAATTCGATGCGGCACAAAAGGAGAAGGAGGAGATGCGGCAGCGTTTGGATCGTTTGGAGGAGCTGTTGCTGGTGGAGAAAACGGATGATGGCTATGTGGATACCTAGTGGTAGCCACTAATAGTATGTCTAGTGGTATTCATTAAATTTCTTACTTCTTATTTAATTGAAAGTATTTTGTAATTAGCTACAATATACAGGTATAAACACACAAACAAGAAGTGTAGTTGTGTAATGATCATTCGAGTTAAAGCGCCTTTAATTGAATGTCGTGGCATTCGCAGTATGCATTCGTTAAGTAAACTATATATTTAGTCATGTAAGTTATGCGCTCGCTTGCAATAATTTTGAGCATTATTCATAAATAAGTTGAACTACCATTTAATTTAATTCTTAACTGTAAATATTTAATTTTATGTTTTTCTTAACATAAAATAAATGCAAAGCGCTGCACTTCGCCACTGAATTAATAAGCTCTAAAATGTTGTCTGCTAAATATTCATAAAATTTCAATAAGCACCAGTGTTATATACACTTTAATCTTCTCACACTAAAAACAAAAAAAAAGAAATACCAGCAAATTAATATTTCGATTCAATATAGTATTTACGTATTGCTGTTACTTTAATTTTATTGTTGTTAACCAAAAAATAATGCAAAGAAAAAACGATCTACATAAAAATTTAATATCTCACAAATTGTTAATTCTTTAAGATTTTTATATTTTTCTAATGACAATGCGAAATACAAATGAAACAAGTTTGGTAAACACAAAAATATCGACGTAAACACTCATACATGCATTAAAACATAATTATATGGAAAAAATTATATTAAAAAAAAATTATTAGCAATTTTCTTGTATGTACATATATATGAAGTAAGCATTATTTGAAGTCAAAAAGCAAAGTAATATTTTTGTTTACATTAATGCATATGTAGTTTATAAGAAACGCAAATAACAAAAAAAAGTGAGAATTTAAATTAACACGCATACTACAAAAACGTTTTAAAAATATGTAAGTGAGTTTATGTTATCTTGTAGTTTGAATTAATAAAAACAAAAAACATTTTGTAAAATGTTTAAACAATGCTAAGAATTTTGGAAAGTATGAACTCATAACTTTCAAATTAGAAGGAATAGTTGTAACTGCGTCATTGTGGCTATGAAGTGTCTATTGTTTTTGATTTTGTTGTTCTCGTTCCCTCAACAGTTAGATCTACTCAACCGAGCCGACTGGGACTTATGGTGTTTTTAATTTCTACCAAAATCATTTATACGTGACGAAATTGACCCGTTTTACTTTAAAGGACAGACAGACACAGACACACTTTTGAAATCTAAAAATAGGTTTCGGTATACATCTGAAGGAGTTCGAAACCTCTAATGAAGTGGCTTTAAGAGAGAGGAATAATTGGTCCGCCTTATCGACGAATTGTGTACACTTTCTCAGACAAAAGTTATTCTAAAGACTTACTTATATTTGTCGGGATAGTACATATTTTATACAGTTATCCAAATTCCCAATGCCGGACATTGTTATTATTGTTGTTGTAAGGGCATAACTTGGTTACATTTCAATTTGACAATTCATTTATTTTCATATTAAATAAAAATATTTGTAACGGGTTAAACTTGCACTGCATTGCCGACCAAAACAGTCAGCTGTTCACTGCCGTTTTGTTTTTTGACATTTCTTTTATTTGAAAACCGTCACCAAAACAAATCAAGTTGCACGTGTCTGAAGATCCGTATTTATTCTGAAAAACATCATAAATTCTTTATTTAACAGACAATAAATTTCCGAAATGGTAATATTTTACAAAACTTCAAAAATCAACTTGTAGAAATTGTGTTTATTTTAATTTTTAGGGTAGGAAACACGACGACATGGACTTGCCCGGCTTTCCATCGCTGGATAATGTTGGTGCTGGTGGAAATACGGAGACTGTTAAAGGTAAAACCAAATCTAAGAAAAGCGGAGGTTTCCAATCGATGGGTCTTTCCTTCGACGTTCTAAAAGGTATAACTAAGCGTGGCTACAAAATACCGACACCTATACAGCGTAAGGTACAATACAAATTGTGACAAAATTATCACAAACAATTTATATTTACATCTACTTATGTATTTCCGTTTAGACCATACCGTTGATACTTGAAGGCCGCGATGTTGTGGCTATGGCTAAAACAGGCTCAGGCAAAACTGCCTGCTTTCTTATACCCATGTTCGAGAAACTTAAGAGCAGGGAACCCACTAAAGGCGCGCGTGCACTAATTCTCTCGCCTACGCGCGAATTGGCTGTGCAGACTTATAAATTTATCAAAGAATTGGGACGTTTTATGGATCTGAAAACAATTTTAGTGCTTGGTGGTGATTCAATGGACTCGCAGTTTTCAGCTATACACACTTGTCCCGACGTTATAGTGGCTACGCCAGGTCGTTTTCTGCATTTATGTGTTGAAATGGATTTGAAATTGAATTCAGTTGGTGCGTTAAGATACTTTATGAGTATATATATTCTGTACTACTAAGTTTCTTAAATTAATTCCTCAGAATATGTGGTGTTCGATGAAGCAGATCGTCTGTTTGAAATGGGCTTTGGCCAACAACTGAATGAAACATTGCACCGTTTGCCAGCATCCAGACAAACCGTACTCTTTTCGGCTACTCTACCCAAACTCCTAGTGAATTTTGCTCGCGCAGGCTTAAACGATCCAGTTTTGTTGCGTTTAGGTAAATATATAGTTTTTTTTTGAAAGGCTGTGCGGCTTATTAAAATTCTGTATTTACAGATGTGGAGTCTAAATTACCGGAGGGATTAATGCTTAAATTCTTATACTGCCGTCCGGACGAACGTTATACCGCCTTAGTTGTGTTGCTCAAATATGTAATACCGCAAGATGCTCAAACTGTCGTCTTCGCTGGTACACAACACCACGTTGAATTGATATGCTATGTAAGTAGAAACTGACTATTTTTTCCGAAAATATAAAATTATTTATATCCTTTGCTCTTAGATCCTAACCAAATGCGGTATTTCCAACACGGCCGTCTATTCTAGCTTAGATCCCGCAGCACGTAAGATTAACACAGCCAAATTTGTCAATAAGAAAGTCTCGGTGTTAACTGTAACCGATGTGGCGGCACGTGGTATCGATATACCCAGCTTGGATTATGTTGTAAATTTGCATTTTCCTGGAAAACCGAAATTATTCGTGCATCGTGTCGGACGTTGCGCTCGCGCTGGCCGCACTGGCACCGCCTACTCAATATTCTCCACTGATGATGCTGCGCATGTGCTTGATTTGCATTTATTCTTGAATCGTCCATTCAATATAAATGACGACAAAACGGTGGGCACTGCGCCGCAAGAGCTAATGGAGGAAGAGCATCTATCTGTGACAGAAGTTAAGAACAGTCATGATATTGTAAGTGATATTAACTTCACAATTTTAGTAGTGTTATTCAAATTAATATATGTTTTTTTAGGCTGGTGTACTACGTACAAGTGAAAACGCATACAAAAAATATCTGTCGTCGCGTCCTGTGGCCTCAGCAGAATCCAATGCGCGTATTAAGAAAATTAAATTTTTCAGCTGCAAAAACTTGGACGATTTCCTTGCAGCAAATATTTCGTTACGGCAATCGCAAAGCGCAAATAGGGAAAATGACAACAAGTCAAAGGAAGATTTGGTGGCTGAAGATCGTAAATTGCAGGAGGAGAAGCAAGATTTGTTGTTGAAAATGCGGAATTTTAAACCCTCGACGGTGAGTAGTGACAAAAAAATGCATAATTAAAAAAAAAAATTTAAATTTTTTGCACACATTTCAGACGATTTTTGAGTTGAATCGCAGCCAAAAGTCTCTGCCATTCACCATAATGAAGGACAAGCGCTCCAAGCATACGAATGTCATTGAGAAATACAGAAATAAGATGGATGAAATCGAGAAGGAGGAAGCTAATAAGCAGCTGGACGCCGTTGAAAAGGAAGAAGTATGTACAAATAAATTTTTACATGCTTTTCTTTCCATTTTCACTATTACATACTTTTAGGCTGATGAAGCAGACGCCGAGGAAATTAATCAGGCATTCAATAAAATTGTTGCACCAAAGAAGCGCAAAAACCTCGAGGATCTCTATAAAGACAAGAAGAAGAAAAAGAAGAAGACACATGCCAAGGATAATGAACATTATATTCCTTACCAGTCAACGGATAAACACACCGAGGACGGCCTGGCGATTAACTCTTTCGAGCGTCAAGCAATGAATGCTGAGTTCTCAGTGGTCGATCGTGATAATAGCTCAGACTTTCGCCCCAAGCCGGGCATGAAAAAGTGGGATCGCATCAAGAAGAAAATGGTTTCAGTGCAAGATCCACGCGCCGGCAAAATACGCACCGAATCGGGTGCCTGGATACCGGCCTCTTTCAAGACGGGCCGTTACAGCGATTGGAAAGAAAAATCCAAAATCGAAGAGCAATTGCAGCGTGAAAACGATGGTGACGATGATGGATTCAAACCGTTGTCTCACGAAAAACGTTATCCGGTTGGACGGCACGCGCGTCATAATGCTAAATTGGCTGCCAAGCAGCGCGCAGGCGGTGACAGTGAATTGCGACATCCGGAGCAGATTGTAAAGGCGCGCATGCGCTTGGAGTTCATCAAGAAACGTAATGCTGAAAATGCAGTGCGCAAAGCGGAGAATAGAAAACGTAGCATGCGTAAAAATCAACGTGGTAAAGTGAAGAAAGGTGGCAAAAAGTAGGTGTACATTATTCAAGGCTTAAGTTAAAAAAATTATTGTGCTTTTTATTTTAATAAAAATTAAATAATACAAATTTTCTTGAAAAAGTCTCTAATTTTTATCGAAGCGATGGCAACTCGAAAAAATCAGCTGTTCGTAAATTGTCACCAGGTGTCGCGCTGCTCCTATCAAATGAAAAATTTATTTTGACATTTTGTGTAGGAATACTTGTTTTTTTAATTTCTTCCTGAGTTGAAGCAATTCTGTTTCGGCATAAATTAATCAAATTCGACAAAAATACGTCCAAAGCATGTAGTGGCACCAAACAGTGATAACGTACTCCGGCTCCGCAAAATATAACAAAAACGAAAGTGTTCCTTCCTGATATAATTAATCAATATGTGAAACATATACATAGGTGGATTAAAGTATTTGGCCAAGAAAAAAATTGCAAGTGACAAAAAAATAAAATAAACACCACTAAATACGAGGTCAAACAATAACATCGCGACGTAGTGAAAGTATTTCGAGCGCTACACATTATATCATTTCGTTATTAACAATAAACAATGATAACTACGTAAAAGATTATTTAAAATCAAAATACTTGTTACCAACATCCATTATCTGCCCTGTCTCAAGTGTCTGCGCGTGGAATTAGCAAAAGTGTTTCGGTGGGAATAAACACCCCAAATTTATATTAAAAGCCGTTGCGCACTAAACGGCGGCTGCTGAATCATGCGGCCATCGTTGTTCGCTGAAAAGTGGCAAATAATTTGCTTTGTGTTTGTTTAATTAATATCAATAACCCAAGCAATATAATTTGTGCGCGCACGTAAATTATAATTGCAAATATTTTGCAAAATATTTATTATATATAGTATATTATTTGTGTAAGTCGTGGCATAACACTGGGTAAAAAATAAAATAAAGCATAATGGATAGTTCAATGGTTTTCGGCGTGTTTCGCAATTTAACCTCAAGTGCATTGGATGCCAATAGCGCTGATGCGGACTTGGATTCGGAAGATATGGATACCATGTTTTCAACTTCTACTACGCCAGCTGTTTTGACCACCAGCACCACTGCGGCACCGGACACCGATCCGTCTGTGTCAATGAATAATTTCTATCCTGCTTTGGTACAATGCTTTGGCATCATTATATGTGGGTGAGTTAAACAATAATCGTATAATATCAGTGGTGATGAATCGGCGCTAAATGTGAAAGTTAAATAGAGGCGGAGGGTAGTGGGTTGTACACCCACGAACAAAGCAAATTCATCTGCATGTATTCTTGCAATAGCCATGTCGTGCATATATACATATAAATTTTGATATGTATATCATTAAATTCTTTATTGTGAAAGTGGTTTTATATTTTTACGCAAAAGGGTTTTTTTGCATGAAGTGATTGTACTTGATAAATAAATTCCTTTTGTGGTGGGCGTTTGACGCAAATATGAAGTGGTCATACTTAGTATAATTATTAAAGCACACGTGAAAGAACTGTACAGATATGGCGCAGATAACCAAATCAGATCCTACGTGGTTTATAATATAATTCAAAATAATATTTGGTAGATACAAATATTAATAGAACTTATTACGAATATTATTTGTGATAACAAAGCAATGCTTTAGTAGTATTGAACAAATATTGAAAAAAATTTTTGGGCTTCCGAAAATTAAAATACCAACGATTGCATAGTAATTTAAAAATTTATAATAAAGCAAATTATTATCTCTAAAACAAAAAAAAAATATTTGATTTATATATAGACTGTTTACATAGCTTGTCATTGCCTTGTATGTCTGGAATATAATTAGATAACGTCCACGCCAATAATTAAGAAAGAAAAATATAATTGAGAAATAATTTTCAAACGTTTTGCCGACTTTTGTTTACGTAGACTAGACTGCCGTGGGAATATTCTTATGGTTTTAGTCTTTAGTCTTTCGTATACCCAATTAGTATGGAAACAAAGAAGATTCATAAAAGGTTATTTTGTATAAAAATAGACACGCTTTTGTAGTAACAAGCGAATAATATCCAGTCTGGTACCATTTATGCATGCATGGGCGCCTTGGCAGAAAACATTGTCCCTCTCTTGGTTTATTTTTGGTGCGTTAGGCGTTACTTGTAAGGAATTTTTATCTAAAGCTCGAAGTTGAGGTTTTCGTTACTACATTCGTTATTAAATATGTACATATGTATGTATATTTTTTGAATTATGAGCAAATAATTTCCTCATCATAAAATACGTGTAATATTTTTTATTACTTACAAAACAAACAAAATAAAATTTATGTATTAATTAGTAAACAATAATAACAGATGATCACTATTTATAGGTAAACAATAAACAACAACAATAGCAAAAGACCTTAACTTCTGCTGCACTGAAGCTATAATACCCTACACAAATTCAAAAGATTCCATAAAAATACTTGATTTTGATCGATCAGTTTTTATGTCAGCTACTTATATGCTATATTGGACCGTTCTGAACAATTTACTCGCAGATTTCAGCACGGCATTTGAAAAAAATCTGTGGCGCGTTTTATGAAATTATCTTGTCAATAGAAAAAGTTTTTCATACAAAGACTTGTCTTTGATTTTTAGTTTGCATGGCAGCTATATGCTATAGTGGTTCAATATCGGCGATTTCGAACAGGGTGCAGCTTCTTGAGGGAAAAGAGGAACTGGCTGAAGAACTAGTTCGCGTATATACTGACGGATAAACATACTAAACCGAATCAGCTCATCGCGCTGATCTTGTATACATATGTACGTAGTATATACATATGTATACTGTATACGGTCTCGGAAGTATCTTGCCGTGTATTACAAACTTGGTGGCAAATTTAATATATTGTATACTGTTAAGTGTATAAAAAACTTATTAAATAAATGCAGTAAAGTGAAAGAATTATTAAGTTATATAATTATACTATGAATATGTGATTCAATAATACAGTTGCTGGCAGGCTTCAAGTTCAATAATGTAAAGAATTTGTGAGACTTTAGAGCCTAATAATAATTCTGGTTACAGCCCTTATGTTATACAACACGAACTTCCTTCCTCTTCTTTACCAATTAAAAAGTATTAAATTTGCTTTTTGCACTTATTTTGCGATACGTTTTGTTGTAATTGATACTTATTCAGGTTTTAGAATGCAAAAGCAATTATTTGCAACTTTTCTCACATTATTAAGGCACGTCTTACAACTTTATACAAATTATCGCTGCTTGTCTTGTCATCTTTGTATAAACAGAGTAATATATCGTTTTCGATCGCATGTTAATATACATACATACATATGTATGTGTTTAGAAAATTTCAATAGTTTTTGTGCTGCTCCTAATTATTTTATTTGTAATTATTATGCTAAAAACAATATTATGCATAAACTAACGCCTAACTGGCTAACTAAAAATCAGGCAATTGCTTTCTATATCGTTTATTCATTCTAATTACCCATCTAGGTGTTGAATAAATGTATAATTTTTGTTGTTGCTACAATAAAGCGCTTATCAAATGCGGTGAGTAGCCAACCGGTCGCACTTAACTTGACTTGATGATAGTGATTTTCCTCATAGTAAAAACCAATACAAATGCAATTGTATTTAAATTAGCTTACGTTCATTGTTTTTGTTGTAATACTTAAAGTGTTTGGGAATGCAATTAAATGGGAAAAGGTTGGGCCAAATGACAGTAATGTTATTAAATAATCTCTTAACTTTGTTTGTAGTGGCGGGGGTTTTTCCCACTTTTTGTGTGTGTCGGTAGTTGTAAATATAATATTCAGACATTTTTATTTAAATTTGGCGCGAAAACCATTGGTGAAAATATTTTTTTTTTGTTTATGTTGGTATGACTGTCAGTAACATCTGTGCAAACTAGTCATTAGTGTTTTCTATACGCTTGTCTATCTGAAGTACATAAAGTGCATTCGACGATTTTTACGAATCGTGAAATTATTAAACAAAAAAGTTCCACTAAATTTTGCGTGCGGAATCAAATTTTTTGATGCCGAAGCGTTTAGAATGTTGAAAAAGTTCTTCGGTGATAACTCTTTGTCGCGAGCAAGCAGTTTTGATTGGTACAAATTATTCGAAGCGTGTCGGGAACGCGTTGACGCTAAACCACGTCCAAAACGGACATCAACTGATGGTCAACACATCTATAAAATATCGAAATTAGTGCTTGAGAATCGACGTTTAACATTCAGAGATCTTACTGGCATCGTTCGAATATCGGAATGATCAGTGAAAACCGTTTTGAGAAATCATTTGGGCCTAAAATAAGTGAAAGCACGATTGGTTCCAAATTCACTGATTTTTTTTCGAAAAACTGCGAGACGTTAACGTCTGTGAAACAATGCTTAAATAACTTGTTCGTTTCGCTCCGAACTCTTCCTTATTTGTTTTCATTTTAATAACAAAATTTCAAATTTTACTAATGTTTACAACACTACTAAATGTTTATTTGGGGCTCAACGGAACTAATAATGGTCATTAAACATATGCCAATACATATATACACATATACAAATATATAAATAATACACGCTTTCAACTGAAATAAATAATTTAAGTGTCAATGAACTATAAAAATAAATATTTCTTTTTTGTCTAGCAAAGCATTGTAAACTTATTTTGTTTATAGACTTGTAAATCAAATGTGATTAATTTGTTTTTAATAATTTCTGTTGTATATGATTACCTGTCATATAAATAAGTGAATATAATAACACAACCATACAAACATATATATGTATAGTATATGCATATACATATGCGCCTAGGCATTTTTCACTTATCTCTAAAAAATTGTTTCAGTGAAACATTTCAATTAAATAATCCGTGCTGAGATTATTTTCACGTGATAACGCGGAATCACAAAGGCAAAGTTCCGCTTAAATTGAATATGAAGTGAAACGAATTAATTTCACTCGTCAAAGCGTCCCTATGCCGGCACTCGTTCCAATTTATGAGTCAATTTTCTAGTTCACTGAATGCGATAAAGTAAAGTGTGTCGCTTTTTTGTGAATGCATTTTGTACATATTTATGTGTATAACGGTTATTATTTAATAATTTAACTACTCGAGACAGTTGTTGTATATGTTATAATAGCTTGACACTTGCACTTTCCGTTATCTTGAGCAATTGAAAATGCTCTTTGCGATTATTTTAGCGAATAATTGTATTTCTAATGCATTTTTTAATGGAAAAGTGGTATGTAACGGTGCTTAATATAGAGTTTATTGTTATTATAATCACACTTCTAGTAAGAAAAACTGTTGCTAATTGTTTATTTATGTTTTAGTTATTAATTATTTATTATTAGTTTATTAATTTTTTTTTTTTGCTTTGCTGTTTAGAACTTGTAAATGCTGCAAAATTGTTTATTTATTTATATTTAATTGCAAATGCTTTTTGATTACAGAAAAGATAATGGAATACTAGCCTAGAATATAAAGTTTAAACAACTTTGGGTACTTAATTTCAACATAAAAAAATCACGAGAATCAGTGATTTTTCGAAGTCACACTGAGACGATCCCTTAAGTTTATCACGTTTTGGCTGTATAAAAATCGATCACCACTAACTGTTGTAACTGTCTATTGACAAACAGCGGGAACTTGGCTTCTCCAAAGGCTTTAGATCAGGTCAATGATGTCTGATTTATACCTCACCCAAATCGATGAGTCTTGACAATTATGAAATGCGAATTCGGTTTGAGCTCATTAGAAGTATTTTTTACTATTTCATACTGACACAGTTGTAGATCAATTCATATGCTTCAAAACAACCTCAAATTATGCATAAAATAACGGTTTAAATATAAAAGTGAGTTCATAGAAATACAAGGTATGCCATAAGCTCATGATTTAGTTGATTATTAATAAAAACTATGTATGTACATACATATATATATTTAATATGTAGGCGTTGCTTTCTTAAAATGAAACTTTATTCAGCAAAAACTCTGAATCCCAGCAAAAATTTTCCAGAATTCCTAACATACTATTAGCAATATCCAAGTTGCATGTCAACATGATTGCATTTACACAATTCTAAACTCGATTTAATTTCGAAACAAATGTTTGTCGCACAGAAATAGTAGACTTAAGTATGTACTTATCTATGTGCAATTGTATGTGTGTGTAATTGTACAGGTATTTGGATTTTTTTTTACTGGTACTGCAAATTTATATAACTGTGTACTTGGTGAAGGACAAATGTTGACCGCATGAATGTATAAATTTTGACTATTGAATCGGAAACATGTATGTACATATGTATATATGGTTTTATATAGTGTACGTATGTGCATATGTGTGTATGTAGGTGAATATAAGCCCCAAATATTTTATCTAAATTTTTGTGAATACCTTTAATTTGTTATCTTTTTCACCTTGTTTGATTTACTTCTCACTAATGCAATGTTTATAGCCCGGAGTAATGTGGAACTATTTTTTTTTAATATTTTGAATTTTTTTCTGTAAGCAAAATGGTATTTTAATGTTCAATTAATTTATGAACTGATCAATTTGCATTTGTCAACAGAGCAACACGTAAAAGGCGCTTATATACACATATATGGCTATATACATATAATATTAGGGTGGGTCAAAAAAAAAATACGAAAGTTTTGAATAGCAGAAAATTTCCTACAAGACTATGAGCTTTGCAGTTTAAAATTATTATTATTTTTTGTTAATTGAATTATAAAATACCTATGAAAATAGTTTTTGTCTTTAAAATAGTCAAACTTTAACCGTTAATTTCTTTTAAACGGTACGGTTTACGAAAAAAATCTTTATAGACCTTATGTGTTTTCCTTGAAAATCCACAAAACGGAATATTTTTCCAAATAATTAGAAGCGAGATACAATTTTTTCTATTTAATAGTAAGAAAAATATAGAAAACCGTTAAGCAGAGAAACATCCTGTTACAATTATGAGGTCATACTGGGAAATCCCTTATTAGAGGTGTAAATCAAGCAGTTTTTCAGAGTTCCGTTAAAAAAAAGTATTCGGTCTTTTGATCCACCCTAATATACATGGCATGACAGATGGTTTAAAAAAGAAATAAAACGCATATAATTTTGTCCAAGAATTAACTTTTTTTATATTGCCACTAGTTCTAAAAATGATTTCAAGCAACTGAACGCCGCGACTGACTGGCATACCAACCGTGAGGCCGAATTTTCGCTTACTTTTTGCAACAATTGGGGCCTTATATCTGCAATAGTGCGTCGAATATTATATTCTAAGGAGTTAATTGCTTTAGGCTTATCTACGTAGATAAACAACTTCACATAATCCCAAAAAAATCCAGCGTTTTTAAATCGCACGATCAACTATGACTCTAAAGCGTTCCCCATGGACAGTAATATTATTACCGCCTTCATTTTTTGTAGAAATGTAAATCAATGATTTCCTCTTTGACCAAACAGTGACTTTTTGAGGATGTACCTTCTTCGATATTCTGCTCCACAGCCGTAAGGAAGCGAAGCAAATGGGTCTGGTAATGAACGAGGGTAAGACGAAATATCTCCTGTCATCCAATAAACTGTCGTCGCACTCGCTATTTGGCTCCCATGTCACTGTTGACAGTCATAACTTCGAAAGTCCGAGATAATTTCGTCTATCATGGTACCAGCATTACCAATGTCAGCTTCGAAATCCAACGCGGAATAACTCTTGCCAACAAGTGCTACTTCGGACTGAGTAGGCAACTGAGAAGTAAAGTCCTTTCTAGACGAACAAAGACCAAAGTCTACAAGTCACTCATCATTCCCGACCTGCAATACGGTGCAGAGGCATGAACGATGACAACATCTGATGAGTCGACGTTATGAGTTTTCGAGAGAAAGGATCTGCGAAAGATTTATGGTCCTTTGCGCATTGGCCACGGCGAATACCGCAGTCGATGGAAAAATGAGATATACGAGGACATTGACGTAGTTCGTCGAATTAAAAGACAGCGGCTCCGCTGGCTAGGCCATGTCGTCCGAATGGACGAAAACACTCCAGCTCTGAAAGTATTCGACACAGTACCCACCGCGGGAAGCAAAGGAAGAGCAAGACCTTCAATCCATTGGAAAGGCCAGGTGGAGGTGCACTTGAAATCTTCATTTGGCGCCAAACGGCGAAAAGCAAGAACGGTTGGAGGCCAGTTGTAAACTCGGCTATAACCGCCCAAGCGGTGTCTATGCCAATAAAGATGAAGATTCAGTGAAATTACCCTTTTGGGTAAAGTCTAAAGCATTGTAAGTATGTTATTCTTAAAAAGATCCCCGCATAATCTTAATCTTAAAAAAATAAATTTTCTGCTTTTGGTAAAATTTTAATTAGTTTTATTGGAAAAAAGATTCTCCACATTCGATATACATATATTTCTCAAAATAAAGATTAAAATCTGCTTGTTAATGATAGATCTCGCACAAAAACCCTAACCTAGCGGAACAAATCACCGGGAATAAACTAAAAAAATGAAAGTAAAATAATTTGATTTTATTAAATAACAAATCCCAATTATATTAGTATTTCACAACAAAGGTGTAATAGCACATATCTCCGTTATAAAATCGTATATATACAGTTAACATGATTGTGTATAAATAATACAGCTAATTTCCTTTAATTAGCCAAATTGAGCGTGAGAAATACTAGGCGCAGGCAATTAGCTGTTTGCGAAATTGCCAGTGATTTGTTTGTGAGCTCCTAGTTAGTTGATTTTTAATATGTATATCAAAAATCAGAAGTAAACAAAACAAAGTAATTTCGATTGCGCCGTAGCTAAAATACCCTTCTTAAACAAAAAAAGTTTTCCATATTGGGTCTGCAGTGAGATCTCATACAAACAAACTAATATGATGGACTCAACTCGTCACGCTGTTCGTTTACATATATTTTTATAAGGTCTCCGATGTTTCCTTTTGTGTGTTACAAACTGCGGAGCAAACATATGTATTATAGTCTGTTCAGGGTATAAAAATATATATTGAAACAAATTCCAGTATTGTGAAATTCATAATAACTCGTAATAAAATACATATTTATCAGGAACTAATAATTAACTTAATTTTAATTATTTGCAAAGCTTTTCTTAACGAAGACCCGCTTAGTTTTATTATAGTTTATACTATGCAACTAAAAAGGGTGTATTATACATACATAATATAAAGAATATTATTCAGATTATTTAATATTTATATTTTTTAATTTAAATTTATTACATAAATTAATTATTTACTGTTTGTGCTAATAACAATCATTAAAATGATTTTCTGTTGTTGTTGTTGTTGTTAAAAATTCCTGAATACTGGTAATACAACTAGTCACTCTAACTCCCCTTCTTCTTCTTTACTTCTTCTTTACGATTATAGCCGAGTTAACAACAGCGCGCCAGTCGTTTCTTCTTTTCGCTCTTTGGCGTCAGTTCAAGATACCACGGACAGTCAGGTCTTTCTCCAACTGATCTCCCCAACGGAGTGCAGGTCCTCCTCTTCTACTGCGAAGAATACCAAGTTAGGTTAGGTTAAGAGTTCGATTCAAATAGGGATCACACTTGGACAACTAAGAGCGCCGGACCTATATGATAGATCACAAGACTCTCAGCTTTTCATTTATCAGTCGACTGGCACATGAGTGTCGTTAAATTATCGACCGTAAAACTACCATCGAGTGTGGTTTTTACATGTTCAAAGTCTTTTACTACTGTGCCAAAAAAAGGTGTAAGGCGACATTATATTTATTTTAAAAATTCTTTATTTATTCTTCCAAATCAATTTCATCCCCTTCAAAGTAATCCCCTCCCGATGCAATGCACTTATGCCAACGGATTTTCCAATCTTCGAAACACTGGTTGTAGTCACTTTCCGGGATGGCCTTCAGTTCCGTCTTCGCTGCGGCTTGAATCTCCTCTATCGTATAAAAACGGTGTCCCCGGAGAGGTCTTTTGAGCTTGGTGAACAGCCAGAAGTCGCACGGCGCCATATCAGGTGAATACGGTGGTTGCGGAACGATATGGGTTGTGTTTTTGGCGAAATGATCACGAATTACGGGGAAGTATGGGATTATCGTGGTGTAAAAACTAAAAATTGTCTTTCCACAATTCCGGCCTTTTTAGGCGGATAGCGTTACGCAAACGACGCATAACGTTCAAATAATATTCCTTGTTGACTGTTTGACCGGTTGGAAGGAATTCATAATGAAAACACCACGATAATCGAAGAATACAGTCAACATGACCTTGATTTTTGAGCGACTTTGGCGCGATTTTTTTGGTCTCGGTTCTCTTTTGGCACGATATTCGTTCGATTGATCGGTTGTTTTGGGGTCGTAAGCATAGATCCAAGTTATAATGCATATCATGACATCCTGGTAGTCGGAAAGCGTCGTTTCACACACTTCAACGCGACGCATTTTCAATGTTTTCGGTACCAGTCGAGATTTGACGCGATTGAGGCCCAAAACATCCTTCAAAATGGTATTGGCTGAGCCTTTCGATATGCCAACTTCATCAGCAAGGCGTCTAATTCTTAATCGACGGTTTTTCAACACCAAATCTTTGATTTGTTGAACGTGAGCTTCGTCGGTTGAGGTTGATGGTCGCCCTGGACGCTCTTCGTCTTCGACAAGTTCACGGCCGGCTTGGAACTCACTACACCACTTGTAAACATTTTTTTTAGACATAGCCTCCTCACCAAAGGCTTTTTGCACCATCCTCAACGTATCCGCAGCAGAAAATTGATTCCGTAAACAAAATTTAATGCAAATTCTTTGCTCAACAAATTTCGACATCGCAAAAAACGAAAAACTCACTTTTAGCAGCTCACAAAACGACACGTATCTCAAACACTAATGAATATTTTGACATGAAATTTGACATAAATGTGACTGACAGTACTACCGACCTAAAAAAAAATTCTCCAAATCCTTCGACGCGCGCAGTTTAAATTCAAATGTCACTTTATTTTTTGGGCACAGTAGTATATACATTGTACACGTTGGACAGTTCGGACTAATGTCATTGTGGAATCTGAAAAGGTAGCTTCTAAAGCACCCATGTCCACTAGGTCCCCATGTCGTTTGTCTGTCTACGAGTGGATGTCCGGTATAAGTCGGTGGGTTCAGCGCCCTTTGGATGAGGAACTCCACCGCTCCTACCACATTTTAGCGCTCTTGTTCCTCAAGTCTTGCAAAGGCTGTACAATGCAGGAGATATTGCTCGGGTTTTCCACCTCAACCTCCTCGATACGACTTTGATAACTAGCGTAGAACAAGATTTTTAGCCTTACCGCATGAATGCCTATGCACAGTGTCCAATAAGAACAGTTTACATGAGCTTGCTCTATGGTCCATTCATATTCTAAATACCATAAAAATTGAGTATAATTAATCCAAAAAATAGGGTAATTATTATTTTTTCTGTACTTTATCGTAAATAAAAGTTCTATACCTGAAGAGATATCCTAGAAATGTGTCAGGACATATTAATTCATCGTTCGGGGTATGGGTATTTTGCTTCATAATCTCCAGAATTTAGTTTACTAATGACTTGGTTACGTGTAGAAGAAATAATCCTTCCATAAATTAAGTAAAATTCCTTGGAACCGCAAGAATGAAATACAAAATCTCGAATAAAAGTTTTACTTTTTATTAAAAAAGTTTACAGAAAATTTGAAATCAGTTGGAAACAATTTTTTTTTTTTTGTATGAAAATATCTCAAACTGTTTGTCGGCATGAGGCACCAGAGTCTCATTTTAGCTATCTATTGTATACACCTTTGTAGTTCCCCGATTAGTTTACACGTGTGGTTCACTTACAATATTATCACTGTCCCTAAATACCACGCCCAGGTGTTTTAAGTGGTTTAATCTGGTTCTAGAAACTGCGGCAAAATCTGAGACTAGTTTTTTGTATTAAAATACCCAACTCTGATAGGCAACATTATATTGCCCATTTATAAACTTACGTATGCAGATTAGTACATATAGTATACATACGTGAAGTCATAATTGCATCGAATTACATTTTATTGCTTTACTTTGATTTGAATAATTGTATCATTTGTCAGCAGCGCCTCACATGCGCTGTCAATCGGCACAAACCCTCCCATTCAGCATGCAACGACATTGGCATGAAGAGGTGGGGTGGGTGTGTCTGCTTTGCATGCTGCGTCACTCACGCAACTTTTCATGTGTAATTTCTGCAAAAGCAACGCATAATTGTGACCATTCAATCGAGTTGTGGTTAAAGCAGTGCCTTTGCTTTTGATCACATGAACACATATGCATGTGTTTATATAATATTTGAACAGATGGAACATGTGTACTGAAGCTTTATTTGCCATTCTTAATGATTGCTGATTGTCTGTGACAACTTCAAAGAGCTCTACAAAGAGTTTCAGTAAATCAAGCCCGCGGAAAATGGTGAATAACTTTAACTTAAATGTGATTTAATGGCTCAATAATGAAAGCTTCAATATTTTTGTTTTAATAATAATTAATTATTTACAATGAAGTTAAAATCAGTGAACCAATGAGGAGGGGTTAAACTTCAGTGAACTTACATAAGTAGAGTCAAAAATAAGACACTACAGATGTCTGAACAAAGAAATCGCTAAAATGTCGATTTTCGAAATATTTTCGTTCGTCAAAACCTTAAATATACTAATTACATAGGTCTCTACACACGAAGCCAAGTCAATTGTTATCATTTTCATTATATTTGGTTGTCAAAAAAGTCTTGCGGTATTTTTATTGAATGATTTATTGAATTTATTGAAATGGTTTATAACGGTTTGATGACTCTTGCCCAGCTCTTGACCGATGCTGCTACTATGCCGTTCTCTTTCGACCAATTCAGCGATTTTATCGCAATTTTCGACGACAGGCCTTCTGGAGCATGGCGCATCTTCGACCACCTCTCTTGTGCGGTGGAAATGGAAACTGTATCGGGTCCATAAACTGCACAAATTTTATTGTCGGCTTGAGATGCATTTTTGCCTTTATCGTAGTAGTACTGTAAAATATGCCGTATTTTCTCTTTATTTTGCTTCATGTTTGCGACGCTATAACTCACGAACGACTTAAAAGAAACGACAATCAATCAAACACGTGATAGCGCGTAAAATGTGCTTTCCAAAAAGGTATAGCATGACCCGATGCGACGAATAAAACTAAAACTACGCGCTTTCAGCGCCAACTAGCGAAAATACCGCAAGACTTTTTTGAAATCCTAATATTAAGGATCGAATCAAGGACTAATTCTATCCATGTGGAATTGAATATACCCAAATAATTGCCTTCAGATCTGTCGCTAATTGCTTTAGTTACTTGCCATTTGTTAAAAGGAAGAAGAAAAATTAAATATGGCTAATGTACTAACATTATTAGAACAATTAGATCTATAACTATATTCGTGTAGTTTGTTTTTGCCTATCTGAAGTTATAACATTTTTCCAGCTTTCTGGCCATTTGTGAACTCATTCCTAAAATAACTCGGCCTGATTGATGACCATAAATGCACCCGACCAATTTTTGATACCCTGTTTTAAGCCCAGTGAGGGCGTTCTTCCTCAACTGTAACAAACCTAAGTCAGAAAGTCAGAATATGCAGAAAGGCGGGTGAAGCAAAACTTCACTCTAGTCGCTATTTTCAAAATAGTTTTTCCCCGGTCTTGCAACATGAGGACGAGCGTTGACATGATGTAAAATTATTGCTTCGTGTCTAGTCGCACATTCTAGGCGTCTTTCGGTAATCGCTCTCTTCAATTTGATAGGTCCTTGTCGGTAAAGTCTCCCATTACTTGTTTCGGAAGGTTCTATGAGCTCATAATATAGTACTAATTCCATCAAATACAACGCATTACCTTGGCGTCATGGATATTTAGCTCTGCCGTTGATTTTACTAGTAGGCGACTTCCTTATGTAGGGTTCAAGTCAGTAGCATTACTGACATCCAAAGTCATCTTTCAATGTCTCTTGACTTCAATTCATATACTTAGCACCATAATTCCTTGCTTCTAAATCTATCATGCTTTTTTTAAGCCTTATGAAACGGCTGCTTAAGTAGCTCCCAAAGATTCTGCGAGCTCTTCTTGTGTTTGGCAACAATCTTTATCGAGTAATGCTTCAATGAAGTAGGTTGAAACACCTTCGGCGAACCAGGAGACGTAGTAGATAGAAACATTAGCCGTCTCAACAAATTTGTGACAGACTCAAAGTGCTTTGTCGATTTGTAAGGATCTTACGGTCTATTAAATAGAGTTTTAGGTAACATAATGGACCGGTGTTCCAACCTGTCCAAGTGAGATCCCTGTTAGGATTGATCTCATAGCCTAATCTATACCACAATAATGCTTCCAGTTCCTCATCTTCAAACTTGTTTGCTCCTTCCCTTCCAAGCCAAAATCTTGACTTTCAAATTGTTCAAACCACTTTTGGCGGATTCGTTGAGTTAGAGCATGTTTACTATAAACTTCAATCAAAATACGATAACTTACGGCAGAGGTTTTTTTTATTAAAATAATAAAGAGACACTCTCCGCAAGAGCACTTTTTTGTAGCAAAAATTTGGATATATTTGTGTAAACAAATTATTGGTGTTTCCGCTCCAACTAAACGACAAACACTGAAAAAACCACAGGGACAGTAGGTCTCCAACGCCTGTTCGGATTATTAAAAAAAAAAATGGCATAATAACAAAAGGTGAGCCAGTAAATGAACTCTACTGGCATTTTCAAAGTGAGTCGGAAAAGTTCCAAGTTAGTAAGTAACCACTTTGGTGTGGTAATACTTCAGCCGTCAAGTCTTTCACCTGCTCTGAACCTTGGAGTGGCAAATAATGGCATAATCACGAATAGAATAAGAAGTTGATATACCACTTTGATGAGGTATTATTGCAGTAATCAATTCTTACACCTCATAAACGCCTCCTACCTCACCACCTGTCACACCTCTTACCACCAAAACCAACAGTTTATCTTGTCTGTAAGCTTAAGACAAACTAAGTGAAGTTCTAGGGAAGCAAGCGAGTTATTCTTGGTAAGAGTTGTAAAATACAACACTGTAATTTAATTTAATTTTTTGTTTTTATTTACAGTCTGTAAGCACCTTTCATTGAATGCAGTAAGTAATTTTTACGAGTTCTTCAGTGATTGTATAAACTATTAGCATATTACAGCACCGTACTTACTACCATATATAATACATATACGTATATTTATATAGATATACATATATGTATATATTGCAAATTAAATATGCATTCAGCGTACTAAATAGAAAATAAATGTGTAAATCAGTTTCTTGTTAATCACATTTGCCATTTGTCAGTCAATTATATATATAAACAATATATATATTCATATAATTAAAATTGTTGGAGCCGCAATTGTGCCAATTAAATATTTTTTATTTATTTAAAAATACAGTAAAAAGTGAGGCAAAGTGACAGCTTCAATCAATAGAAGAAGAATATAAAATAAATAATTAACATTTAATTGCTAGCTGCATTGGATTGACATACACTATCATGGTGTGTTATGAAATTATGGATTTCTATAAATTATCTTCGGAAATACACACTTCAAAATGTGACAGTTGTGTGGGGTGGTAGTTGTCTGGTATTTATGCATATATTAAATATATTATAAATAATTAATTAATCTAAAATATCTACACTCTTGCATTGCTCTAGTTTAAGACTCACGTTTAGGGTGTGGTGAGTAAATGTTTGGTTTAGAAAATATTGCAGAAGGTTGATTTTTTTTTATTAGGATTTGCTTTCGCATTAGAAGTAATTTAAACTTTAACTTTTCCTACAGAAAATGACGATTTGAAAGGTTTTAAAAAAAAAAGACTAATTTTTCGATCATTATCCGTATTCCCGTACCGGTATTTATGTATTGTAAAAATATTTTTATTTTTCATTTTTGATTTAGCGTAATTTTAAGTAGAAAATCGTCCTCACCGCCAGACATCTTTTTTCTAGGAGAACCGGAGATTGTCCATGTAGAAAACAGGGAATGTATATTATTATATTCTTGCAATATGTTGCTACAATGTACAAGTATAATAGTTTTGTTCACCTAACGGTTGAACGTTTCACCTAAAACTAAGCGAGATAGATACTCGTATACGTGATCAGGATGATGAGACGAGTTGAAATCCGAGTGACTGTCTGTATAATGTATTTAGGAATTGCCACGTTATGAGTAAAAATTGCCTAAATCGAAGCAAAATGTCCAAGCAAATGTCCAAGCCCTGAATATGTGGACCCAGTGTTTATAATTGACCATTTACCGAAAATATCGGTCAATGTGTAATATATATAATTGAGAATCCTTTCCTGATCATAGTAGGACTGTGTGTCCAAAATTAGTGAATCGAGACATTACTTCCTTTAGCCCTCATATACCTAATATAAAGATTTTCGAACTTCCCGGGGACTTTATACCGCATATATCGGCCAATATGTGAGTTTTCTCTATGTGTTTTACTGATAATACAGGGTTTGTCTGGAAAGTAATAGCGGGGATTTTCTTCCGCCGCGTTTTTCATCTTAAGATATTACCCTGATTCGGTATTCTTGTTCGGTTGCTCCCGAACTTAGGCCTTCCTTACTTGTTTTTATAATAGCTGAGTTAACCCCTTCGTAGCTAGGTTCTTCAAGAGCATATAGTTCTTAAAGTATTTTTTTTAGCTAGAAAGATCTATCCTAATTTGTCAAAAAAACTATAGCATTAAAAAAAAATGTGTTGAGGTTTTGTTCTAAAAAAATGTTTTCAAAGCCAAATTATTGGAGAGCTAGTATTTAAAGTTGAGTTCTCAACTTTCATGCAATTTAATACTGAATAAGATAAATAAAGATAGGTATAAAAGCTAAGATAACATTTTAATGGAGTTGAACAAATTTTTATGAAAAATCGTTGCTAAATGTATACCTTTTCGAAACTAGTTCGATCGTAGTGTATATATTCAGCCACGACTATTCATAACCTCAAATAAAGCAACTATACTTAAGAACTACAATACATTTTTATATACTTACAATATCAACATATTTTTTGTTGCAAATCGCAAACTGATCGATGATAAAAGATTTCTGCTATGCTTGAGCTTTAGTAATGATGATTTTGTTGATAAATCTGCAGTATCATATTACAAAAACATATCTGTACAAAAGTATATACTACAAACATGTACAGATATATATATTTAAATGCAGGTATCTACGATTACTTGCGATTTGCGATAAAGATGCTTGCAAACGCCATTAATCAGTTCCGCATTGGAATTTAATTTGTTCATCTGTAATTTGTAATCTGTAATCTGTAATGTAATCGGAGTTGAAAGAATTTACAAGCTGTGCGCCGCAACGTGATAATGTTTTTCTATAAATCTCGTGTTTTCGAATGCAATATATATGTTTGTATATTTAATATTCACATTTACTTATATGTAAATATGTTGAGAAACATATTGAATTCACCTGAGCTTCCAAGACATAGTTCATTGCTCGTGATATTTGTATTTTGTTGCCTGAAAATATAGAAAACAAAGCGCTTGGTTGGCAGCGTACAATTAAAAATTATAAATATGTACAATTAATTACATATATGTATAAACGAACATATTTATACCATAAAAGCATAAAAATAAAATACAGTAATTTTTATAATATGCAAATATGCAATGATTTTTCTGAAATTATATATATTTTTTTATTTGGAACTTTTTATGCATGGCAATTTGCATAATAGCAAATCCTGTAGGAAATTTTTTAATTCTATAAAATAAAATATTATTTCCGCAACGAAATGCTTATAAATATCTATAAAAGTATATGGAAGCTTTCAAGTCATTATTGATATAAAAATTAAATTACTGTGAGTAAGTCTATTGGAATTAGCTTAATGAAATATCTATGTGTGGCATACTACCAACCGGAATTAACCTAGCTTTCCTTTCCTTTGACTTTCCTTAATCGTAAAGTTTAAGGAAAATAGTGTTAATTGTCGAAAGAAAATTTCAAAATAAGAAAGGAGTTTAGTTGAGTGATTCCAGCCTTCTCAAACAAATTATCATAAGAATGATCTACGGTGGAAAAAAATTAAAATGGATGTAATTTTTACAAGAGAAGTTTATTTTTTACTCAAAATATTGGTGTTTAATGGGCAATAGGGAGAAAACGGGTTCCACAGAACGGCAATTGGCAGATTTGGGACAAACCTCCGGGACAGATTCATGATGCACCAAACCGCGAATATTGAAAACAATGAGCATCACCTTGATTTTTGAGCAGCTTTGACGTGTTTTTTTTTGGTTTTGGCTCGTTTTTTTCCTCCATTTCGTTGATTGTTGACTTGTTTGCATGCCAAACTCATAAACCCATGTCTCATCGGCAGTCATAATGTTTTTCATTAATGTGGGATCGGGATTCGAACGATTATGTCTAAAAAGACCTGCTTACGGTACCTTTTAAAAAAAAAAAATTAGTTTGTCAGGACGAGTCCAGCAAGAACGGGTTTCATACCGAAAATATCCACTAAAATCATTCGAACGGACTTGCCAGAGATGTCGAGATCATTAAAACCCAAAATTTCATGATTTTTTGGTCACGCGCTCTGAAGACCTTACTTCTTCTTTCTCGAAACTAAATTCTTCAAATCGGACGATGATTCTCTCGAAAAAGATGATGCCTAAAATTGGCCCCGTAAAATCAAATGGCGAAGTCGATCAGTCTCAACCCATTTGGGATACCTTTTTTCCCACTCTGGCGTTAAAGTCACCTAACACGTCTTTGACATCGTGGCGAGGGCAGCTCTCATAGGTGCGCTCCAAGTGCTCATAGAAGGCATATTTGGTTACATCGTTCTTCGCTTTCGTCGGGGCGAGCGATATATTGAAGAACTTCGCTTTGATGGAGATTGTGGCTAGACGTGCATACACCGGGTTGAATCACAGGACTCGGCGGCGGAGTCTCTCTCCCACCGTTAATCCCACACCGAATTCGCTCTTCTTTTTATGGACACCGTAGTAAATACCACACGGTAAATACCGTCGCACTTCTTGGGTGGCTGTGATGTCAGGCTTTATTTTCACGAAGACATCAAACAGCTTGGCAGCGGTATCTTCCCAATTAAGGGCGTTCCAGGTCATGCCCTCAAATCGTAATAATTAATTCGTTTGCCATGGTCGTCATCAAAAGCGGGGCTTCTCATCCGAGGCTGTCGATTAGTTTTCATTGGGGGCGTTTTTACGTGGCGGGTATTAAACCCAGCGCACAACCCTGAGTAGGGTTCGCCTTATCACTTTAGCTGGCCTTCAAACATATTTTTTTGGCTACTCAAGGAATACTTGATTTAAGAGCGGAAGTCGTGAGCTGCTTGAGTCATATTTAAAGAATCGTGAATGGCGCTTAAAAAACTTTCCTCACTTGCCTGAACTTCAACACATGGCTCCATCCGACCAAATTCTGCAAGTCAATCATCATCCTGCTATATGATGCAGAGGCATCGACGATGACAACATTTTATATAACCACGGGGGGAAGTAGGTGGAGAAAGACCTGCCTACACTTGGCATGTCCAATCAGCGCCAAATAGCAAAGAGGAAGAACGACTGGCGCTGTTGTAAACTCGGCTATAACGGCGTGAGCGGTGTCTACGCTAATAAAGAAGAAGAAGAATTAAAGACTAGAACGCCCTCCTAATATTAAATGCATTGCTCTTCCTACCGAGTAGCTATACACTGCAGTTATATAAATTTGCAAGCAGCACAAACACATATATGCATATGTACTTATGAATATATATATTTATATACTTTGGCTGCTTAAGTAGCTGTTTGGAATTATTGGCTCGCAATTCAGTTTCAATTATAGTCTGCGGGCACTACTGCCGCTATTGTAAAGCGTTCCCTACACCTGCGGCTTATGCACACATACCCACACATTCATATATATACTAAGGTATATATGTACGAGTATGTTGTTGTATGGATCAACTATAGCAATGGCAATGTTTGCATAGAATTAAGTGAAACAACCGCAAGACAAACAAATTGGTGACGGCATGAAAGTCAATTGCATTGAGTAACTGCTGATTGGCCGCGCTTTGTAGTTCATTGTGGCTTTGGGGTTATTCCACTTGTTTAAATGCATGTTCTAAAAGTACATGTGCCATATACATATATGTATAAGCATATATACATGTACGAGGGTGGTACGATAATGAGTTAACCTCACGCCTACTAACCGCTAACGGAAGCGATACGTAAACCGCTACTATGGATGCCAACCGAATCGGGTTCATTGCTTTGTTTTGACCGCATTTGGAATCGTCTGTGTCCGCGGATTTTTGAAAATTCAAAAGAAGCAATATCGGTCGGTGGTTCCATATTTGTTTTTGGAAGAAATTTATGCAATGAAATCAAGGAATGAGTCTGAAGTTGGTTCAACAAGCTTCGGTGTATCCAGTCTGAAGGAGTTTCTGTGTTATTTCGTGACCGTCGCACCAATATACTTAGATCCACTGCTAGAACCAGAGATCAATAAACTATCCAAACAGTAAAATTCACCGACAAACCAAAAAAGCCGGATACTGCCTTTTCGAACGAAGAAGTAACGAAAAATACATCCAATGGTATACCCAGATGGCAAGAAACCGTCTAAACAATAAACTCCACGATGAACTTGCTCCAAAGAAGGCGAAGTCCGTCCTCTCCGATGGAAAGATGATGGTTATGATGACCGTTTTCTAGAACGACTACCTGGAGAGAGTCAAACTGGTTGACCTACAACCAGATTGGTCGAATTGGTATCCCATACACCGTATTTTTCATATTTGGTTCCATACGAGCTAATCTTTGGCCGTAGCGACGACGCACGTATGAGTCAGGTAGAAGAACACTTTTTATTCGCCGATTTTGATCATTTTTTTTTATTTAATGCGGCGTCGAAATAATAATTATCCAATCTGGTCGTAGGGTCGAATTGGTGTCCCATCAAGCGTATTTTTCATATTTGGTTCTGTATCTATAGAGGTTATCGTTGCCACTGATCTTTATTTCGAAAAACTTTGGGTAAAGTGTATTGTGTTAAAAGAAGACTACGTTAAGTAAGTACGTAAGTCGCAATTTTCGAAATTTTCTTGTTTCTCTTGTTGGCTAAATAATTATTATGCCACCCTCGTATTTGTATTTATCAACATTTTCGCACAGACAAGTAGACTTTGAACATTTGCTATTGACTCATAGTTAATGCACCTTTTTATGCGAAAAAAGTCACTGAAATGGTTTTAAAATTGTCTGTATGTCTAAATACTGATAAATATGCGTTCTCGTGCCTTATTTTGCATAAGTTTGTTTTTTAAATTATGCAAAAAAACGAATTTGCTTTATTATCTCCAATTTCTGTTTGTTGACCACTTTTTTTCTGTGTGCAAATTAACCAGTTTGTTTTCATTATCAGATCGTGGGTTTTACCCACCATTTTTTCGGCGCTCAGTTCAATACTTAGTAGTGTCAAAAATGAAAATAAATGTAAAAGATTCGTACGAATCGAATTAAATAAATCAAGTTGTATTACGTACGTTTGCAAAAATTACTCGGTGGTAATCACAGGTTGTTGCCTAAATTGCACACTTGTCGTCACAAAATGTAGCGCACGCGTCACAATTCTTCGAAAAAGTCCGGCGAAGCATAAGCAACAGTTGGTTAACCCACGAAATTTTCACTTTTATTACAAATATTTGAAATGAGTAATAGTATAATATATAGACACATATACCTATATGTTATTATAACATCAAATTTCATTGTGTAATTGGAATTCCTGATTCCTCAGTTTGTCTGCTTGGCTATAATTTTTTGGGTAGGTTTCACCATGTGAGCTGAAAAGTTCTTGGCCTAGCATACCATCACCTCAAAAACCAAAAATATATGCTTTTGGCTTTGCGTGCTAACCTTAACTAGAGATTACTGTTTCAACTTATGATCCAAAGTCCCTCAAGTTATTGGTACCTCTACTACTTCTGCTTACATTCAGAAATATTAATTTCGTTTCGATAAAACACTGTTTGCTGATGGGAAGATCAACCTTTGAGACATAGCAACAGCTTAATAACTGTAACGGCAGATCTATCTCGACATTATACGGTCAGGTAATGGTTCACTGAATCGTAACCGTACCCAATTATATGATGGATAGGGATAGGTTCGGGAATGTCATAAAAGATAATAATGCCAAAGAACATCGCGAAAGCACGTAAAATTCTGTCAATTCGAACCGTCAAATTAAATTGAGTGAGTTATTTAATTTGTACAAATGAAAAAGCAGATGGGATTCGGGGTACCAAAAGGACAAATGCATTACGACTTTCAGGCGCTTGCAGAATGGGGTTGCCAGATCGAGTGTGATGCAAAAAATGTCAAGAACAAGGCACCAAGGAAACAATGGAGCATTTGTTCCGCATTTGCTCTTTAAGCATTTGTTAGACCCGAGGTTTTAGACATTGAAATAGGTATTGGTAAACTGGTCTGTACGTGGCTCACTAGGCTACCAGACTAACATAATCTAAGCCAATAGGCTATGGGAAAAATGATCTTGCGGCGATTTGTGACAATAGATAAAACTGGGTGTATAATTACACATCTCAGTCCAATCGACAGTCGTTTGTCGCGCGAACTGGTCCCTCAGTTTTTAAAATGTGGATCTGAAATTTCGCAAACGTAATTTTCTCAGCACGAAACTGCTAATTTCTCGGAACCACTGGTATTGAACCACTATAAGGAAAACTGCAATAAAAACTGGCTGAACCAAATCAGGTTCTTGTATGGAAAACTTTCTTATTTAATAAGATATACTCACGAAGTTTGGCAGAAATTATTGGTCAAGGTAATGCGACAACCTACGAACAAATTGTTGACTATAGCCTAAAGGCTATGATTCCATGGGCCCACAAACTATACCAAACCGTTAATTTGTCGGGATGAAATGGCAGCTATTGAATCTCTTCATTTGGTCTTCATCTTAAATGCAGCAATTTTGCTTGTTTACATACTCATTGAACCAGAAATCGGGTTCATTGCTGAACAAAATTTGGCGCGAAAACGTCGGATCTTTTTGTAGCTTTTCAAGAGTCCATGAAGCGAAGTGATGACATTCTGTGAATGGCGCACAAAAAACTTCGTGTGCACTCTCAGCTGCGGCTGCTATATTTTCTTTACTGTGTGCTGAACGTGGTCTATTCGGTCAAATCGAATTATTCCATAATGAATGATGGGTCTCAAGATGGGTGATGGTGTTGCGAATAGTACGCTCAGTAGACAGATTATGTTGCCATAAGTTGAACGAAGCACGCGAAACACATTCTTTACAGAACGTAAATTTTCGTAATAAAGTTGAACGGTTTGTAAACGTTAATCAGGCGTAAGGTTTTCCATGTTGAAATGCCAAACAATACTGAACAAAAATAACATGATAGCTTAACACGACTCACTCGGGATCTGTCAAAAAAAATGCTGTTGAAGAAAGTACCTCTACTTGGATCACGAACTAACCTATCAAAATCAAATTCTTGTATAGAAGCTTTTTTTCCGTGGAGGGTATTTTTTGTTCTTATTTTATTGTTATTGTGACTATTTGACAGCTTTTATTCTTCAAAGCCGGTCATAATTGCATGTACACATTATCACTTTCAGTTCTCAATTACTCAGATCACTTGTTGCTATTATGTAAAACTATTACGATATCTATTTAGCTGCTGAGTCTAACTTGTAATATTGAGTTACCGCATGGTAGTACTATGTAAAGTGTATTTGTATACAACAACAGCATCAGTAAAAATCACAATAAAAAGTAAACATATCAGCCGTAGCTGTGGAAATTTATGTGAGTAAAAACTATAAGGCGGGAAATTGAAAGCGAATTAATTAGATAAAAGCAATAATTGATCATCTTGGTGCATATTTTACAAAAACAAAAAATAATAAAAATAAAATAAATAGGTAAACAAACAAATAGTTGTGTTTACCTGGACAATCATATAAAGTAAAAAATTATGAAAATTTATTCTAAATGAGTTCATAACTCAAAAACTGAATTTTTTAAAGTTTGATTAAATTTTCCATTGCTTAAGTATTTCACACTTAAAAAGATCTCACCAATTGATAAAACTTCGTATGTTATTAACAGCACATTGACTTAATTTTCAATTCATTAAGTGTAATTACCTATTTATTTAGCTCTAACAATACCTTCAGCCTTTCAGTGACCTCAGTTTCTATTGCCCCGTTTTCCTTTCCTTTTGCATTTTATTTAAGCTAGAAACTATGACTTAATAATATAATAAATACTTGTATTTGTACTCGGTTTCGCGCGTAAACATTGTATCTAATATATGTGGGACAGAAAGCAAATAACTGTACTTGTTTATTGTGAAAGTCTACTGTTTCTCAGCGATGTTATTTTTCATGTCTAAAATTTTTGTATAAACAGCTGTTAAGTTGTTGCTAGTAAACTAAAGTCAATTGCTTTAACGAAATATCTCGCAATGAGAAAGTAACGTTAAGCCTTTTTTCAACAATTTTTTTCTCATATAGAAATGAAATATTTTATTAGAATTTTTTATTGTTGCAAATGTCCACCATTAACAAAGAAATTCTGAAATTTTTGGGAAAAAAATATATTTAAAAATTTCAGTAAAAATTTCGCGACATTTTTTTTCTTCCAAATAGTAAGAATTGTATCTCAAAACCTGTGTACAATTTCATGAAGATCATATAAAAAAACAATTTTTATGAAGCTAATCACAATAGCTGGAGCTAAGAGCAGGAAAGCGAACAACCTAAAACAGCTGTTCTAACAAACAGCTAGTATTTCATTGCAACCATGGATTAACATATGCTCTGACGCAAGTGGAATATTTGTATTTATTTTAGGCAATTATTTGTCATCTAAGGCGCTATATTCAATCGCAAGTAGCAAAAATTAGTTTCTCATGCTATTTTTTTTAAATAAGGGATGCTAAAAAAGTAGACCGATGAGGACAAAAACGACGCCATATTTTTCCCGATTTTTTGGTATTTGTCTTAAGTAAGGTTTGCCATTGCATCATGGAAAAATATAAGATCCAACGACAAGTCGAAATTATTAAAATTTACTACCGAAATTCGAAGTCGAAGTGAGGCCACACTTTTAAGAGCGCTATGTCCAATTTATGGTCCTCATAATCATACTGCCAGATCAACAATTGAGCGTCTAGTGGAAAAATTTGAATCCACTGACATAGTACAAAATGTTCTATTGCCAGCAGGACAAAGAAGTGCCCGTAGTGTAGAGAATATTGCTGCCGCTAGCACATCAATTGAGGAAGACCGAAATCAGTCTCTCACGCATCGTTCTCAAGCGTTGGACATCTCTGTAACGTCGAATTTTACGAAAAGATCCTTGTCTTACAAAATCAAATTGACGCAAGAACTGAAGCCGCTTGACCTTGACCACCAGAATCGTCGTATGTTCATGAATTGGGCTGATCAACAACTTGATAATGATCCGGATTTTCATGGAAAAATCATATTAATTTCTGGCTAAATGGCTTCTTCAATAAATAAAATATGCGTTATTGATCAGGCAGTAATCCACACGTATTCTAAGAGTCACTATTGCATCCCGAAAAAATTACGGTTTTGTGCGGTTTGTGAACCGGCGTCGTCATTGGGTCGTACTTCTTTCGTGATGATCAAGCTCGGGACCTTACTGTGAATGGGAATCGCTAGCTCAATGATAACCGAACATTTTGACCCGAAATGGATGATATGGACTTAGACAATATGCGGTTCCAGCTGGACGGTACCACAAGCCACACAACGAATATAACAATCGATTTATTGAAAATCAAATTTGGTGAACGCGTTACCTCCCGAAATGGCCCAGTCAATTGGTCAACTCGGTCCTGCGACTTGACGCCGCTAGACTATTTCCTGTGCAGCTACGTCAAGTTTATGATATACGCCAACAAGTCAGCCACGATTGATGAACTTCAACTTGAAATAGTAGCATTATCGGCCGATTTATGCATGAAAACCGGTGAAAACTGGGTTCAGTGTCTGGACTTCTGCAAGCGTGCCCGTGGTGGCCACGAAAAAAAAATCGACTTCACCGAGCTCCATACATAAGGACATCGAATGTGCTTTCACAGAAATAAAGAATTTCATTCATATCCCAATCTATGTACTATACATTTTTTTGTAAAATTTAAAAACTGGAGATATACAAAAAAATCTTCATTTCGCCAAGGTCACAGTTACATTAGACACATTTTCTTAATAGCAATTTGTTCGAACGCCATTCGAAATGCTAAAAAAAAACTTCAAGGCCTTAAGCATAATTATTGGTGATATGTTGCTTACAAAATTACATACCGATAATTGATTTTTGTTTTGCTAGAATTATTTCTATTTTATAAAATCCTTTGACAGAAGTCAGTTATTTGGCCTAAATGCTAACCTCACCTATTTTAAAATAACTAACTTCAAAGCGCATTCCACGAATTTCTAAATAAAATTATAATTTTTCTTTTAAATATCATTTTCCCAAAGTTAATATAAATATCGTTAGTTTATTTAGTTTTAAATGTATTGTTTTTAAATAATCCCATTATTGTCTGTTTCTCATAAAGCTTGTGCATACAATTCTTCTGAGACAATCATTATATGGAAGTTCGGCGCACCCACTGGAATATTTTCGACCAAATTAAACCGCAATTCGCTTTATGCGAGTGCACTAACACAGTATCTTCTAAGACAACAGCTCATTCAACAAAATTTCCTCAAATAAATACAACAATTGTTTTATTATTATGTTAAATATATATTGTGTGGTTCACTGACGTAAAGCACCGGCAAATATGAGCTGATTGGATCGTTGGTTTGTTTGCTGGTTTGTTTTATCAAATCATTATTTTGTATTATGTAATTGGTTTGTTAATGCGTCTCGAAGCAAGGCAACTTTTAGCAAAAATTTTCCACATTTGTGGAAATTATTTTAGTTTTCATAGTGATGCAATCTGAACTTAAAATTTCGAGTTCAGTTTACAATATTTTTAGGGGAATCACAGAAAATTATTTATTTTTCTTTTTTTGTACATTAATAATGACCTTGTTTTAAGGTCGAATATAAGTGGAAAAACATTTCCTATTTACATATGTATGTATATGTATATATGTCGTTGACAAAAGTAAAGCAACCCATTCAATTTCACTACCTCTCTTTGTTTTGAACACTCAATTTTAAATATAATCATGACTAAATTGAAATTACAACTAATTGGTAAGAGTATTTTTATACCCCGAATCTTATGAGGTATTATAATTTTGACGTGCAAACGTCAGACTATAAAATGGGTTTAAAAGATCAGGGTTTCGAGCTGAGTCGGTTTAGCCATTTAGCCATTTAGCCATGTTCATCTGTGTACCCGCAAATTAGTCTCTCCATTTTTGAACTATGGATCTGATATTTTGCACACGTCTTTTTCTCTCCAAGAAGCTGCTCCTTTGTCGGAATCACCATTCAAAATCCAGTCCTAGTATGAAAACTTTTTTATTTGACGCCGTAGTGTGGAAACCGAATATCGCAGAGATCACGGGCTTCAATTTCAGACATCAAATAATCGGTTGTCATGACGTGATAACGGTCACCTTGGACGGTTACGTTCTCACCGGCATCATTTTTGAAGAAATATGGACCGTTGATTCCACCGGCTCACAAACTTCACCAAACCGTTGTTTTTAAGGATGAAATAGCGGCTCTTGAATCTCTTCAGTTGATCTTCGTCCCAAATCGGGTAATTTTGTGCCAAAAATGGCGCTCATCGCTGAACAAATTTTGTTTCGAAAAAGAAAGAAAACGCTTTGAAAAAAGTACCTCTGCAAGGTTCACCCATTTTATAGAACTTCTTTGCTCATAATAATAACCAGCTCTTCGACTTAAAAAAACATACCCTCATATATTGTTTATAAAACTAATGCAGTTAATGAAAATTAGCTTCCCTAATATTCAAATAATTTCACTTCCTCCAAGCTTCTAAAATTACGAAAATGTGATTTACACGCTTTTAAAACGCGATCGCCAAAATGCAAATAAGGAAATATTTATACACCACCTAAGGGCAGGCAAAAAGCCGTTTACAATTCCCATTTCAATATTAGTCATGAGCGCGAATTAAAAGTAACAACTGCACAACTTGTCTGTCTGTATGAGCGGTGTCTGCGCTGCAGTTATATTTAAAAAGAGGCCGGCAAAAATAAGTGAAATTATTTGGTTTGCATTTGGCGCGAGCGTGATTTCTTTGTTCAACTTGTATGCAGGCGTATAATTGAATATGTGAACATATGTTTGTGTGTTGTATGTGTATTAAAAATAAGCTAAATTAATTTGCTTGCTTATCACTTCGTTTGCTGGTTTTTTCAATAAAATTTTGAGATGCTGTCCTGAAATGCTTAAAAACCTCTTTTATTGACGAATTCTTAAAACAAAGTATTTCAACACGAAAATTTTTATATGGCATACAATTCTTCAATAAATTTGGAATGATAGTGTTGGGTGATCCATTTCGAGGTTCCCTAGCTTTTTAAAGAAAAAACACAGAAACTTCAAATTTAATGAGGAATTTTTACTATCATTCGAAAAGGCATTCTTTGGCATTCATTTTTGGAAGTTTATCTCTTTCAAATTTTGGCTGCGGCTGTATCTCAGATGGTCCATCCGTTGAGTCCAATCTTCGATGACTTGCTCGAGCATTTCGACTGGTAACTAGTGAAATACCCCACTGTGCCTATTAATTATGAATTAGTAACTTGCATTTCTACGTCATAACACTACTTACGCGGCAATTACAACATTAGAGAAACTTCCGCTGGTCCATAGCAATCAATCTTTCGGCTCTTTCCAACGCTCGCAGTATTTGCTTGTTCTTTTCGGCACTTTATAATGTCATGCTTATACTTGCATACATGTATGTTTGTATGTATACTCAATTTAAATGCAAATCGCAATTTGTTATTTTAGTTTGCGCGGAAACGTTGCAACGGCGGGTGTAAATGTGTATATATTTGTGTATGGTATGTGTGTATGTGTATGCATGTATGAATATATGTGGTTTTGCATGTGCCGAGTGACATTAAACGCAAACTAAACCGAGTAAACATCGGAAGCAGACACAAAAATAATATGAAAATTTCACAGACACACTCCCTCATATGTCACTGATGTGTGAGTGTGTGTAGGAATAAGCCGCCGGCGGCATACACACCCCTTTTAAGCCCGCCTACAAGCAATACGCTTTTGCTAATGAGCTTACAGCTGGCGTGTTTATAAAATTCGCAAATGCAATTAAGAATAAAAATAAAAAAATTATTAAAAAATATGAAAAAAAATAGATAATTACAAAAAAAAACAAAAATGCGAAAAAATAAGATAAGAAAATTTAAAAATACAAAAAACATATAAATTAAAAATTATGAAAAATATTTAAAAAAAATTAATAAAAATGTAAAATAAAGAAAATTAATAAAATTATAAAATAAAAAAATAATATAAGAAATAATGTAAGAAATACATGTATAAGAAAAATTAGTGAAAAAATATTTAAAAAAGTTAATAAATAAAAAAAAACCAAAAAAAATATAACATATATAAAATTAAAAACATACAAAAAGTCATATAAAAATAAAATAGAAATATAAAGATGTTAAGAAAAATTATTAAATACAAAAAAAAAAATAAAATAAAAAAATAAAATGAGAAAAATACAAAAAGACATCTAAGAAAGAATAAAAATTATGAAAAAATATAAAAATTAAAAAAAAAATTGAAAACAAGAAAAAATAACAAAATGTAAAATTAGATCAATTAAAATGTACAAAAAAATATACAAATATTAAAAAAAATAATAACAATAAAAAATAAAATAAAAATTATTAAAGATAACAAAAATTAAAGAATAAAAAAAATTTACAAAAATTAAAAATGAATAGTAATTACAATAAAAACTAAAAATTAATAAATATAACAGAAATTAAAAGATAAAAAAATATAGAAAAATAAAAAAATTTAATAACGATAAAGAATAAAAAATATAAAAAATAACAGAAATTAAAGAATACAAAAATATACAAAAATTAAAATAATAATAATAACTATAAAAAATAAAATTAATAAAATTTAAAGAATACAAGAAAATATACAAAAATTAAAATAATAATAATAACTATAAAAAATAAAATTAATAAAATTTAAAGAATGCAAAAAAATATCTTCGTTAAAAAAATATAAAAAAATTTAAAAATAATAATAATAAAAACGAAAATAAATCGAAAAGCTCATATGAAATATGCACACCCACGCATTCAAGTAAATACAGCCAAGTAATATTGCAAAAACGTGAAGCAGACAATTAATAGTGGAAAAGCAGTAACAAAATAAAAACAGCAAAAACAATAATGGCGTTTTTCACGTGTTACAGCCGCAGCCAATGCGTCAAACTTTATTGTAACGCCCCAATTATATGAAATTAAAAATACCGTAAACAAAAAACTAGATATAACTGTGCTTTAGTTTCATTACTCACGGCATTCGCAAGCGTTAAACACTTTACGCACGAGCTTTTTTAACTGTCTTTTATGTAAACATGCAACTTCATGCATGGAATGGGAGCTTATGTATCTAATACTTATATATTTATATAGTTGTACGTATTTAGATACATGCAAATGTGTGAAGATATAGAGTACTTGTGCCCAAAGTCCAATAAATGCGTTTGCCAAATTTGCAATGCCTCCTTCGCCGAGCCACACGTTTAAATAAACCAAAAAGCAACAAGTTTCTTGACCTCAAGCGGCACGCAGCTTTATATTTACATATAATTGTATATAAATGTATACTGATGTATGTATATAAAGTACAAATATACATATACTTATGCAAATTTATTTTTTTTTTCGGTTTTTTGTTGCTTCCTACTAAATTTAGCTGGCGCGTGTCGCCGTCTTAGAAACGGCAATTAATCTTGGAAGCCATATTCAAAAGCTGGCTGACTGTGTTTTGCATGTTATTGTTGTGTGTAATCGAACGGAAATGTCAAAGTAAATTGAAACTTGGTCAAATATGTGTAACTAAGAGGGTGATGAAAATAAAAATGGTAGAGAGCAGATAAAAATAAAAAAAAAAAAATTTAGTGAAACGTCTATAGTTCCGATACATTGTAGCCAAAGATAGACACTTAATATATATTTTTTCACTTACCTTAAGGGGTTAGGGGTAGTTAGAATTTTCAAAAAATATTTTTTTTTTTGCATTTTCGTTAAGTGTAATATATTAAAAATATTCCCTGAAAATTTCACGTTGATCCGACAATTAGTTTTTGAGTTATTCGAGAAATAATAGAAAAGAGAGCTCGAGCACTTCAAAGCGCTAGTGTGAAACTTTAAACGCGTTTTTCTTAAAACTATGTTTTTTGAATCGGTGACAACTGTAACTAGAAAACCGCTCAGTAGATTTTAATGAAATTTATACAACTTTTAGAATACATAATAAACTCGGGTCTGATCGAAGCATTTTTATTTTTTCGAAAATTTCGATTTTTTAAGACCAATTAACTGTTGATTTTTTCGCAAAAATTAAAAAAAAATCCTGAGGTCACCATTTTGTTGATTTTGAAAACAAAATAAAATGCTTCGATCCGGCCCGGGATTATCTATTTATAAAACTAATTTTTTTGTCCGATTGTTTTTAGATGAATCTCCAAGGAGCTTGTCACCGCAAGGACCTTTTTTTGGAACAGGGTCAACACAAACAACTATAACTTCGGAAATTAAAATTTTTTTTTGAATTTTTCGTGACTTCAAGTCAACACATCCTATAATAATGCTATATTACTGCTTTTGTAAAATAACATGATTTAGTAGCAAAAAAATGAAAACTCTCATTTTTTCGTGCCTCTGACTACCCCTAACCCCTTAACTCAGGAACCCTAAATTTCATTACAATAACTGTTAAACACAATTTCCACATATTCAGTGATGACAAGCCTTTTTCTACAAAGCCATTTATGCAAGATATCGAAAAGGTAAATAGTCCGAAAGAACTAAATCTCTAAAAACTTGAAATATCCATCATCTTCATATACATATATATTTTCCCGTAGTTCCTAGGTGGAACATAGGGCCATCATCTTCATAAATGAAATTAAAGTTGTTTATATCGAATAACAGAACGACTAAGCACAACGAACTAGTTTCATCTAAAAATTTTCCGTTGGATGCAAATCGTTGCCAGGTTATGTTTTCAGATCTAGTATTAAGTATAGTTACTATAAGAAAATCACCTGTAAAGCATAAAATTGTCTGGCCACAGCGATATTGTGGGAAACTGTAAAGCTGATGAGCTTGTTAGGACAGATACTTCAGTCTCAGTAGTCTCAATAACTGGTAGCAGTTCCGTTAGCTTCTTGTGGTTTGCTACTGGACCGCAGGAGTGAGGATGAGATAGAAACATCTCAACAATATCTCCACGAAAATCCCGCTTTTGCCAGTTCAATGCGAAAACCATCAAGTGAAAAAGCGAAAATAAAAAAAAAAAACAAACGCTTAAGAAGATTTATAATAGGTTCAGGGTGCTTTGCCCATAGCTGATATCCAACTACAGGAGTTTTTCGTTTGGCTTCACAAAAATTTGAACATAACAGTCTAAATGTGATGTGAAAAATAAATTCAATTTCACTTTAACTAAATAACTCCAAGGGTCAGGTTAGGTTGCATGGCTGATCTATAAAGATCGCACGTGGTCTGCCAGATGTGACTTGTGAAGCTATAGAAAAGAAGAACTCCTGTCTTCGAACTTTTAAATTAGCCAATACAAATTTGTATAGGCGTTTAATTTCCATTCCCGTCAGTTCGGTGGGATGTCTGAAAGTATGCGCTCCCAAGGGTTTAAGCCTTGACCCTCCAAATGCGGAACAGTAAAGGAAAAACTGTTGAGTTGTTTCCACCTCGTCTTCTTCTAACAGCTTCTGCCGAAGGTGTCTGGTAAGATTTCCAGCCATACAGCATGGTCGCCAATAAGGCAATGACTTGTTATAACGCCCACAACTAGGGAGAGACTAGCCTTAATGAGGGCAAAGAGATCACTAGATCTTTTGCGATCGATACTGGGCCAAAAAGATTTTGCTACACCGCATGTATCAATGGTGGCCTAGCCCTGGCCAAGCTTCCGCGAAACCCAGCTATCTAGTGATGGAGCACAAGAAGATATGATAGCTCCAACCCGGTTCATTTCTACTGATTGCGGTTCCAGAGTGTCTTTCCTTGCTAGCTCATCGGCTTTACAATTGCCTTTGATTTCCCTGTGGCCTGACCCCCATACCGGTCTTATTACAAAGACACTCGCTCACTTTCGGTGAGAGACCCCACCTTTTGCCAATGGCTCTTCTACAGCAGTATAAGGCAATCGATGCCATGTTTGCTCTCTCTTCGATGAAGGCTTTCTATCCAGGACAATTCCTAGATATAATATTGTATCCGCCGTTTGCAGATGGCTCCCATTTGCGGTAGCGGTGCCACCGAGACTTGGTATCTCTTAGTAAATAAAACCATATCGGTTTTTTCTTGGGTAGAAGGCGAGACCACTTCCAACTATGCAATTTGTAACGACGCTAAAATAACCTTGCGTTAACTCGTTCACGGTACTCAGGAACTTTCCTTTAAACATAAGTGCTACATCGTCGGCATAATGACCAGGATCCACAGAAGAGGAGAGAGAACTAAAAAACTCTTTTTATTCTGATAAAGCTTCTGGTTCTTCGAAAAACTTGGCAAATACTCTTATTTAAAAAAAAAAAACAATAGAATATTATATTATTCCAGTTCCCTTGAGTTTCGAAGTAAATTAGAATACGAACAAATTGTGTAATGAATATTAATTTGAATTTACTTACAGTAAATTTTGTCGAGCTATTAAATTTCGATGGATTTTGTATCACATGTTAACAGCTTTTTTAGCTGAACATACACCTCCCTCTTTCCACTAAATAGGCTGTAGGTTTCATATCGAATTTGATGCAAATTTCGTAAAAATGAAATATTAATAGACAATTAGTTAATTTCATATGTTAATTTAGTTACAATCAAGAATTTCAATTCAATTAAATATAATAAAGATATATATTCAAAAATAATATCAGACATTACTCTAGGCACTCAACCATTCATGATTTCTTACCGTTTTTATTGCTTATAACAACAAAAAGTAATATTACTATGAAAACGTGCCAACACAATGGCAAATTAATGTCAGCTGACTATTCCTTTTTTCAAATAGGCTTGTCATTTGACACTTGAAATGTTAACTGACATCGCAAGGCGCATGCCAATTTATACTAAAAGACATAAATGAATGATTCAGTGAGAACACAGCAATAATGCAATACAAATAAATAAGATAAATGTGTAAAGCTAATGGCTGAGTGGAAAAGAAATGTGTTGCCGACGAACACAAGACGCTAATGCACTTGTTAATTCTATGTACTACAAGTGAGCAGAGCTCGTTGCAGGCAGACAATTGCCGGTCATGTGACACAGGAAGCCGTGTGTGGTTGGGTGAAAGTATTTGTTGTACAAGCTGAAGGCAAAAGAGTAGTCTGCGACAGCTACTTATTTTCTTAACGAAAATCTTGTTCCAATGATAAGCAAATATCTATTTAAAGGTATGTGTACATAAAAATAGCACAATTTGTTGTTGTTGTAGCCGTAGACAACATTTTTCAAATAACTTTGAGATCTCACCGGATTAACAATCCTTAGCAGGACACAAACTCGGTCCGTTTATGTTTCATAGACTTCACCGTCGTTGGAATGACGTAGTGGTCGCAATCTTCTGTTTACCAAGAAGTGTGAAATTCGAACATTCCTATTCCTATCCCTGTCTTGAAACCTTCTGTTAGTCGCTGCATTGTTTCGTCGAATTTTTGAGCATTACTCCTATCGGTCAGCTTGTTAAGCTCTTCATGTTCACGCATTTCGGCCTCTCTCTTTTTCTGTCTGCAAATGCGTCTCGCTTCCCTCTTCAACACTCGGTATCTATTCCATAACGCACGTGTTGTGGTCCTTCGTCGGGGCAGGCGATATGTTGAAGAAATTCGCTTTGATGCGAATTGTTGCTGGAAGTTCATCGACCGCGGTGAATGCCAGGACACGGCGACGGAGTCTCTCCCATCACGAATCCCAAACCGATTTTGCGCTCCTTTATATGGCCACTGTAGTAAATGTCACAAGAACCTACTCGTCTCTGTCCTTGTCCCGCCCATCGCACTTCTTTGACGGCGGTGATGTCAGCCTTATGAGGACATCAACTAGCTGAGTGGCGGATCCTTCCCAATTAAGGGACTGGACATTCCAGATGCATGCCCTTAAATCGTAGTCCTTAAAATGTGGCAGTGGTCGTCATCAAAAGGGAGTCTCCCATCCGAGGCTGTGCTACTTTTAATTTTGAGTATGCTTTACGTAGAGGGTTCCAAACCCAGCGCACAACCCTATGTAAGGGATATTTCGCCTTCTCACTTTAGCTCGCTTTCAATCGGATGTTCTTAGGCTACCCAGCGGATACTTGGTCAAGGACCGGAAGTCGTGAGCTGCTTGAGCCATATGTAAAAGAATCGTTTCCGGCCACTCCCAAATGAATGGCGCTCAGAGAACTTTCCCAACTTGCGTGTACTTCTACACATGATTCCATCCTCTGATGAGTGTAACATTAACTATAACAAATACTTTGAAATAGATCGTTTCTTAGTTCTTGCTCCCTACCTCCCTTATATATAGAATAGGCATAATATTTAAATGTTGTGAGGACGGACTTAAAAATAACCTTATAGGCATTTGTTTAAACTTAACCTTCAAATAAATTAACGCCACACTTATCTTTGTATACAAATATTTATTCGAAGCTTACTTAATTACTTAGTTAAACGTAAATATGTTTCTTTACTCCACAGTTACATTGCTGGCCGCTTCAAAATCATTTCGAATTCGGAAACTAAAGGCCTTGGCACATTTGTCGGCACATTTGCATTGCCGTCGCTAATCTTTCTCTCGCTGGTCGAGCTTAATTGGAGCACGGTAAATTGGACCTTCTTGCTGGCCATGACGCTATCCAAATCGATTGTATTCTTCGCTGTGCTCGTGATCTCACTACTCATTACACGACCGCTGAATTATGCGCGCGCCGGCCTCTTGAGTATTTTCTGTACGCAGAGCAATGATTTCGCGATCGGCTATCCGATTGGTATGTATCAATGTTTGACTCGAAGTTGCATGGAAAATTACATTTAATTACTTCCTCTTTACAGTAATGGCACTGTACAAAGACGTGCATCCCGAGTATGCCTCATATTTGTATTTGATGGCGCCCATTTCATTGGCGCTGCTCAATCCCATCGGCTTGGTGCTAATGGAAATCTCGAAAATTATACAAACAAAAGCCGAAGCGGTGAGTTTTACGCACAATTTTTCTATAAAATCTTATAAAACATACACTAATTCAGGCACAAGAGTCGACTATTTGTCCGGACACTTGCCCTGCCGAACAGCTGACGAAGCGTACGCGTTGCTTAGGTGAAAAGCAACTGTTGGTGCTGCACACACTCAAATCGCTCTTCTTCAATCCGATGTTGCTGATGACGCTGCTGGGCGTCGGCGGCGCCTTTGTCTTTCCGAATGGTCTGCCCGAAATGATAGCGAGCGTTTTGCGCGTTTTTGGTCAATCGTTCTCGGCGACGGCGCTTTTCCTGTTGGGTTTGAAAATTGTCGGACAAGGTGGTTCATTGCGTGGCGCAGGCTTTCTGCTACCCGGCATCTTGATATTGGTTAAAATGTGAGTTTTGCAAGAAATCATTGCCTACATTTAGGCGTCATACTAACGTTATCTTTTTTACAGTTTGGTCTTGCCGCTAGTGTGCCGTCAAACGGTGAATATCATGCAGGCCGGCACAGATTTCAATGATACAACCGAATTGAGCACCTTTGGCTTTTTATATGGCACCTTTCCGGCGGCACCGGGCGCTTTTGTCATCGCCACACAATACAATGTCGAAGTGGAATTGGTCGCTACGGGCATGGTGCTCTGTACATTTATCTCCGCACCGCTTATGTTCATCTCAGCGAAAATGATTTCCATCACCAATCTGAATCCGGTCGACTATATACATGAGTTGGATGTGTTTTCGTTTGATATCAGCGTTGCCGGTGTGGCCGCCGCCGCTTGGGTTTTGGTGTTATTGATTGTGACGAAACGTTTTAGACGCATGCCGCATCGCGTTACATTCTGTTTGGTGCTGTCGCAGCTGATGTGCTGTGCGGCCGTGATTATCTGGGCGAAATTCGATCATGCCGAGAAGTGGCTGATTTACGTGCAATTCTTCCTCTTCAATATGGGCACATTTAGCAGCCGTTTATGGACAGCCATATTGGCGATTTGCTTGCTCTTCCTGCAGTGTCGCAGCTTGTGTTTCGTGCTCAACATGTGGCCTTATATGGTGAGTGGTGTAGTGCTTAGTTGGCAACATAACCTCATTTCTAATTAATTTTTGTATTTCTACCAATCATTAGATCGCCACCGCCTGGGGCGTGCCCGCCATAATATCTGGTCTGCTGATCGCCTTGGATAGCAAGATTTTATTGCCTGATAAGCATAATGCCTGCTTTCAATATGGTACCGCGCAGGCTGCAGTCACCGTCTTTATGCTCGTCATGTGTTTCTTCGGTAAGTAGAGCTTCATTTTCGTTTACTTCTAAAACTTTCCTTATGATGAGAAAACTGTGTTTGACAAGTTAAGACAGGCTTTACACTACACTGGCGTCGGTCAGCACACACGAAGTAACTGCTCAGCACGTGTTATGATGCTTAGACGCAGCTGCAGCTTTTGCGTGTTGCTGAGCAGATTGTACGTCGAGTGCTGTGTGAAGCTTTGCAGTGATGTTCTCAAAGTTTTCAATCTGATACAAATAGTTGCCTTATAACACAATCCCTACAAGCGAAGACCGTTATTTAAACTCTTGTTATTCCATTTCCTTCCAGTAACCGTTGGCTGTTTGGTTATGCATCAGCGTTATAAGAAGCGCTATGAGAAATACCTGACCTACACACGTGAACTATCCAATCCAGATTCCGGTGAGTTAACTTAAACTCGCTCTTTTATGATTTTAGTTACCAAAATTATAATTTCCATTTAACTAGAACCCTCAGACCTACAATCCACGATATCAACTGCGAATTTGCTCACGAATACCGATGGCGCGCGCCTCTCCAGTGGCAGCGTGCCGGCGCAGAGACGTCGTTATGGTTCTTACTCTTCGTCGGACGACGATGATATTATCTCGACAGCGGATAATGGTCCCAACACAATCGAGGGTGGCTGTAGCGGTGGTGGTGGCGGTACTTGCTGCTCCAGTACTACCAGCCCAACAACTACAACGGTTGTTGTAGATATCGAAGATCTGCTTGCAAAATCGGCTGCCGAAGGCGCACGCAAGCGAAGCCACGAAACAGCCAACACGCCCTCAACCGATCAATTCGAAGATGAGTAAGTAAAAGTGGTTTCGCACGCTGCCAAAATTGATTTTAATGTCACATCTCTTATCTTCTCTAGGAATCTCGGCATACGTTCGGGCATCTGTAGTCCGGCTTTCAATTGTGGTGCGGGCTCTTCACGTCAAAATTGTCAATCGATTATCGAACGCTATCATGATCAATCACGTCGCGGTCTAGAACCATTAGAATATGCTAATGATGCTGATGAGTATCAGACTTTAAAGCATACCGTATTGCTGATCTTGCTGCTCTGCTCAATGTTTGTGGTGTGTATAATTAAAAATGCCAAAAAAATTCTTAAACAGCTTCCGACTGCAACTACAAATAAATATATGTTAAAATATGTTATTATAACTGTTATAATTTTTTTTTTTCAGGGTCTATCGGTTTCCATTTGGACTCTGGTAATGGATGGCATGTCTGGTATTTACTTGGAACTGAGTTTTCTCGACGCTTTCTTGAATTTCGGTCAGAGCTTAGTCGTTTTGGCGCTATTTATCACGGACACCAGCGAATTGCTGACACCATTCGTGAAGATTTGGCGCAAGTTGTGGTGCGTAGCAGTTACTTGCGTCTTTAAAATCCTGTTTTCTAATGAAGTTGGTTTTTCTTTTATTTTTATTTGCTTAGGTATGGCGCAAACGTATTAACCCTACCACTATGGACAAGCCTCACGCCGGAGACCAAGCATATTTGTGAGCAGTTCCGCAATCATCATTTGGAGAATTGCAAGAAGGATATTGCCAAGGATCGAAGGTTTGTTTCATACTATATTCTTTGTGCGATTTCATTTTGCATATTTTATATATTTTTACAACTATAAATTTCACCAAAAATATTCATTGAGTTCGTATTAACCAATTTTTTAATGAAATAACTTTTATCTTTAGATAGGATCATTAGATTTAACTTTTTTTTTTGCAAATAACTGATTTCAAATTCCTTAGATGCCTTGAGGATATAGAGGTGGTGAGGGAAGAGGATTTTTTAGTGTTTACTCATATGTTTTGCAAGTATAAAGTGCTGAATAAAATGTTAAGTCTAGGTTAGAATCTTAGCAGAATATCTGCTAATCGTTTTGTAATTGGTTCTAGATTGCTTTTTACTAATATAAATTTACAGCTTTTAAAGCGACCCCTAATGATTTTCATATCACTAATTATAAGCGAGAGAACACTTCTCCAGCCTGCTGAAGGGCAGCGAAAGCATAACGCTAGGAGAAGGCGAACCCGATTCCCTAATCGATGACGGTGGAGACGTTCCATTGCTCAATTATGATGAGGTTCGAATAGCAACCAGTCTAAAGAACAACAAAGCGACGGGGGCTTATGGATTGCCAGCAGAGATATTCAAATACGGCGGCGAAGAACTGATAAGGAGCATGCTCAATGATTTTAATTTAAATTTGCTCTGCCCAATCCACATGTGCTCTGCCCCGCGCATGAAAGGTTCTATCGACCAAACATCTGTTCGTTCAAGAGATAATTTGAAGCCGATAATGAATATTTGTGAAAATGTTTTTTTTTTGTTTTTTGGGAATGCGGTGTTCAGTTGTAAATATAATTCGATTTTAAGAAGGTTTCATGCATTCATGTATTCATGTTTTCGGATATATATTTAATGTTTAGTTTAACCCAAATCAAATACATTTGATACTGCTTAGTATTTTTAAAATATATGTTTAATACAATATCTAAAGCCTACAAAAGAGCTCTGTTCACGTTAATTTTAAGGTTCTGAAATTATATTTTATTATGTAGCTTGTTCACCTATTCGACTACCACAATCTCATTTATTTTCGAAATACTTAATTATTTATCATTAACCATAAATTATTTATAAAATAAATATTTTCGAAGATTATTCTGCTTCCGTAGCACACTTTCCCCTTCAATGCACTATTTTCATAAAATTTTTCGATATTTTTTTTATATTCCCAACAGGTGGCGCATCAGAGTCTATCGCAAAGTATTTTACGGCACCGAATTCGTGGATTGGCTACTCGAAGTTGGTCTTGCCAAGGATCGCCTGGAGGCTGTGCACTATGCTAGACATTTAGTGGACGGACGTGTTTTACGGCATATAAATAATGTTTATCATTTTGAGGATAAACAGCTATTATATAATTTCTGTGCGCGCCTGTAAATTAGCGCAGCAACAACAAAACGTTAAATACGTAAAGGAGCTACGTAAGCTATAAGGAATCTATTTTCCTCTTTCTTCTTCTTAGTTTTTGTTTTTTAAACGGATGAAGTTGTAACAAGGCGTTGGACGTGGTGCTGTGATGTGTGTCAAATGTTATTTTCATATAAATTTATAAGTACATAGAAATGTATATTATAATACACATATGCATACATACCCACATATAGCAACATATATAGTTTATATATATTTTAGTTATTGAAAGTTACTGGCGTAAGCAGCCATTTGCGTGATTAACTTGCATATAATCTTCCCACTAACCGCAATTAGTAAAACAATTTGTCTGATTGATTTATTACAGTTGCGGTTTATTGTAAAATTTTGTTAACGGTTAAGAATTTGTATTAACTAGTCGTTCTAGTTTTTAATTTTGTTTGTATGTGTATGTGTAAAAATCATATCACAAAGAATTTTTAGCTTTCAATTAGTAATTTATAACAATTGTGCAACTATTAAGTATTTTTTGTAGTTTAATTCGTTTATGTGTTTTATTTCAATTTTATATTTTTTTATTATTTTTTATTTTTTTTTTTATTATTTTTATTTTTATTTTTTTATTATTTTTATTTTTTTTTATTATTTTTATTTTTTTTTAATTTTATTTTAAATTTAATATTTTTTTTTATTATATTTTTAATTTTTTTTAAGTTTTGTGCAATTGTTTTACTTTATAGTGTATTTGAATTGTACATACATACATATGTACACGCTATGCCAAATATCTATTGTAAATTAGGGAATTATTTAGAGGTTAAGTAATCAAAACGTATTTTTTGCATGAAAAAAAGCGGATAATTTTATTGTGAAAAATTTTGAAAAATTGCTAGGCGTAAGTTGATATAAAGATTGTGATTGCTTTTGAGCACTATTCGGTTTATAAGCAAGTGCAGTTAGCTGTAATATTTTATAAAAAAATAAGAAGATAATAAAGAAACGATAATAAATTTGCTACGGTCACAAAGAAGCTGAAAAAAGAATGCGAAAAATGTGTTTTTAATGTTGGTATGGAAATATTTTTTTATTGAAATTATATTTTAGCGGAGCATGTTTGTCTTTTCAAATTCTACACACATATTCGACGAAGGTGCGATAAGTACTCAGTCTCAACATCCATAATATCCAAGGATATTAGAAAAAATATATTTATGTATGTTGTCGTAATGGTTATCTAGACACTGTTTGGGTGGGAAGACGCAAGTTACTTATAACCTAGTAGAAGATCTAAAAAACATGATGTTTCGATAGAGAAGCTAAGTATTGATTCTACAGTTGGATCTATGTAACCGGCACGCATCCCCATTTTTCTTCATCCAAGGACTATCAACTCGACAGCATTCCTCGAAATTACTTAGAAATGCTTTCTGTTGCTACAACAACAACAGTAAGTGCTAGGTGAGTAGACTATTTGGATCATGCTAAGGATTGGTTAGAGTCATGTAAGAATCCAAGTATTAAATTAGTTTAGTATGTTGGGCTCGACTTTGGATAATAATGTGACCATATGTGGAAGGGTAAGTAGTAAGTGGATAAGATAAGATAAATAGGTAAGGATTGCACCGCGACCTAAGGTCTATTGTGCCCTCTCCTAAATTATAACGACCCTAGCAAATTAATAAGTTGTAATATACTGTTAGGTGCTAATGGGGCTATGTGATCCCTATTTGGAAACATGGATCCAAGGGCCTTTCATCTGTGTCTGCAGACTGCAGTGCAGTCAATTAGTAAGTGTTCTAGAGTTCAGGCTTCCTGTCACATATCCGGCAATTTGCACAAGAAAATTGGTCCAAGTTATATAAGTGCTTCTTGAGCTTTCTGTGGCTGATATAGAATGCGACAAGTAGCCTGAGTTTGTCCCTTGGCAGATTGATTACATATTTAAACCTGCTGAAGTTGTAAACTCCCATTAGCAACTTGGCATGGCGCATGCCTACTCCGTCTTCCTAGCGGAGCAACTTCTTTATGATATGAAGGGTTCAAATCTTACCATGTTAGTGGGTGTTGCGAAACGGGCGAGCTCATCGACCAGTTCATTTACGACTATAACTTTGGGACCAGCAGGGGCGGATCCACGGCAATATATTATAACCATCTCCGCTAATAAAAAGACTTCGAGTTACAAGTACAAAATTATATAGTCCAGAGTGGAATCGTTCCACTCAGCCTTACTGCTGAGGGTAACCTTGAACTGCTTAGTAAAGTTTACCTTTTTGGTAATACTGAGAAGAGTCAATGTCATTTCACCACTTAAGTCCTTCATACGCTGGTATGACATTACCTTACCTCTGCCAAACCCTTCTCCTGTTATTTGAAGCAGTCGGTAGCAAGTTGAAAATATAGTAATATGAGTAGGGGTTCGATTCTTGTATGATTTATAGGGAATGCCGCGACCAAGGATATAATTGGCCCGATTTGACCCCGAATCGTAGACAAAACATCCCATTTGGCAAAGAAAAAAATGCTTTTTTACTCCGTTTGAAATACCGATTTGGCCGCCATGCCTTAGTACTTTGTACCCCCTTTTTAAAAGCGTTAAGGAAAGGGTTGGAATGTCCCTGAGTTAATTATATCAAGCTTGCGGGAAATTATATTGCCAAATAAAGCACAATTTGTCAAATTTTAGTTTTTCTTCCTTACCTTTCGTAAATTGTTTAAAGAAGGGTTGCTTCGGAATCACATAATTGTTGGAGTAAGAATGGAAGAGACGTTTTTCGTGAAAGCAATTTCTTTAGCGGTGTGACTGTTATTATAATAATATAGTATATGTACAGAAATATGGAGGATGATATATGTTTATATACTACTGTGCCATAAAAGGTGACATTTGAATTTAAACTGCGCGCGTCGAAGGATTTGGAGAATTATTTTTTTTTTTTAGGTTGGTAGTACTGTCAGTCACATTTATGTCAAATTTCATGTCAAAATATTCATAAGTGTTTGAGATACGTGTCGTTTTGTGAGCTGCTAAAAGTGAGTTTTTCGTTTTTTGCGATGTCGAAATTTGTTGAGCAAAGAATTTGCATTAAATTTTGTTTACGGAAACAATTTTCTGCTGCGGATACGTTGAGGATGGTGCAGAAAGCCTTTGGTGATGAGGCTATGTCTAAAAAAAATGTTTACAAGTGGTATAGTGAGTTCCAAGCCTGCCGTGAACGTGTCGAAGACGAAGAGCGTCCAGGGCGACCATCAAACTCAACCGACGAAGCTCACGTTCAACAAATCAAAGATTTGGTGTTAAAAACCGTCGATTAACAATTAGAGACCTTGCTGATGAAGTTCGCATATCAAAAGGCTCAGCCAATACCATTTTGAAGGATGTTTTGGGCCTCAAGGGCGTCAAATCTCCACTGGTACCGAAAACATTGAATTTTTTGGAAAAAAGGCGTCGCGTTGAAATGTGTGAAACGATGCTTTTCGACTACCAGGGTGTCATGAAATGCATTATAACTGGCGATGAGACTTGGATCTTTGCTTACGACCCCGAAACTACCGATCAATCGAGCGAATATCGTGCCAAAAGAGAGCCGAGACCAAAAAAATCGCGCCAAAGTCGCTCAAAAATCAAGGCAATGTTGACTGTTTTCTTCGACCAACCGGTCAAACAGTCAACAAGGAATATTATTTGAACGTTACGCGTCGTTTGCGTGACGCTATCCGCCTAAAAAGACCGGAATTGTGGAAAGACAATTCTTGGTTTTTACACCACGATAATGCACCATCCCATACTGCCCTCGTAATTCATGATCATTTCGCCAAAAACACAACCCATATCGTTCCGCAACCACCGTATTCACCTGATCTGGCGCCGTGCGACTTCTGGCTGTTCACCAAGCTCAAAAGACCACACCGGGGTCACCGTTTGAACTGGAACTGAAGGCCATCCCGGAAAGTGACTACAACCAGTGTTTCGAAGATTGGAAAATCCGTTGGCATAAGTGCATTGCATCGGGAGGGGATTATTGTGAAGGGGATGAAATTGATTTGGAAGAATAAATAAAGAATTTTCAAAATAAATACAATGTCACCTTTTTTGGGCACAGTATCAGTAGGAAGACGAGATGAATGTATTACCGTACGTAAACTTAAACTTTTTTTTTGTATTCATTATAGAAAACTCAAAGAACAAAACAGACAGTCAAATAAATCCAAGGAAAAACTTTTATTGTGTCCTATGACTACTCTGATCAAAAATGGTCGAAATATCTTCCCTAGGCTCACAATTAATGAATATGTAGATGTGAACAATAATGTACTGTACCTTGGTACAAAAACTTGTTATAATCGGAGCTTATGTTTCTCTATAGACCCATATACCGAAACAATTGATTTCAGTCCTAATTTTGACTCTTCACTGTATAAATTATCACAATAAGCTTAATACCACAACAAAATAGGTCAGCCAGCATGTTATGTTTATTTCGTAAAAACCTTAAAATCGATTAATACCCGGTTTCACAGTCCATACTTAAGTTGTGCCCAATTAAAATCTTAGCTAAGCATTGTTGCATGCTGAGTAGTCGGTTGCGTTTCACAGTCAATGTCTCAAGTCTCCCAATTATATAATATAATAAATTGATTCCCCTCCATATAGGTATACTGCTCAGTCTTTCGTCGCCCTTGAATTTAGGTTTTTTTTTACCGTGTTTGATTGTAGTTCTAAATTCATTAAATGCTAACGATAATATAAAAATATTGTTGCTGCACACGCTCAGTAAGCCACACTCTCGAGCATCAAGTACGTGTTCAAAATATGAAATTGTACCTGAACTACCAAAACAATTTCGTACACCAGTGGCGTTTTTATTGACCATTATAATTTATTTTCGATAGATATTTTTTATTTGATATAAATCGCTCGTGCGTACCATAGTATATATGCCTGTATGTGGGTGATACTTAAAAATAATTTCAACCACAAAAAATACATACGTACTTATGTACATATATACATATACTTAATATAGAAATTTTTCAGATAATATGGGAATCTAGACAACAATTGCTCGTAAGCAAACGTCTTTGCTGAATTTAAATTGGCTGAAGTGATAAAATTTTTTTTTTTTTTTAATGTGACGGTTTTTTGTACATACAATAATAAATGCCAACTAAAAGAAGTTCCTTGAGTATATGCGAATATATGTACATATATCTATAACTATATATCGATTTGCAATCGAATAGTTTGTGCTTTGTTTCATTTCAGCATGTCAATAGCCTTAAAATTTATTCCAAATATTGCCTCTATGTTCCACTTATCTTTGGCAGGCCACCCAGTCGTTATAAATATGGGTAAAGGGTGTCCGTTTTAGAATTATATTATATAACATTTATTTCAAATGAGGACACTTAAAAACTAATGAGAAGTACAATTTTTCGGCTTCATTAGTTCAAAAATTTCATAGATTTAGTGATTCAGGTTAACTTTAGGCATTCGGCTTCTTCAAATGCATCTTACGAAAACAAGTCGGTCCAATTTTGCTAGTATAGCGTCAAAAATTAGGACCAAATGGTCAGTGACACTTGAAAATGCTTTATCCTGTGCTAAATTGATAGCAATGCTTCTAACAGGCGATCCATTTCGAGGTTTCCTACATTCTTAAATTTTTTCGATGACTCGACTCATTGCGATATGTTTTGCTCCAAGGTCTGAATCGAAGCGGGATCACCCGCATAGACTTTAGACTTTACAAATCTCCATAGGAAAACGGTTTGATATCACACGATCTTGGTGGCCGATTAACTATCCCAAAACGTGAAATTATCTGCTTATCGAAGTGCTTTCTCAATAAATCCATAGATTGATGCTATGTGTGGGAAGTGGTGCCGTGTTATTGAAACGAAATGTCGCCGATATTTCGAGCTTCAATTTCGGTTAACAAATAGTCGGTCATCATGGCGCTAAAACGGTCGCTATTGACGGTTGCGTTCTCAATGGTATCATTTTTGAAGAAATATGGACCGATGATTCCCACGGCTCACAAACCACACCAAATATTATTTGAGGATAAAATGGTAGATGTTGCATATCTTCAGGTTGCTCTTAGTTCCGAATATGGATATTTTGCTTGTTTGCATACACATTGAGCCAAAAATTGGCCTCATTACTGAACAAAATTTACATCGAAAAAGTCGGACCTGCACATATTGTTATACGGAATAGATATGTTAATTTTGACAACTGCTTTGATAGCTTTGCCTCCATCAAGTTCGATAGCTCGAAAAAAGCACCCTACATAGAACTCAATCAATAGTTGTCTCGATCACGTGTGCTTTACACGGCTCATATGGGCAGTCTCTGTACTCGTATATGAAATTGTTACTCCACTTTTGCTTTACCATACCGGCGTACACATGTACATAAATATCTGAGTTATTTGCTCAGTTTACAGTTTATCTGTAAATGTTTTCACATAGTGAGCTCACAGCAAACTAATTTCGAATTCAGAACAACTACCGGCACTTCGACGATTGATTTAAAATTGCATGTAGAGAAATGTAAATCTGCTTGAACAATTAAATGTCAACACATTTCTGACAGCTTTTATTAACATTTTACATAACCACAACAACAAAGGAAACCGCAAAATACTCTTACTCGATAGCAAAGAGAAAAAATCCATTTAATTAGCAAGATGTGAGGGTAAGGGCTTGTATTGACATGAAATATAATGTAAATCAAAAATTGTGTCAGCCTGATGAGTGTGACGAAAGAGATTCAATTAAAAGGTCTAGAGCTCAATAAGATGTATAACTTCGACCATTTGTTCAGGGAGGAAGGCATTAAATTTTTTTCTTTCAGGTTTAATTAAATATTAGGTGCCCAATTAAGCTCCCACTGCTTGTAAATAGATGGCTCCAGTAGTTTGTGGTGATCGATTTTGATATATCCGATAGATTGCCGACCGAGCTATTCAAATGCTTGGATGAAAGCTCCCAACGATTGGAATATAAGTGTGCTCTGCCCAATTCATAAAAAGGGAGACCCCACAAGCTGCTCCAACTACCGTGGGATAAGTCTCCTCAACAGCGCATATACGATTCTATCGAGCGTACTGTGTGAAAGATTGAAGCCCACTGTCAACAAACTGACTTGACCTTATCAGATATTCACCATGCGCCAAATCTTGGAAAATACCCGTTAAAAGAGAATCGCCACGCACCACCTTTTCGTAAATTTCAAAGCTGTTTTTGACAACACGAAAAGGAGGAGCCTTTATGCCGCTATGTCTGAATTTGGTATCCCCGCAATACGGCTGTGCAAACTGACGTTGAGCAATACCAAAAGTTTCGTCGGGATTGGGAAGGACCTTTCCGAGCCGTTCGATACCATACGAGGTTTCAGACAAGGCGACTCCCTATCATGCGACTGCTTCAATTTGTTCTTGAAGAAAATAATTCGAATTGCGGAACTAAAAAAGAAGGTACCATCTTCTATAAGAGTGTACAGCTGCTGGCGTACGGTGATGATATCGATATCATTGGCCTCAACAACCGTGCCCTTAGTTCTGCTTTCAAAAGACTGGATAAGGAAGAAAAGCATATGGGTCTGGTAGTGAACGATGGCAAGAAGAAATATCTCCTGTTATCAAACAAAGAGTCATCGCATTCGCGACTTGGCTCCCGCATCACTGTTGACAGTCATAACTTCGAAATCGTAGATAATTGGGTTTATCTTGGAAGAAAACAATGTCAGCCTCGAAAGCTAGGTTCGTTGGCTAAGTCGTGTCGTCCGAATGGACGAAAATAGTGCAGCTCTGAAAGTATTTGACCCAGTACTGCCTTGCGAAGCAGAGTAAGACCTCCCCTCCATTGGAAAGGTGGAGAAGGACCTGGTTTCGCTTGGAATCTCCATTTGGCGCCAAGCAGCGAAAAGGAAGAACGACCGGCGCGCTTTAACCGCCTAAAATTTGTTTACGCCGATCAAGAAGAAGAAGAAGAAAGAGTGTACCTTAAGGCAAAAAGGTTTTTTTTTAGATATAAGACTGACATAAACCCAACCCTTAAGTACCCTACAGCAATGTATATTTACTATATGTCATCGTTTAGCTTAAATTTTCCTACAAGGTTTATTCATAGATTAATTTTACATTTCTTAGTTTTACAAACTAGTTTCTTTTTCTCCTTTAGCATACTTCCATAATTTTAATATAATCTTGTTAATAACATACATATATTTCTCTAATTTTACTACAATTTTTACCTATGTGTAACTTGAAATAATTTTTTTCTTTTTTCAACTTTTGTAAATAATTAAATTTCTTATGTGATTGTAAGCACAACAAAATCCCTTCAATTAAAAAATAAGAATGCTGCTAAAAGGGCAAACAAAATTAATTTCTGATATTCTCGCAACGCAATTTCATCAGATCAAAGCAGCTTATGCTTATACGAACCTTTCTTCCTTCATTCTCTATTTAGTATAGCAAAATTAATTACCATTTTATTAAATTGCTCAAAATAGAGCACGAAGGCAGTTTGACATTAGTAATAACGTAGTCAAATATAATGGTTTATACCCATTTATATATGCTTGCATTTACCATAGTATATACATATAATATATACAATACACAACCTCATATATATTTATTGTAGTAAGATAACTGCTATTTATAGCTGCATTTACTTTTCCAAATATAAGTTAACGAAAAAAGATAGAAAAATAAAGAAGTATTATACGTTTTGCTACTTTTCTTAAAAGGAATATATTTCTTATGCTCTGAAGATCTCAACAGCCTCGATTTCATCTAAGAAAGAATGAGTCTGAATGAGTCTGAATGTCTTACAATACATATTTTTTTCGTCTGAATCATTATTTTCTGCCATTCTACTAGCAGCCTTTTTAATTTAAAACGGTTTGGGATATCAATGAAATTATTTATTCCTATAAAAGTACATTCGAAGCTGAACTCAATTTTTTATACCGAATTTCTGTAGTAAATTTTAATAATTTCGACTCGTTGTTGGATCGTATATCTTTCCACGATGAAATGGCAAATCTTATTAAAGAGAAATGTCAAAACAGCGGGAAAAATAGAACGTCGTTTGCTCTCTCTATCGGTCTACTTTTATAGTGCCCTGTTGAAAACCCTATTTTTATAGCCGTTCGGAAGTTCTTGACGACTCGCTCAGTTAAGCTCTAGAACTAAATATGTTAATTAAACTACTAATAGTAAATTTATACAAAAAACTGATAAAATATATATTATATTACTCCCCCACCATCGGTAAGACAGAATTGTCATCGGTTTGATCTTCGAACCGTACAGTGCTCGCCCAAAATTAAAAGTAAAATACAGACAATACAAAATATATGATATATATGATATATAAGAAAGTGAAAAATGGAGGAATAGGTGAACCAAAAGTTAAGCTTATTTCTTTTTTTTTCTAAATTGTGTTCTACAGATTTGATATGAAATAAAATTAAAAAATATGTCTTTCAATTCTTTATTGCAGTTAGAAATTTTGAATTTTATGAGAGTTGGATCTGACATCTTTTAAATTATTTTTGAAACCCGATTTCTCATTCAGAATTTGATTGCAAACAAACAAACTTCACGTAGAAGCATTAAAACAGAAGCTTAAAAAATTAAAATTCACCGAAGAAGATGGAGTTAACTTAATGGATCGGTTTCGAAGGGTGGGTATACATATCTAAGTTGGCCGAGGTTTCATCTGCAGCACCGGATTTGTTGTGTTGATTGAGATTTTATTATAAACATTATGATGGGAATTTATATACATACAAGTATAAGCAGTTTTTACTAGATTCCATTCGATTCATTTCACCAACAATTCTGGTCTTTTAGGATATACAGTTAAAATAAAGCTATGAACCCTTCATGTTCAATTAAGATTTCTCGATATTGAATCAAAATAGATTCAAACAACAATTAAAAGCAATAAGCAAGGCTATTAAGCTCTGGACAGAACATGGGGAAACACTATTTGCATAAAGAATTTAACGATTTCTAACAGAGGTTTAATGAAATCATTTCGACATCGTTCGACTTTTTGGGGCCAATTGTCTATTCTAACTCCCCTCATCTTTAATTTCATTTAGTACATTTCATCAAATAAGGATATTTTTATAAACTGCCTTCCTCAGTAGTATACGAATTTTAATTAATTCTTGTGGTAATAAACCGTTAAATGTGCAAACTTATAATATTCTGCTCCAACAGCTTGTCGTAGTATAAAATAAATTTTCAATATTAAGGAAATACATTTAAAGTTTTGGCAATAAAAGTTTCATCTTCCATGCTGCCTTAATGAGATTTTCGAATTATAACCTCAATCACCTTTCTAAACGTTTCTCACTTGGATTCAAGAGAGCAACCCTAATCAACAACCGAAAGAGGTTGATGAACTCGAAAGTTGCGCAAAACATAGTTTATTAAATAGTTATTTCCTCTTATAGAACTATATATATGTACATACTTATATATGTATATGTACACTCACACATCTACATATACTTCAAGGAATCATACTCGTATTCTAGCGGAAAATTCTGTGCTTTTGTAAGGTGTCTCTGTGAAATGCTAGCAAATTAATAAACGAAAGCTGCAATTTATTTTTGGCATTTAAAAGGAAATTCGAGCAGGAATGATGTGCTGTACCTGTTACATAGGCAGAGTAAAAGTACATAAATACAGCCAGAAATATGAGCAGAACGATGGCAAATTGAAGTAGTTCCATGAAAAGTTTGGGCTCAAATTAAATGACAGCAAAAGTAAACAAACATGCCAGTTAACTGTTGTTTACCGCAATCGTACAATGCGAAAGTCAAATGGCCGCTGGCATTGGCCCCTTCGTACGTTTGAAGGTCAAGTAAAAATAGCCTAATGAATCATGTACTTATATATGCATGAGCATAGAATGTAGCTAAATATAAATGTAGATAATATTTTCGTGCTGCAATCTTGCTCATTAGTCTAGATATGTGTTATCTAAGTCATTGAGCAGATAAATTTGTCGCAAAATTGGGCGGAAGTTGAAATTTAGATGGTGTTTACTTCTATTCTACTTCGATAAATATTCGTCGCATAATGAAAGCAATTATATGCTTTGACGATTTTATGCTCACAACTCAAGTTTACTATTTAATATGAAGTTTTAATGGCAGTGTACAATATGTATTTGAATATTAGATATATTTAACGGGAGCGTGACTATTCTGTAAATTACGAAACACAGTTTTGGGGTATTGAGTTACAATTTACATACATTTTTCTAATCGGCCTACCGAGCGTACTATTCGCAACACCATAACCCATCTTGAGACCCAGCATGCATTATTGGATAATATTCGACCGAATAGACCAAGTTCAACACGCAGTGAAGAAGCTGAGAGTGTACACGAAGACCGTGGATAGTCGATTCGGTGCAACTCACACTGAGGATGGAACGACTTGGCAAATTTTACGTCGAGCTCTGAAATTGAAGTTCGTCATCTCGCTGACATTTGGTTTTAACAAGACGGCGCCACTTTCTACACATCGTATCAATCAATGGATTTATTCGATGAGCAGATAATTTCACTTTTATGACCGGCCAATTGACCATGAAGATCGTATGTATCACACCGTTACACTTCTTCCTGTGGGGACATGTAAAGTCTAAAATCTATGCGGGCAATCCCACTTCGATTCAGGCCTTGGAGCAAAACATCAAGCATGTCACTCGTCAGTTACCAGTCGAAATGCTCGATAAATTTTGAAGTTTATGTGCTTTTTCTTGGTTTTAATCGAGGCGGAATAAACTCCGATGACGGTGAAGGCAGTGAAACCCTTGAAGAGGTTGTCATCTACGAAGATATCAAAAAAGTCCACAAAATAATTACTCTGCGGATATCAAAGGCATATATTGGATATATTGTGAATGAATATTTAGGTATGGGAAAGCTCTGGGCAAAGTGGGTGCCGCGTGAGCTCACATACCTTTAAAAACAAAAACGAATTGATGATTTCGAGAAGTGTTTGAAGCTGTTCTATCGCAATAAAACCGAAATTTAGCGTCGAGTTGTGACAATTGATGACACAAGGCGGCAGCGTTACACATCGAAGTCTAATCGACAGTCATCCAAGCGGACTGCGCATGATGAACCGACTTCAAAGCGTGGAAAAACACAAAAGTCGTCTGGCAAAACTATGGCATCAGTATTTGAGGATGCTCATGGTGTTTATCGACTATCATAAAAAGAAAAAACCATTAACAGCGACTATTAAATAGTCACAAAAACGGCCTCATTTGAAAAAGAAAAAAAAGATGTTTCATCGAGACAATGCATCGTGTCACAAATTAATAAATATGATGCCAAAATTTCAAGAATTGTGCTTCGAATTGCTTCCGCGGCCACCGTAGTCTCCAGATCTGTGATAATTCACTAGATAAATGCCCCACAAGAGTTAAGAGAGAAGGTATAAAAATTAAACAATGGGCGTGGGGTTGAACATCTTTATGTGAAATCTCATATCTCAGGAACCACTTGTCCGATTTTAAAAAAATTGTTTGATTTGAGTTTACCAAAACATTTCTATTATACATTGTGAAAATGAGCGTAATCCGACAGCCACGCCCAATTTACTTGTAATTAAAACATAAACAAATCTCTTATATCACTTTACATTGCGAGAGTTTAAAATGTTTGATTGCATCCGAACTCAGCCCTTCTTTACTTGAATTATGATACATTTTAAACAATTTACTTAAGTTCTTCATCTACCATTATATCCAAAAGCATATACACTTATACGTATATCTTACTTCATATTTATCAATTGACGTTAACAATTGCCGTGTCCTCATTTATTAGGCATAAATAATATACTCGGCCTATTTGCAAAAACTCAAACAAACAATTAAAACGGTTAATTCGTGGGGTGTGCAAATTGTAGGCAATGAAGGTCATAAGACGCCAATCGACTATCGTCTAGACAGCAATTTACTTTTATTGCGTTTTTATTTGCGAAAAAATATGTGTCACTATAAGAATGCAATATGCAGACACTCAAAAGCCTTTAGATAGATTTTTTACGACATAAATAATACGAAGGATCATTATACTATACTGACCGCAAGCAGTGCCTTGGCCCAAATATTTCATACAGGCTTAGCAACTAATTCCTGTGGTTAGTAGGACCAGTTTTAAGACATACAATAAATATATTTTTGGTAACATTGTTAAAATAAAGGAATTATTTATGCCAAGAAAAAACATTGTTAATTAGTATATTACAGATTAAGCGCATTTTGTATGTGGCCGAAGCCTAAATTTATGGTAAATTGAGCAAAATTTATACAAAAAAATTTCAAAAGTGCGCTTTTGAACCTTAAAGAAATCAAGTTAATGCCAGTAATTGTATAATCACACACACACTCACACCTTAATTCATATGAACATGTATTAACGTATAATGAAACATGTGCGTTTGAGCAACATCATGCTTCATATGCGGAATTTGAAATTACGTATACGCCATGGGACCCAAAATGTTTCCTGCAGATATGTGAATAAAAAATGCGATTTGGCTGTATAAAAAAATTATGATTGATTTTGATGGGCTTCCAGAAAACCCTTACACTCATACTTATTTACATATGAATAATGCCGACCCACTGCGCCTGCGAACCTAACCACCAAAATTGAATAATATTTAAACTGTTCATTCCAGAAACTTATCTCTTCACAGAGATAATGTAATGAAAAACAGAATAAGCGGTTCTGCGCATTAAATTTATGTAAATTCATGGTATTGTGTGGTTGCCACTTGCTCTAACTGACCTGTTTAAAGTGTATTTTTGTTAAGCGGGTATTCTAGTCTAGAAGCATGAATTTCAGGTAATTTTTAAAGTGTCGTAAAAAAAAGGGCAATTAATATTTTTACTATCCATTTTTTATTAGTTATTTATTAATTTTAGAAGAGTAGAGAATAAAATTAAAAGCTAAAAAAAGTAAAAAATTTCAAAAATTATTAGCTGACGAAGTGGGAGGTCTCTAAAAATTTCCACGTGACAATACTTATGATTTCAACCCTCCTAATTATCTGAAACCAAAAAAAAAAAGATTATTAATCTAGAATAATGTCGCAATGGCCGGAAACACGGAAAAGTGGAAAACAAATTTTTTCACAAAATGGCGACTGCTTAAAAAATAAAAGGTTTTTGGATCACTTTTTCTGACTATTTCGAGTTATTTAAAAATAATAAAAATAAAAATTTGGGGATGGGGCTAGTTCCAACCATAGATAAGCCTATAAAAAAATAATTTGAATTTTGAAAAATACTCTTGTACACATATTCTTGAATAGTTAAACTTTGAAAATAAAAAAAGAAATCGATTTTTTTTTAATTCTAGACTAGAATACCCCCTTAAGATGCACTTACTAAAATACTAAATTATTTATTGAAATATTTAACGATAGCATTTCTCTTAAAATTTTGACTTTAGGGAATAAACAGTTTTTGAGACGAGTTGCCACCCGCTTGAAAATTTGTAGACAAAAAGTATTGTAATATAAATTTGTTTTACAATATAAGTATCAAACTTAACAGCTGAAAGCTGACAGTTAAAAAAAACTTTCTAAATAGGGTTGCCACTTGTATGCAAGTTTTAGATACACAAAGTTATAAAATAATGTAACACTACTAAAGTTATTTCCGAAAAAAATTTTCTGCCACAAATTAAGTTAAATAAAGCTTAACAAGTAAGGAAGGGCTAAGTTCGGGTGTCACCGAATATTTTATACTCTCGCATGATAAAGTGATAATCGAGATTTCATTATCCGTCATTTACATATTTTTTTTATTTTGCTGTAAAATTAATTAGATTAGTAGTTCCTGAGATATGGTTTTTGGTCCATAAGTGGGCGACGCCACGCCCATTTTCAATTTTTAAAAAAAACCTGGGTGCAGCTTTCTTCTGCCATTTCTTCCGTAAAATTTAGTGTTTCTGATGTTTTTGTTAGTCGGTTAACGCACTTTTAGTGATTTTCAACATAAAGGTTATGGAGGTGGGCGTGGTTATTATCCGATTTTTTCCATTTTTGAACTGTATGTGGAAATGCCTGAAGGAAACGACTCTATAGAGTTTGGTTGACATAGCTATAGTAGTTTTCGAGATATGTACAAAAAACTTATTAGGGGGCGGGGCCACACCCACTTTTTCAAAAAAATTACGTCCAAATAAGCCCCTCCCTAATGCGATCCTTTGTGCCAAATTTCATTTTAATATCTTTATTTACATCTTAGTTATGACACTTTATAGGTTTTCGGTTTTCGCCATTTTGTGGGCGTGGCAGTGGGCCGATTTTGCCCATATGTGTACCAAGTTTCATCATGATATCTCAATTTTTACTCAAGTTACAGCTTGCACGGACAGACGGACGGACGGACAGACTGACGTCCGGATTTCAACTCTACGCGTCAACCTGATCACTTTGGTATATATAACCCCATATCTGACTCTTTTAGTTTTAGGACTTACAAACAACCGTTATGTGAACAAAACTATAATACTCTCCTTAGCAACTTTGTTGCGAGAGTATAAAAATGAAGTAACCCCAGATTTAAGGGTATTAAACTCCAGGGTTTTAAGATTGTAAACTGTTAAAAAATTCTCAGAGAAAGGTTATAGTAACACTACAATATGGGCACCAAACTAAAAAGACTTAAGAAATTTTAATGCTAAAACAATTTTCGGAAGAGGGTTGCTAACTTTCTTGTCAACTTTTGGTCAAAGAAAGTTATATATAAGATACATATAACGATTTCAAACAAATATGTTTTCTAACCAGAACTGCCACTTATTAGAAATTTTTTGGAATAATAAGATTTTACGTCAAATTAAGCGTTTAAAAAATAGATTTTTTATTGTCTTATTAAATTTGACAACATTTCTAGAATATTGTCCTAAATTTCAAGTTGATCCGAGTAGAAGAGTTTCGGAGATACAGCCTTGAGGACTTGTGTGTTCGAGGCTAGCTGGTGCTAAGGGCGCCGTTTTTTAACCCGTTTTTCTCGAAACTGTGTTTTTGAAGTCGGTTGGCAAGATTTCTCAAGAACTGCTCAGCCGATATTCATGAAATTTTACACAGGTCTTTGATATACAATTATTAAAGACTTGGACAAAGATTTTTTTTAGATTACAACTACTTGAAAAAAATGTTTTGAAATTTTAATTTTTTTTGTAAAAGTGTCTGCCAAAAATCCATATTTCAGTTGTTTTTTTCTTCTTCCAAGTTAAGGTTTTAACTAAAAGACGTATTTTTTTCACTTTAAATGATCCGGCAAGGAGTTATGCTGCGAACGCGAGTGTATTTTCCCAGGGGTCACCGGAAATGGCGTTCCAATTGCCGTGTTTAATTTTTTTTTTTATTTTCAGAAATTCTTTGTTAATAGTGTATTTTTGTAACAATAAAAAATTCTAATAAAATATTTCATGTTTTATATGAGAAAAAATGTTGAAAGCAGATGTTTTTGAAGAGGACTTTTACCTTCTTCAAAACTTTCACTACAAAACTTGATAAGAAATTCAGTTGAATAAAATGGTTAATCTTATATATACTCGTACACACGGAATGGAAAAAAATGAAAATATACACGGGAATTCTTTTAGTCCTGGAGAAGGTCCTAACGGCGGCAAAATCACCCTCAATTTCGCAATTTATGTCTACGAGTATATTTATAACTCAAAAACAGTGAAACCAATTTGGCTGAAATATGGTGATGAGGTAGCTTGGAACCTCGGTACGGCCATAGGCTACTTTCTATCGTTCTATGTTAAAGGTCACAACAATTCATAAATAAAAAAAAAATTAAATTTTAATTAAAAAGTCTTACTATTTTTTGCTCATAGTAAAGTATTACAATGCTGGAATGAAATAAAATGTATTTTCGAAAAATTTTATTTAATTAAATTTATCAATTATCATGTCATTTTTGGTTCAAAATGAATTAAACTCGTTTGCTCTGAAATATTTGATGATACTTAAACACTCGTTTCCATTGATTGGTTGCCACACGCTGTAGTCTCGGTAACCAATGTAACCAATCACGTGAAAAAAAGCTTTTGGCAATCTCAAACTAAAAGCCCACCGGGTATTCGGCTGAACCTCAGCACTTTTGGGATCATTAATTTTAAAGATAATATCGATTGTTACAAAAAAGGCGGAGAAGTAAATAAACGACTGGCTTTTTTGTCACTTCATGGTCACACTGCATGCATACAAATTAGTAAATGATGCATTACCTGCAATCTGTCGCCCGCCGTGTAATTGCGGAAGCTCGAAACTGCTTGAAGCCAGTGCATGAAGTACGCGCAAACGCTCACGCCTATTCAGAGTTATTCTTTACAAATTCAGCGGCTCCATTCTGCCGCCGCTCAAACAGATGCCTGCATTTTTTAAATTCATAATAAATACTTTTCCACCGCCTTCAGCCTTCACTTCGGCAGTTTGTGTCTAAAATTGCCAATAATTGCATTTCGCATTCCTTAAATAAAGTACTTGCAATAAAAGAAAGCGAAATTACTTAAATTATTATTCACTGTATAATTCCAATGCACTGATTGCACAATAAATATTATTGTTTGCGTATGCTCACGCGTTTCGCGGCTATTCTTGGGCGGTTAAAGCAAACGCATGCTGCTGAATATATTCCCACATTCCCATTTACATAATGCTTCGCATATTGCAATGCATATCGGGAATTTGCATGCGGACAGCAGCGCATGCTCGCAAAAGAAAAGAATATTAAAATCTTCGAAAAATGGAAAAGCAGAAAAAATGTTTCATTGCAAGCCGATGCAAATGGAATTTGGACTCTATAAATTGCAAACAATACAACAAAAATATAGAAGAAATGATCACGGAATGTAGAAAATGCGTTTAATGAGTTAATAAGTGTTTCAAAATCGATTAAAAAAGAGTTTTAAATATTTAGAAGAATTTTGATCTGTTAATTTTGTATGGCAGCGATACTCGACCTTTAGAATTTCTTCCATATAATTTCCATATAATCACTTGATTCTGATTGCAGTTTGTATGCCACCCATTGCGTCGTTCATTAAGTAATATCGGTTTTATTGCAACTTAAACACGATTTTTTTAGGGTTAAAAATATTTTATATATTCTCCATTTTGATTCAATACCTTTTGTCATCTTTCGAGCAAGAAATAGAATCCACTCTCAAAAAGTTGTTGATCGCATTAGGACAAAAACTGGTCCAAGTGATTTTAGACGTGTCAATTTGAGGTTAGAGTTCTTCCATCCAAAAATTTTGCAGATACCAGAACAGGTAATAATCCGAAGGTGCCAAGTCTGGAGAATATGTTGGGTGTGGTAGAACATTCCATTCACGAAGCAACACCTTTCAGCAAGTCACAAAACTTGTATGAGATCTCGAATTATCCTGAAGGAATACTACATATTTTCTATTCATCAATTCTGGTCACTTCTATTTGAGTGCATCACTCAGTTTGTCCAGCTGATCTCAATTTACTTCATAATTAATAGTGTTATTGTCGGGCAAAAGCTCAAAATAAATGGTTCCTTTGAAATCCCATCGAACAGGCAACCTAAATTTTTTGAAATTGTGTGATTAAAAAATTGAAAAAGTTTTTCATAGTTTTTCATGGCAGCTATGGTACATTTTTGATTCAATCTAACCAATTTCTTCAGAGATTGCACCATTGCGAACAGTTTGTCTAGTGATAAATATATTGAACAAAGGAGTTTGCTTGAAATTTTGTATTTCCAATGGAGTCACTGGCTATGGAATTGTTAAAAACGTTACGGAAGTGTTTTGGGTAGTCTGGAAAGGTCGAAAACTTCCTTAGTATTATCGAAAAAGTTAAAAAAAATAGTGCTCCAAATTCGTCATGTTGACAGTAGAGAGGTGTCAAAGGAACTCAACATCTCTTATGGACCAAATGACGACATGTTTGTTAATGCTTTGGGTATGAAGCGTTACAATGTTACACGATCTCAAAAAAGTTGCTAGACAACTTAACAAAGCCGTTAATTCATTTAGATCCAACAAAAAGATTTTGGTTTTCTTTGATCGCCAACAGCTTATGACTCCTCGCCCCCAATCCATAGACATCGTTACGACGTTTCACGGAAGAGGACTTCATCCGCTCCGTCTTGATGGAACCTCATTATTCAGACTCCCCATCAAAAACGCTAGTTCAGAGCCCGCCTCATGTTCGACCCGTTCCACCATGAACAGCCGTCCAAGACGTTCATCGGCATATCTGATTAGCTTGTGAAAACCATGGTCTCATCCGGCACTCTCACACTTTGGAAGAGGTCTAGGATTCCCACCGACTATCTGCGCAAAGACTGCGAAGATGATCTAACATTCTTCTTGGGAGATGTCACGATCCTCTCTGCAGCGGTCGAGCTCGTCATGTTCTATTGATTCCAGCGACTTTACCATTTCGCTTGAGGCTTACGCAGCCGCAGCCCGTTCGCAGTCTTTTACCAAGGCAGTCATGAAGGGGAAAGTCATGCAACCAGGCTTTAAGCTCACTGCCGGCTAACTCCGCATGTCCATAATTTGGGTTTTCGGCCATTCTTTCAGCAACGAAAAAGCAGAGCTGGCCAGAGGAGAAACCTCTTTAGAAGAATTAAAACAGAACTTTAAACTCATTTTTAACAAATTGCTTAGAGCAGATGGAAATCTGTAATTAACTGCAAGATAACGAAGGAATTATTACTTAAGTCGAGGAATGGTATATTAAGGTGATTAAATTTTTTTTTTTTTCGATTGGTACTCGGAAAAAAAGGTTTCTAGACACCTCTAAGAAAGCCTCTCCAAATATGAGTTTTTAATTGTAACGGGAAGGTCTTCCTACAAACAGTTTTCTATTTTTTCTTATTATCAGATAGAAAAATTTATATCTCGCTTCCAACTGCTTGAAAAAATACTTTGTTCCTTAGATTTTGTACGAAATTGAATGCCCTAAAAAAAGGTCTCTTATGATTTTTTCGTAAACTCAACCATTTAAAAGATATTAACAGTTAAAGTTTGATTATTTTTGGGAAAATTTTTTATTTCTTATGGATTTTATAACACAATGAAAAAAAAAATATTATGAAATTTTCAATCACGGTTATAAGTAGTTTCATTGAGAGCTGAGAGCTCCAAATGGTTTGATCGCAAGGAGCGAGACAGCAAAATTATGTATATGAGTCCTACATGAAAGTGGCGTATCCAACACTTATTGAACACAAAGAGGCAGTACTCCCATATACCGACTTCAGCGCCTTTAGAGCATTCAAAAATAAGAGTTTCTTATACAATCACGTCTAGTCTCGCCCGGTAAATTTCGCTCTCACTCAGCTGCTTCTTGGTCCACTCGAGAGTGTCAATTTGCTGCTCAGATATCTGTTCAGCCTGCTTGTGTGGAGAAATCATGTACAATGAGGTCTTATATTGCAATTATAATTGATTCATTTATTGAATTTAGAGCTACATATTCTCACTTATTCTTCAAAGTGAGAAGTATATGATTTTTTAAAATGTTAGTACTATTAAATTTAAACTCATTTTAGTAAAAAAAATGCTGTATATTTTAATAATAACTAGGCATTCAACTTAACCTTGCATTTATTATAATCCTAAATGCTCGCTTTGATCAATATAATGGCAGTAATCATGAATAATAATGCTCATTCTTAACAACCCGCATAATCTTCATCAAATGCCTCTCTCCATAACTGCTTTTGGTTACTCTACAAAGGAAAGATTTCCAAGCTAATTTTTTAACCCATTAAGATGATGATGGAAATCAATTGTCTGAGAAACTTTTTGGCCAACAGATAAAAGTTTTAAAATGAAACAATTAATCTTAAATCTCCTTTCTTCACTTCATAGAAATTTCAATTCGTCCTTGCGACAATTGTGACCTTTACATTTAATATATTTATGTATATTTGAAAATTCTATTTGCGCCTCGTCAACAATTTCGATTAATTAGTTTCAATAAATATACGAATTTTCAAATGCCACAATAACATAAAAGGAAGAGCGAAAATATGAAAAGGAAGTGAAATGAAGTGTGGTGAAGAGGAGTGGAATACTTAAACCACAAGCCACCGAACAGCTTGCTTTGTATATGTATGTATATTGCCAACGTTGTCAAATTGCCTATATAACGACCAATGTCACATATACAGTTACATATACATACATCTAACACAAATAAAATTTGCCTCGACATGCAAATAGTCAAATTTCCACGTGCTGTTTTGTATATTAACACGTATGTATGTATATCCTAGTTTATACCACCATATATGTTTGTGTTCGGCTGCTCTTTAACACAAATAAACAATTTCGTCTATGTATTTTGGACCCACTCGTTTACTTTCGAATAGACGCACATCGACAGACGCGTTTGCCCATCCGCATGCGCTTTCACTTTGCCAAAGTTGTTTGCCTATTAATGTAAACGCAGACATTTGCCGGCCGGTCTATCCTTGTTAATGGTTTCACCTTATTTTGTCATTTCAATTTTTGTTGCCTCTTTTATTGTAAAACTGTCCGGTCGTTGTATTTTTATGCCGACAGCGACAAATTGGACACTCGTAAAATGCTGAAAGCTGTCAGAAGTCATGCACGAAGCAATCAGAACTAGAAATTTATTTGCATTGACATAAACATTTTGTGGATACAGACCTTGTGTAAAAATTGAGCTGAAAGAAGTTTTATAGCATTTTATTGGACTTACAAATTAAAAAATAAAACTAGCGAGATATTTTTGTGTTCCTGTGATATTTATAATCCCGAAATCGACTTTCAAAGATCCCATAAGTTAATATTGGTTTTAAAATGCTTTGGAAACCCAGTATACATTTTGAAGGTTTTTAAGACTTTTTGCTTCAGAACACTTAATCGATTAATGTGAAACACATACAAAATCGTTGCTCATGAAGACAATACAAAAAAGTTTGCATACAAAAAATGATGGAAAATGAGATCTATCGTTGAATTTTACCGATGCTCTGTACAATGCTATACTGCATAAGTGCTAAGGATACCAGAGTTATTTAATGAACTAAAATTTCAAGATCCTTGTTGCAGCAAGAAAAAATTAAAGCAGACCCAAAGAACCTGAGTTGTGTTGTTTAGATTGCTTTAAAGATTAAAGCCCCACTTTGGTCTCTGAAGAAAGACTTCTTACTTTTTACATAGGAGTATTTTCCAATTTAAGGGAAGACGACAGCTGATCTCTTCTACTCTACAGAAAAAAAATAACTAAGTTAGTTTTTCAAGCTGAACGTGCTCCTTTTTTATAAACTTTAAAATATATTAAAACTTATTCTGCTTATAAATGATTTTAATTTTAGAAAGTATATACTGAAGAAGTACTACTAGCAATAAATATAAGATTTTTTTTCATAATTTTATTTTTAATTGGGCCCCAATATACTTTTGCCAACGTTTTTTCCAATCCCCAAAACCGTTGTTAAAATCAATTTCCCTAATAGCCTTCAATGCGCTTAGCGATTCTCGTTTAATGGCTTTAATTGACTTTAAACGGTTCCCTGAATTGGTTGTTTGAGTTTGCTGAAAAGCCAAAAGGTACATGAAGCCCAATACGGTAGTGGCGGCAGGATTTTTATTGAAAATGCATGGAAGTACATAGAGTTGTAGGCCCATAATTCTGGACCTTTTTATACTCTCGCAACAAAGTTGCTAAGGAGAGTATTATAGTTTTGTTCACAAAACGGTTGTTTGTAAGTCCTAAAACTAAATGAGTCAGATATAGGGTTACATATACCAAAGTGATCAGGGTGACGAGTAGAGTTGAAATCCGGATGTCTGTCTGTCCGTCCGTCCGTGCAAGCTGTAACTTGAGTAAAAATTGAGATATCATGATGAAACTTGGTACATGTACTTCTTGGCTCCATAAAAAGGTTAAGTTCGAAGATGGGCAAAATCGGCCCACTGCCACGCCCACAAAATGGCGGAAACCGAAAACCTATGAAGTTTCATAACTAAGCCATAAATAAAGATATTAAAGTGAAATTTGATACAAAGGATCGCATTAGGGAGGGGCATATTTGGACGTAATTTTTTTGGAAAAGTGGGTGTGGCCCCGCCCCCTAATAAGTTTTTTGTGCATATCTCGAAAACTACTATAGCTATGTCAACTAAACTCTATAGAGTCGTTTCCTTAGGCATTTCCATATACAGTTCAAAAATGGAAGAAATCAGATAACAACCACGCCCACCTCCCATACAAAGGTTTTGTTGAAAATCACTAAAAGTGCGTTAACCGACTAACAAAAACGTCAGAAACACTAAATTTTACGGAAGAAATGGCAGAAGGAAGTTGCACCCAGGCTTTTTTTAAAAATTGAAAATGGGCGTGGCGTCGCCCACTTATGGACCAAAAAGCATATCTCAGGAACTACTCAACCGATTTCAATGAAATTCGGTATATAATATTTTCTTAACACCTTGATAAGATGTACGAAATATGGGTGAAATCGGTTCACAACCACGCCTTCTTCCAATGTAACGCTATTTTGAATTCCATCTGATGCCTTCTCTGTATAATACATACGTACATATAAATGAAAATACAATTCAATACTCAAAGTACACAAATTGATCTAATCTAATTAATTTTACAGCAAAATAAAAATATATGTAAATGACGGATAATGAAATCTCGATTATCACTTTATCATGCGAGAGTATAAAATGTTCGGTGACACCCGAACTTAGCCCTTCCTTACTTGTTAGAAATAGCTTTGCGCAAACGACATTTAACTCTCAAATAGTATTTCTTGTTGACAGTTTCACTGTTAACATAACCTTGATTTTTGACTTGCTTTGACGTGGTGTTTCCGACTTCGGCTCACCTTTGACACTATCAACACTATCAACAACCGATTGGTCGTATATTTCCGGTTCGTAAACACTGATCCCTGACATCCCGGTAGTCGAAAAGCATTCTTTCAAATACGTTAGCACGACAATGTTTTATAAAAAAAATTAGTGATTTTGGAACCATCGTGCTTTCACTTTTCATAGGCCCAAATGATCTTTCAAAATGGTTTTCACTAATACTTCCGATATTCGAACGACGCCAGTAAGATTTCTGACTGTTAATCGTCGATTCTTAAGCATCAATACCCTTATTTTATAGATGTGTTGAACATCAGTTGATGTTGATGGCCGTCCAGGACGTTGTTCGTCATCAACACGTTCTCGACCCTCTTTGAATAATTTGTATAAATCAAAAACACTTGCTCACGACAAACAATTAACACCGAAGACCTTCTCCAAAATTCTAAAAGTTTCGGCACCAGAAATTGAATTCTGCAAACAAAATATAGTGAAAATTCTTTGTTGACTAATTTTAATCATCGTAAAAATCGCCGAATGCACTCTTCGCAAACTTTGGAGAGTGGCGAAGCAAACAGACAACTGGTATAAATACATACAATAGAGTGTCATTATCAACTAAATTTAGAATGAGATGAGATTATATCCCTTTAATAGAATAATATTTAATAATATCTGCATACTTTTTTAGGTAAAGTGATAATCTTTTCATTAAAGAAGATTATCTCTTCTGACGGTGTGATGCAGTACCAACAAGTTGTGGCGGTAAAAAAAGCAAACTTTCTCCTGCACTGTAAATATTAAATGATGCCCTGCACTTGAGCTTTCGTAATGGCTTCATTGGAGGCATCAAAAGTTCTACTGGAGCATTCTTGATGAATTTTCGAAAAATTTTGGAATGTCACCTCCATACATTCTAAAAATACCTATTTAAGTATGTACTCGTATGTACATAGGTATTTATGTTATCTCCTTTGTTGTTCTTTTCTACGAAAATATGGTAGGTAATGAGAAAGTTAATAATAAGTAGACTTTGAGTTTTAACTTGACAAATTAAAGAAGGAAAACTTTTTTGAAGTATGTTTTGAACAAAAATAAGAAGAAATGGTAGCTTTGGTTGCACAAAAGATGTAATAGCCTTCACAAATACAAAAATTCCTTACGAGAACTTGATTCCGAATATTTTCTTTGTATGACAGCTATATGCTATAGTTACCCGATCTGAATGATTTCTTCGGAGATTGCATTATTGTTTTAGAGAATAACCCTTGCCAAATTTCGCAAAGATAACTCGTCAAACAAAAAAGTTTTTCATAAAAGCACTTAATTCTAATCGTTCAGTTTGTTAGGCAACTATATACTATAGTCGCCCAATATCGATGACTTCGACATATGAGCAGATTTTTGAGGAGAAGAGAACCTGTACAAAATTTCGTATCGATATCACAAAAGCTGAAGTTCTAGTTTGCGTATACACAGACAGTTAGTCGGACAGCTAAATCGCTTCAGCTAATCATTTAGATATAAATTTTATAGGGTCTCTGACATTTCCTTTTCCGTAATATACCTTGTTCAGGGTATAAAAAACATAAAAATGTAAATAAATCAAGAGAAAATTCACCGCTCCTCTTACAAACCATTCTTCATTAGGCAAACAATTCGACACCACGCAAAACACAAGTTCAGGGAATACCTCACAACGCTTCCGTCAAAAGCAGAGACAAAGCTAATGAATCTATGATTACACACACACACACACACTTCAGGACTGCAAATGACGCCTTCACGCTGTGACGCCACGCCGCAAGCTTCCGCAGCTACTTCACTTATTACAAAGCTGCCGCGCAATGTGGTTGCCCTTCTCCTTACAGTATTATGAGCATTTATAAACATCGCCGCGACATCAAGTGGCTCTGTAGACACCATAGCTGCTGGCATCGCTGCCGCCGCGTTGAGGTTAACGCTGATCTTAGCGCCAGCGGCGCCGGCGCTGCCACCGGCAATTGAAACATTCCAGTGCCACACGCTCCGATAGTACGCCACGAGCCACGTAAACGATTGGTTGTAAACAGTTTCAAGTGCGCATAACACCGCACAGTACGGCATAGCAGAGCACGGCGAGCAAGCGACCGGCGTTTGTGTTTTGAATGTGTTTGTGCAAACTTTAAGTTTTCAACTGAAATTTAATTCATAAAATGACTTGAAATTATAGTCAACTGGAAGGTTGGAAAGTGGCATTGAAGAACTATATGGACTATACACATATGTACATAACTTCATATACATATGCAGTGTGTGTGTCTACAGAACTTCCGTTTAAAAAATCAACCGGTAAATTGTAATTTGAAACTTGCTTCCTCAAGTTTGCTCAATGAAGCTGCACAAATGCAGTAACGGTATATTTTTAAATGGAATAAATTTAGAAAGTATTTTTTCTAAACAACAAACAAATATTTGTGTGAAATTCCTGCAAAAACAAAATATGCAAAACACTACCAAAAATAACAGTGAATTCAAAGTGTTTTGCCTTTGTGTTGGGGTAGCAAATTCCTGCAGCTTCCGTTGAAAAATTTCATTGATTCATTAATGTACAAATTAAATTAATATATATAGCAAAAATCATGGCGAATATCAGCGTTTCAACTTTGATCTCCTTCGATTCAGCGGAAACCACAACAAGTGATTTCATTGCCAATCTCAGCTCAACCGCAGCACCAAGCATCATCGAGCAGTCACTGGCGTTGTATCATAATCGGCGGCGCTTCTTATTCAGCGGCATTGTGCTGTTGCTCGGCGTTATTGGCAACTCCTTGGCGCTGGCGATTTTAGCGCGCAAAAAGGCGACGAAGAACAGCAAATATACGTTGTTGTTGCGGTAAGTTTCAAGGATTAAGGAAATGAAAGGGAACAGTCATTGAAAATAGTTACTTATTCATATATATTATATAATATATAGAAGTAAATCATCACACTTATTGCAATTTTTTAAAATTTTGTTCTAGAATACAGCATAGCTGTGCCCCTGCATCAGCATTTCTTCCATAAAAATGTAAATCAAATTGTTACTGACAATGTATCTTGCACCAGGCTGCTCGGTATAAGTTTTTAACTAGTATAAGACTAGTACATTTCTAGCTAAAACTTGACAATTGATATTTCTTTGGATGAATACGCACAAAAGGTTTCACTTGTTAGTATAGCAGGGGGACAGTTCCCTAACTAGTTTTAATTCATACTAGTTGGAAAGTAGTTTACACCCAGTAGGTTTTGCTATGGAAGGATTGAGGTCTTATATGGGTTTCCTCGGAGAAAAACAGCATTTTTAAACAATTTTTTTTTCTCAAAAAAAAATTAAATATTTTATTACAATTTTTTATTGTTATAAACACATATTATTAACAAAGAAATTCTTAATTTTTGGAAAAAATATTTTATACTCGGCCATTGCGGCGCCATTTCCGGTGACTCATTGAAAAAAAGATGCACCCGCGTTGGCTGAATAACTCCTTACAGAATCATCTAAAGTGAAAAAATACATTTTTTAGTTAAAACCTTAACTTAGAACTTCGACGAAAGAAAAAAACTGAAAATTGGGTTTTTGGCAGACATTTTTACAAAAAATTAAAGTTTCAGTGAAAATTTCGCGACATTTTTTTTTTCAAATAGTTCTTCGTCCAAAATATTTCTCGTAAAATTCTTCCAATTATTACTTTTATTGGGTTTAAATTTAGAAAATAAATTAGCTTTTAATTTTTGATTCCGAAATATCAACATAGACTACTACACAAGACTTTAAAAATGATAAAAAGGAAAGAATTCATACTAGGATGAAAGCCAATGAAAGATAAAATAATAAAAAAAATAATAATAAAGAAACTAAACTTTTAAGGGTTTCAAACGAATTTTTTCGATTTACAGCAAAATCTAGAGAGAAATTTGTATGGCAATGTTGGAGGTAAAAGATCTACAACTTTTGTTTACCGACTTTTTTCTCATAATAATAACGACAAAAAACCGAATTTTCAGTCAAAGAACCTCTAAATAAAAAATTTCAGATTTCTTTAAAATTAGAGTAGGTCTTAATTTGCTAAAATCTCTACTTTCTGACAGCATTAAACATATATACATTATTATGATAAATTTGCTCAGAAACCGCAAAAAAATATGTACGCTCGTCTAACACGGCGTATGAGTAATATTTCTAAGTAATAATTTTGCATGGATTTCGTTGCTGGATTTTTGGAAAAATTAGTAATGAAGTATGTCAGTGCATTTAATTTTAGAAATACTTCTTTGAAAATAAATTTTATTATTATTAACACTTTTTTCTCAGGAAAATAATTTGCTCAACGAAATACAGGTCGTTAAGTAATTATTTCAGAAAAAAATTGTATCTTAAAAAAACACTAAATGTGATTTTAAAATAATGATAAACATGAAGCTCATGCAGAAAAGTAAGAACGATGATGCCAATTAATTTTCTTAAAATTTTAGATTTTTTCAAAAGTCTTCTATAGAAAATATATAGACACATTGACACCACCTGTTACGCTGTCAATATCTTTTCCCCCTCCTATTTACCTCTTAAGCTGCCACAAGTAGAAACAAAAGTTTGTTTATATTCCATATCATAAAATCTACTTTACTTTAGTATTAAGTATGTGTCATATTTATGCTACAAGCATATTATATGAGGGCTTATGTGGGATACAGGTTTCGACAGTTTAATTATCTTTGCTAATTCCTTACACAAATATATTACCTAACCTGCACCTCAGCTCGCAAAATAAAATTATGGCCAGGATATAAACCACTAACTTTGCACTGTTTTGTCCTCTTATCATTTTATTCATATATGTATACATATGTATGTATGTCTTTTTGTTTGCCACTGTTGCTCTTTTTCAGCATAAATGAATCCACGAAGTATGTGTAGTGCTTGTAAATAATACAAGCTTACTTTCATTGTCCACTGCTGGTTATTGCTTCATTCTGTTTACAAATATGTCTACTTTGCTTCTCTTGACCTGTGTCCTTCTGAATTTTATATTAGTAATTTGTTAACCATTCTACCGGTGAACGACACTCAGAAAAGAAACCTTTCTCAAGTTTAAGAGCCTTCGGAAAAATAAAGCACAGACAATATTTTTTACATTCTTAAATTCCACATAAGAAATATGTGTGTGTGTAAATAATGGTATCATAAATAAACTTACTTTAGGTAGCTCTTAGATATAAATGTAGAGGCGAGAATGTTTCCCAAATTTAAGAGCATCTGTCCATTAATTTGAGTAGCGGACGAACGACGCTGTTGAAATCTATCATATTCGCTTTTTATGCTTTAAAAAATATCTCTTGGGGTATTTCATGATATATATACATATATATATGCTTAGGTTCAAAGGTTCATTGGTAAAGACCAACCAAGTAGTTTAATGGTGTTAAATCACAACTTCTTAGAGGTCATACAATGTCACAATTTCTTGAAATAATCGAATCTTCAAACTTTTTTCAAAATAATTCGATTGTTGGATGTGCTGTGTGGGAAGTAGCTCCACTTTTTGGAATCAGATTTTGTCAAGATCAACTTCTTTCAATTTCGGTGATAAAAAGTTGGTTATCATTGATCTAAACCGCTCTCCATTGACAGTAACGGCGTCCCTACCTCCATTTCAAAAGGAGTACGGACCGGATTTTCTTCGCACCAGAATAGACAGTTTTGTTTATTTACCGAACCACTCAGATGAAAGTGAGCCTCATCGGAGAAGATGATTTTCTTAAAAACTCTTTATCGTTTTCAAGTTGTTCCAAGGAAAAATCAGCAAATTCACGACGTTTACGGGGTCCATTGACTTCATTTCTTGAGTGAGAAATATTTTATATGGATGCAAACCCAAATTCCGCCAGATTGTAGTTTGAGAACGTCTTGGAATCAACAAATTGCGGTCTTCAGCAACACTGAACGCCAGCAATATTTTCATTACTTCGAGCGGTTTTTTATCTAATCGAGACTTGAGCATTGTGTAAAGAAAATGACGCTCGAAATTTGCAACAATTTGACGAACAGCCAGCAGAGGTGCATGATTATTTCGACCATAAAATGGGAAAATTGCATGAAAAGTTGCAATTGGAGAACGATTAGAGAGCGAGTAAAACTAAAATTACTAGTACGGTATACAGTCAGAGTTCTATTTTCGGCGAGACTTTGTAAAGCACCGTGAAACTCTGAAAAAATTATTTATATATATGTATATATGTTTTATTAGAAGTTCCCCATATTACAAAGACTTGGAAATCTTTCAGCGAAACATTTCATCAAATGCCTTATCATATACCAGACAGATTATTCCATGCGTTTATGTTCATATTTAATCGTTGTTATTTTCGTTCCAATTTGGTAAATAATCAAAAATTTACAAAAAAAATTAAATTTTTATTTAAAGAGTGTGTTCATTGCCTTTAGCTGCTAGCCGCTCTATTTAATTTAATAGTTTGTCAGAAAAAGGTCACGTTTTTAACGTTTTCGTTGTTGTTGTAATATATACCCATATTGAGTTTTTCTTAGTGAACACCAAACGCTACACGCTGCCACTTGCATGCGATTGCACACGAGCGCGAGATTTCGTACGAAAATTCTTTTAGTTTTATGTCCGTACATATAGATATACTAAGCAATTTTGAAGGAAACAAATACCGGTATTAAGACTATAAATTGGCAATAGCAGTCACAAAATCGGACAAAAAATATTCTTAATTTCTTATTCAGGTTTGTGACTACCAGAAATGTGACCTAAGCTAAGTTTCAGCAATTTTCTATTGCATTATTCAAAATATTGGTAGTCGAAAAATCTTTTCGTATTTCTAATAAAATTTCAACCTATTTTTTATATTTTATAATAATAAATAATCAAACATATATGTGCCATTTTGGTCGACCACTTTTTGCCATTTTTCCGCTAGAGACATTATTCCATCAATGTAAAATTTTCATAATTTCCAGAACGGAAGCGAGCGAACCATTGTTGTGCAAGACGAACTGATACAGTATCTGATGGCTTACGTGACATTCTTCCTTTTTTTATAAAAAAATTTCAAATTATATACTAATTTTTGAGTAGCTGTAACTTTTTTTCAACTTCTCCGAATTTATGACAATATGATTGGTAGCACTGGAGATATACGACTGCAATGACATCTATTGATAAAATACGAAAAGACTTTTTCGACTACCAATACTATAAGGATTTTAAATGAGTTTTCCAATTGTGAATTTTTAAAATATTATAAGAATTTTTAAAGAGCTTTCCAAATATGGTATGTGCTCCTAAATCATATATTCTTTTTTCAATAAACACATATGTGATCTGATAAATTTTCGCTGACTTCATGACCTACACTGATTTGTGTCGCTCAAATACTTACTTATGTTTGTGATAAAGTAGACTCCCAAAAACCATTAAGTTTTAAAGACCTGTAGCCATTGAAAACTCAAAATTTCAAGCAAACTCGTCTTTCAATTTATTGCCATGAAAAAAATCGCCAGGCAAACCCTTTGCGTCGTAAACAAAGAGCTATCAAACATACAATACTTGAAAAATGAAGGTCAAAACTCATATGTTAATCGATTTGATTTGAGCACGCAGTTTAATTGAACTAGTCCAGCCAAATTTTATCTAGATTGCATATTGAAATTTTGCTCTGCGAAAAACCCGCAGGATTGAACTTTAATTTAAATCTTTAATAAGACTATTTTAGATGCTGATATAACTGAAAATAACCAATGACACCTACACGTATATCACTCTACTACGACTTCAATGGGCCGTTTATCTACGCTTTTTAGTGTTCGTCATTTGTCGTTCATGGTTTTGTTAGTAAATTTTTAACATTTCAGCCGCAGATTTGTTGTACGGTTGTGTAATTCCTCAAATAGGCTTCCTTGTGGTTGCCACTATGAACACTTTCTTCCATCAAAATACTGTATATTATATATGTACTTGCTCGTATATACTTACCTACCTACTATATATATATGTACATACTTGTATAAGTGAGCACAACTCGTATTAAACGCTGCCAAAAGTTAAATTTCTTATTTACTTTTGATTGAAACTCAGTGGGAATCAAGCGAAAGCAGAAGAAAAATCAAAAGAAGCAGAAGATACAGAAATAAAAACATTTTTTATCTTTTACGCATTTAAAAAGATGTTGACTTTATTGCGTAGCTTTCAACTTACTTATATTTTAGATATTTTTTTTACTAACTGTTTTGTAATTATTTAATTTAAAAAGCTTGTACTTAGTGGAGCACTTTTATACTAAAAACATATTAGAAAAAACCGAGGAACTCCTTCCGCTGTTGGCAAAACTTTATAAAGAAGAAACCGTTTCGAGGTTCCTTACTTTTTTAAAGAAAAAACTTAAATACTATAAATTTAATGGGGAATGTTATTTATTATTTTTATTATTATGTTAATTATTGTACAAAAGAACAATATTTGGCATTTATTTTTTGAGGATTATCTCTTTCAAATATTGCCCTCGTCTACGTCTCAGATAATCCATCCGTTGAGATCCGTTTAAGCATTTCGACTGGTAGCAACACAAAAAATCTTAGGAGTTTTTTACTATCATTTTCGGCTTCAGCAACCCAAAATTAGCACGAGACTATCTCTGACATCACAAATCAGCAAAATGGCTGCAAACTATTTTAGTCGGTGCAAACAAAAAATCCACAAATAAATAAAATGAAACTCTTAGTAAAGTGCAGAATAATGTTAACGGTTTTAGGGATTGTGTTTAAAACGGTCATGCTCTGTCTTATCGAAGCACCAGAACAGCAGGCGAGTGGAATGAAATATTCCATTAGTATCAATAACACGGTCGCCATGGTCTACTGGCTTTAATTGGTAACAAGTATTCAATTATCCAATTCTTTATTGACCCCATGAGGAGAAAAAATTTAAATTATGGTCACAAAGTAACATTTACTTCCCATATATGTACATAAGTATTGCAGCTGGCTAACAACTACTTGTAGGCCCGATGCGACCCGCAATTGATGTTGAATGTCATTTTAGTACTCATACTCTTACATACATATCTATAGCAATGTCTCATATTGTGTAAATTGTCTATTTTGTACGGAATTAACTTTTCGTGCTTTCATCACTTCAATGTACCATTGAACTTGACGATTTTTTATTATTTTTTAAATGAAATAAATAAAAGATTTCTAACCAACTTGGCGACTTGTCGATCATTTCACAGCCGCTGGTGTCTAGTTTGCCACTTGGCTACAATAAATCTATTCAGCTAGGCTGCTTATTTACATAAATATAATATCTTTACAACTTCCCCCAATATACATACTATTAGACTTGCTTAGGTGTTTAAATGCATATAATCTCCTTTTCTTTGACAAGCTTTTGCCAAAAGCGTTACGTTTTGCAGCTGACAGCATAGTATTTTTTGCTTCGTCTTACATTTTTCTGTTTTCTTCTTGCATATTTATGTCGAAGCCATCAATTTCAATTTCGTTTTTCCTCATTTATGTCGCATATTCATCATGACGTGCTGTCTAACAGTCCTTCCTGCATAAAGTTCATCATACGCAGTGGCCGACAAAAAGTGCTTAGTGCTTCTATGCAAACATACAAACATATATTATGAAAATATGTACATATATATTGCTAAAAGCGCAATGATTTTCATGCATTTGCTTTCAACATCTATAACGTGCTGATCTCTGAAGTGTAAATTACTCTGATTGGCACGTGTAAATCGTGATTGAATTAACCTATGTAATATATTCGGCATTCACTCATCCATTTAAGCAATAAATCAATAGTCGAAGAAGTTATCGCTTTGCGTGTAGCCAATGGTTGCTTGTGTACCTGTTTCAGGCGTTTCGAATTGTGTTTGCGCAGTGAAATGTGACTAGCATATTCCCCATAGTGTGGCCAGTGCTAGACCACAATAAAATATTCATTGCTCGAGGTTCGATGACGCTCCGGTAAGAGTTTAATGTAATCTTCGAGACTTAAAGGTGATAAAGTAAGATGTGTAAGGTAGTGTTTAAAGAAGGTAATTGCTTTCAGATATAGAGTATTAAAAAATAAAAAAATCTAAGGACACTATTTTTCAAGGACAAATATTTTTGTTTCTTTTGCTTATTGTTATGTTCAATTATTAAAGGAGACCAAATTATTGTAAATCAAAAAAAGCGTTAATGTAAGTCTAAATAATTCAATCGCTATGCCTGCTGTTGTCAAGTTTGTTGAACAGATGCGCTAACTTAGATACAATGTGAATAAGCCACTTGTTCCAGAGCAGTGACTTGCCCTAGAGCACGTGTACTAAATATATCACATACCTTTCTGATGTGAATTTCATAAAGACGCTGCATCATTTGCCAATCAATTCTAGTTAACCCGGCAATTAAAGAATAAAAATCGCAAAAGCCAACAAGAAATCAAGCTAAAGCCATTCCACTTTCAGAAATGCATTTTTGCAAATTTCAAAACAGGTCTTGACTATTTATGTATGAAAATGTTTTCTGGAAACACATTAAGCTCCTGATCAATATAAGTCAATATTAAACAGTTCTGATAATTTAGTTAAACTTTCATCTGGATATTTGAATATGAACCGAGAAACAACAGCTGAGAATTTACAGTAGATGCATAATCCCTACTTTTGGGGAAAACAATTTTGTGCTGTTCATAGAAAGACCTTGGACGTTATCGGTATCCGCGATGTTAGGTTATACTGGCCGGCTATCACACCATACGTAAACCTATTGGTCCTTAGTAATGCTTGCTGGAGGTTTAGTTTAGTTTGAGGTGAAATACATATTCATCATAAAGAACATCAACGTTTTTTGCGAATTTTAAGAATGACTTGATATCTACGTTTGATACTTTGTCCAGTCCTTTGCACTCCAATGCTCCTAGATACCTGAGACGAGTTCTAGATAGTGCTGGACATTGGAGATGTTTCAGCGTCTCTCTCAAGTCAAATTCTCTGCACTTACTGCTTGTATCCTTATCTTTTATGTCCATCCGGCTCGCATGTTTTGCCGGTAGGTTATGCCCTGTCAAGATACTAACAGCCGTCCGGCAATCCGCGAGGTTATACAAGAACAAATATGTAGATGGATACTTCAAGATCTTAAGGCTCCCGATAATCAAATTTTGTATTGTAATTCACTTATTTGTTTCAGCAGTAAAATCATGCTGCGTTCTGTAGATAAACTCTTTCTGTTATTACGATTGCTTTAAGCTTCGGAAAATATTCTGGACATATCATAGCATTAAAAAAAAAACAAAATTATTAAAAAACAAGTAAGGAAGGGCTAAGTTCGGGTGTCACCGAACATTTTATACTCTCGCATGATAAAGTGATAATCGAGATTTTATTATCCGTCATTTACATATTTTTTTATTTTGCTGTAAAATTAATTAAATTAGTAGTTCCTGAGATATGGTTTTTGGTCCATAAGTGGACGACGCCACGCCCATTTTCAATTAAAAAAAAAAGCCTGGGTGCAGCTTCCTTCTGCCATTTCTTCCGTAAAATTTAGTGTTTATGACATTTTTTGTTAGTCGGTTAACGTACTTTTAGTGATTTTCAACATAACCTTTGTATGGGAGGTAGGCGTGGTTATTATCCGATTTCTTCCATTTTTGAACTGTATATGGAAATGCCTGAAGGAAACGAAACTATGGAGTTTGGTTGACATAGCTATTGTTGTTTCCGAGATATGTACAAAAAACTTATTAGTGGGCGGGCCACGCCCACTTTCCCAAAAAAATTACGTCCAAATATGCCCCACTTTAATATCTTTATTTATGGCTTAGTTATGACACTTTATAGGTTTTCGGTTTTCGCCATTTTGTGGGCGTGGCAGTGGGCCGATTCTGGGCAATCTTCGAACTTAACCTTCTTATGGAGCCAAGAAATACGTGTACCAAGTTTCATCATGATATCTCAATTTTTACTCAAGTTACAGCTTGCACGGACGGATGGACGGACGGACAGACAGACATCCGGATTTCAACTCTACTCGTCACCCTGATCACTTTGGTATATATAACCCTATATCTGACTCTTTTAGTTTTAGGACTTACAAACAACCGTTATGTGAACAAAACTATAATACTCTCCTTAGCGACTTTGTTGCGAGAGTATAATAAACTATTTTTTGAAATTTCAAAACCCACGTAATGTCTTAAAGTAGCAATTTTTATCGAAATTTATTTGTTTTCCAATAACCAATGCCTTTTTTTCTAGTTGCTCGCACATTTGTTTATCCTGTTATTGTGGGTTATATGTACGTAGTCTTACTTTTTCTTAAACTTCAACTTTCAGCAATTTTAGTTCAACTTATTTTCATAATTAAGCGAGGTAAAGCTATGACCATAATTCTAGGATGTTTCTGAAAAACAAATATGTTTTTAAGAAATAATTTCAGGAAGCTCTATTAGATTTCCCATACAGACAGATTTTTTTCAATATAATATACTATTTTTGTTTTTAATTTAAATTAAATTTAAAGAACAGTATTTTCAAATTAACTAACTTTATTGCATTATGTATTGCTCCATTCACGATTTAATCACTTCCAATGAGAACTTACTATAAACACCAGAACTTATCTAAATATAACTATGACACCCGGTTAGTTGAAAAATCATGTGTTCATTCATCGCTTGGTAAATGACGTTTCAAAGATTATAGGTATTTTTGTGTCTCGAGTGAGCATGCTTAACAGCTCTGGATGTAAAAATTCCTGCTTATACATAGATGTCCAACAAAATCCCTTAAATCGCACCCGACGTGCGAACACTTATCGAATTGCGTTTTAGGCACCTCTCAAGAGTTAGAAGTATTTTATGCGATTAATTGATGAGCTTACAAGTGTCACTTTTGCCTTAGTTTATGTTTTTATATTATTTACTAGTTGCACAAGAGATGATTCACTTAACGTTTTTTAAACACTGAAAGCTAATCGAGTCAGAGATTTATATAAAAATTGAGTAAATGAATTGATTTCAAGATGTCTGGTACCGTTCAATTTCATAACTCAACAGAAACTGAATACAGTAAAATATAATTTAAATCTGATAATGAATTTAAGTCGAGAGAGAATTTGTCTCGACTAGACAATATGATAGACATTAATAACACGGTGATAGGACAAAAACATATTCAAGATATGTGACCTGGTCTACGAAAAGGGAGCTAACGTGCGAAAACTAGTTTTCTGGGAAGCAGCTGTTAAAAATAAACAACTCGTTTCGTCAGTTTTTTGTTTTTTTTTTCAGTTTTTGACACCTAAGCCCCCTTTTCGTAGACCAGGTCACATATGTGCTTTTTAGAAAGCCAACCATTAGAACGTATGTTTCTATAATAGGGGATTGATAAATTCAATGCACACTAGAGCGTGTTGAGGTACAGGGACCCAAAAAAAAAAACAGAAACACCACGTATGTGGGATATGTTCCACGGATCATTCTGTGCAATTTTGATTGTTCAATTCTTTTCAATCATAGTTTCTTAGTAAAAGTTTTTCAGAATAATCCCAAAGACATTTCTCGGCTTTTATAAAAAATCCTGCTCTAATGTAAACACCCATATTAGCATTGTTGATATGAAAAAAGGCACCCTTATTACCTGTTAAACATACAGACATACCAGTGATCTGCAGTGAATACTTGGCTTATGAATACACTCTCATATTCATGAATCACCCCCAATATTCACTCACACTTGCTCTCACTAAAAATATTATCTTCTCACAATCACATGGCTTGCTTGTGTAATAATGAGTGTGAATATGTCTCACAATCACTTATCGCTCACACTTGGCTTGGCTTGCTTCTCTGTATACAATTGTTTGAGCTATTCGTTGCTTACCATTAGATGAGTTGAAAGGCTCATGAATACATTCATTAATAAGTGGCTCATTGTTTATTCATGAATACATTCACAAATTCCTTGCCTATTCAAAATATATTTTATACCTACGCGGAGGAGTTTTAAAAGGAACGAAACGTGCGATTGTAATGACTACAAAACTGAAACTTCTTTGTTTATTATCCTTTTAGTCAATTATTTTCTTAAGCTTTATCTTACATTCTAGAAATTGGAGAGCTTAGGTAGATGAGTCTTTGAAGTTTATACCTACGCGGAGGGGTTTTAAAAATAACGAGTGAGTCTAGTGACTTCGTAAAAACTACAAAACTGAAACTTCTTTGTTTCTTATCATTTTATTCAATTATTTCTTAAGCATAAATGAAAAGCTTTATCTTGCATTTTAGAAAGTGGAGAGCTTAGGTAGATGAGTCCCTGAAGTTTATACCTACGCGGAGGGGTTTTAAAAGGAACGAAACCTGTGATTCTAGTGACTTCGTAAAAACTACAAAACTGAAACTTCTTTGTTTCTGATCCTTTTATTTAGTTTTCTTTTAAAATAGCACAATAAATCACATTAAAACCTTAATTCCATTGAAAGGAACTGAATTATCATTTTATAAAATAAAATGTAATATTATAAGTGATAACATAATAATGTAAGTACATATGTATGTATATGTGATTTTTTTTTTAATAATAGAGAAAATTAACACAAAATATGAAAATCCAGTTTTTTATTTCATTATATCTAGTCATTATTTGAACCAGTTACAAAATCCTTGTTGTTATACAATAATAATTATATTAACTTATAGTAACTCTTACTAATTTCATAATGGATTTCTTAGCCTTTGGTTCATAGCGTTACGGCTCAAGTGGCTCAAGTGGCTTGCGCACAATTGAGCTTCTTCGTATATTCACAAGTGTTTTGTATTCATGAATGTCAGAGAGTCCTAAGCAAAGATTCATAAGTATTGTGAGCTCATAAGCAAACACTTGTGAATATATGCTTCATACAAGCTAAGCAGCTCACAAGCCAAAACTCTCTCTCTCATAATTGTAAGTGAGTAGTATTCACACTTATACTCATTCCGTGAATAATTTGCTTGCTTCATACTCAATTTTTCGCAAGTGGCTCAAAGTTGTGTTTAACTCATTCACTGCAGATCACTGAGACATACATGATACAATATACATATGTAGTAAGTATATTGAGTAATACTGCATACATATAAGTATTGTAACGTCACACGCCAGTAGACCAAAAATTAACAAAGTTGCTGTTCATTAATGAGACCGTGTAATTCACATAAAATGAGAAGAATTAGCAAAGTCATTAATTGAGGCTCTGCATGCGGGATTTTATGCGAGTTATGGCTCACTTAAAGCAATCTTCACAAGCATGTGGTACATTCATTAAAACTATTTTATAGTCAATATCATATATACCTACATATTAGGTTTTTTTTTTTTTTTTTTTGAACTATTAATTTTTTCCAGTCTCGTCACAAAATTTCCTTGGAAACTCCCTTAAAAAAAATTCCCTGAAAATTTTAGCTCTTAATATTCACATAAAGAACTGAACCAAGGCCTGTAAAAATTTTCCATAGAAAATACACTACAATCGTGAGTTTTTATCTTTAAATTCCTACAGATCAGAGGTATTTTATGGCATCGCTTTGACTTTAGACGCATTTTTTTAAAAATTGTTCACTCTACAAGAGTGCCCAGTGCAACAAAGTCGTAACTAACACCGGCGAGGTAGTACGGGGCTCTAAACCCGATTTTTTCAAGAATTTCGCATTTTTTTTGTATATATATCGTAAATGACAGGAGCTATAGAAAAAACCAAACCAAGTTTGGTGAACATATTATCTCACGAAGTCTCCCAGTCAGTTGGCCGCCTCAGTCGTGCGATTTGACGACGTTAGATTATGTTCCGTGAAGCTATGTCAAGTCTGTGGTCTATGCCGACAAGGCAGCGACGATTGATCACGTGAAATGCAGCAGTATCGGTCGATTTGTACTTGGCAACCGTCGAAAACTACAAAATTTTCGAGTTTCCACTACTCTATTCCTCATTTTAGTAGTTAAAAAAGAAGTCAAAATGTTCCTTAAAGTTTTATTAAAAAATTAAATAAGTTGAGTAAGTATATTTGCAAGACAGCAACTTTTTGGTTTATTTTGGGTAAATTATTAGAAAGTTAAAATAAAAGTAAAAGATGTTCTCTTTCTCTGTACTCATTAAAGCCGCATCAAGAACTAGGTTAGGATTAGCCAAACAAACAACCTCAAATGAGCCTTGAAACAACGAATAAATGTATTGGCAACATTTTAGTGCTTACAAATATCATACTACCATTAATGTAAGGTAGTAAAGAAAATAACAAAATTCCAGGAAGAAAGGTTTGAAGTGTTCCGCTAATTGCTTCTTATTCCTTTTTTTTATATAGGCACGTGTAAGTAATCAATATCATTTGATTACTCATTACAAAAGTGATTTCGGTTTATGCTTAGCAAACTTTATGGAAAATAAAAAAAAAAATCTTTGTTTTACGGATGTATTTCAATATTTTGCTGACTCTTTAAATATTATTATTAGCTTACTTGCGGCATTTTGGGAACACCAGCCTCTTCCCTTCTCTCTCTCTCTCTCTCTCTCTCTCTTATACGCTTTCTCTCTCCATCTCCCTTTGTTGATTTTATGAACCGAATGCTATCAAGCGAATTTTCTACCTACCGCACAAATGCGTATTCAATCAATTCATTTACATGTAAATACGCGTTAAGGCAATAAAATTTTATGCATCGCCAGCACACGCATTTGCCAATGATGATGAATTACCTGGCAATAAAATAATCGAAAACGGTTTTATTTGTAACTGAAAATATGTATGTATATAGAATATGCATACAAACATATATATATATATATATACATTTTGGTACAATAACAATCTCTTGTAGGTTATTTTGCCAAAGGAAAAAATATAAAATTTACATTTTATGATTTTTTTTCTCAAAAACCGTAACAATGTTTACAAATTCCTTTTTCTTCAATTTTTTTTATAAATTTTTTTTCGATTTTTTACCAGAGCCTTAAATAAGCATATTCATTATGGGAGTTATTCCGATGGCCGGAAGAGCTTATGAGCAGTCTTGTTGATAACTAATTCCCTCATTATCAAAGTACATTGAACATGCCACATTAAAATATATTTATGCACGTGTATACGAGTATACATATAGGTATGTATGTACTCTAAATGTGCGTTCATACTCCCGTACTTTTGTGAATATTTCCCTGTTGTACCAGCAAGCATATAATCGTACATACGTACATAGGTATACAGGAAGAGGCACAAGTTCAAGGTATACAGTTTAGTATTTGTAATAAAAGAGCAATATATACATATATAGATGTGTTTGTATGCATACGATATATATATGTTTACACGAATGCGTTTACAAAAACATTTACGAGGAGCTGTATGGAATACACTTGCAGATACTCTCACTGGTGAGAAGTCACAGTTGTCGGCTTTCGGCAATTAAACATCAAAAGCATAAAGGTGTAAACATATACCGTACATAAATACATACATATTTTCTGATATTTGTATGTACATATTAGCTAGCAAGCTTTGACATATATAGTTAATTCTTGTGTACACTCTCAATAGCATGGAAGTTAAGGAAGTTTAAATTTGAGGGTTTTTAGAAAATTATTTCGAAAACAGGAGGCAAAATAGACAAGAAGGACATTTAATAAACTGTATAAAAGCGAATCACAAAGTTATAGGTATGACTTTGAACTATTTCTCTTAACTTTAGGACTAACCTTTTTTAATAACCTTTATAAATAATAAACTAATTGACTACCTCGTGAGCTTTTTCTAAGAAAAGTTTTGAGAAATACTCACTTACTACCCACTTATGTACTCGTATGTTTAGGAATTCCTTCACAACTCAAAAAATTAAACCAATATTTAAAGAAAAAATTAAATATGTTTCGACTTCCTCGAGATCATCGATGGCGCTAAAAAGAGATCCTACACTACTGCAATGATTTTGGCCTTTTCTGAGGAGAACACTTAAACAATCCTATACTAGAAGGCATTGCCGGCACCAACGGTTACAACCCATTAAAAATTTACAAAATGTAGGCATTTAAAAAAAATTAATTTTATCAAAATTTTTCTTGTTTTTGGCTTGCTGAAATTCGATTTATGATCAGCTAAAAACTAGTAGGCCATTGTATGGAGAACTATATACAAAATATGAAGAACACGTGTAAAGATAAACTGATGGAGCTGATTGAATTGAGCGTCTACAATTTAGTAGGCTGTAACTCATAAACTATATAAGATATCTCTTTATATTTGCAATTATTAAAGACATAACCTATCGAAATATGATAAATATATGTATACAATGTTTGTGAGAAGACCTTTTTTTAATTGCTGTGATCTTAGCTTGGAAGACACTACATTGCTCTGAAAGTTGGAATGTGATTTGTGTATCTCGTCTTACAGGTAAGACACCACCACCCATTCAGTTATCTAGTCATCCGAATAGATGCTTAACCCTATGCTCTTGTCTACTTTTGTCTAAGTTTCTAAACTCAAAAAAAATATGTATTTGGATTGGTCTGTTTGTATGTCAGCGCTATATAGGACAAATAAACAGTCTCTTGAAATAAAAAGACCAATATCTCAAACATTGAGGGATTAGTTCACATTGAGGGGATAGTTCACGTATATACCGTAGTCCGTAATTAACTCAAAAAGGGTTCCTTTGACCACCGATTTTGTTTAGGAAACAAAAAAAAGTCACAGGGTGACATGTCGGGCAAATAAAGCGGCTGTTGCAACACGGCGATCCGTTTAGAGGCCAAATACTGGGACACGCTGAAGGCAGTGTGGCACGGCGCGTTGTCGTGATGAAGGATCCAGTTACGAGCGATATCTGGACGCACCCTGTTGACTCGTTTTCGCAATCTTTCGAGTACTTGGCAATAGTAGACTTGTTTCACAGTTTTCCCCGGTGGAACGAATTCTTTGTGGACGATTCCGCGGCTATCAAAAAAGGCAATAATCATCGTTTTCACCTTCGACTTGCTCATGCGAGCTTTTTTCGGGCAGGGGGCGCGCGGTGACAACCATTGAGCTTTGGCGTTTGGTTTCCGGGTCTAAGAGCACTATCACCATACACTCTTCCAATTTTGGCGTACGCTTCAGAAGCTGTTTCGCCTAATCTGGCGCAAAATTTTATCGCGACGCGTTGCTCTTGATTTCGTTTTTCCATTTTCGTGACGAGCACTGCAAACACACGTCCACTCAACTTGACGCAGCAGGCGAACTAAACAAGCTAGAGCGATGGTATATATATCAATGGAGAGGGGAGAGATGCCGGAAAAAGAAAAAGGGAATTTCAAGGTCACAGGTTTACCGCAAGCACGGCAATAAAATCAGATTCATTACGCAATTGTCAAACCTCGTATATGTATAGTTACTATGTATTGCATTTTATATGATCTTCGACGTTTGCTTCTGAGGGAAAAATCGTGTCAAACTTAATATACTCTATTCAGGATATAAAAAAATGACCCTAGTCGACATATTAAATTTTAGTTCCTCCAACGCCAAAAATCAGGCTAATTTGTATCAGACTTTATCAAACTTTAAGAGCTGAGAATCAAAAATCCAGTGTTTTCAAATGTCTAGAATCAGAATTTGAGCATGAAAACCGAAACCCAAAAAAAAAAAAAAATCCTAATGTTAATAGTGAAATACATATGTAAATGTATACTTATATAGTTTTTACTGTTATTAGTGAAAAACTAGTTTGTTTTTAAAAATAGAAATATTTGTTTTTGTTATATTTATGAACGGAAGAACATATACGCAAACCGTCAAACATGAAAGTAATAGTCATTCATAGCAAGGTTTACAAACAACAGCAATGGACAGGGTAGATGTCAATGTCAAAAGTAACTAGGAAAATTATATCATCTTCGTATTGATGTTATCAGATTGAATTTGTAGCTTAAATCCAATGCATTTACGCCATTCATATTTTATTCAAATGAATCATAAGCGGCTTGCTTTTTCATTTTCCGCATTGAAGAAAAACAGTCTGAACTTTCGTATTTATTTGAGTCGTTAGCCCCTTTGATGGTATGAAGCCAGCAAAAGAAACATTAATGTATTTAAGCTGTTAAGGCGATATTTTATAGCAACGCGTATGTGTATGTGAGTAAACACACAAGTCATCCCTGAATTGTAATAAAAATTGACTGGAAATATTGAGCTATTTGCATATATAGTATATCTATATTTAGCAGCATGCGTGTCTAAACGAGACATTAGTCAAGTAACATTCTGAATTTATATGTTTTCCCCACACGCATGCAAAGATGTTTACACAATAAACGAGCATGAAAGTAGTAAAATTGTATCAGACGGCGAACATTGAATGAAATAGGCAGAGATGATGGTATTTTCAGATAAAAAGTTATCAAGCAAAAGCCTGGCAGTTTAAGAATTAAAAATCTTTAAGGCGTTACATGGGTTCATCCGGGTAAAAAACAGCCTTTTTGAACAATTTTTTTCTCATATTAAAAATTAAATATTTTATTGGAATTTTTTATTGTTACATAAACTACTAACAACAAAAATTCGCCACTTACGGTGGCCCCTCGGAAAAAAGAAGCGCCCACTCCTTACACTGATCTAAAAAAAATACGAGTTTCAGTTAAAACCTTAACTTAGAACTTGTACGACAAAAAAAAAAAAAAATTGGATTTTTCGCACACATTTTTACAACAACAAAAAAAAAGAAAAATTTTGTGAAAATTTCGCGACATTTTTTTTATCAAATAGTTGAAAACAAAAATTCTTCGTCCAAGTCTTCAAGAATTGTATCCCAAAGACCTGTGTAAAATTTCATGAAAATCAGTTGAGTAGTTCCCGAGAAATCTTGCCAACCGACTTCAAAAACACAGTTTCGAGAAGAACGCGGGAGGGATTTAAGGACAGGGCACTTAGCCTGTCTAGCCTCGAGCGCACACGTTCTCAAGGCTGTATCTGCGAAACTAATACTCGGATCAACTTGAAAATTTAGAACAATATTAGATTAATAGAGGTGTTGTGGAATTTAATAAGATAATAAAAAAAAAATCGATTTTTTAGAAATCCGTAAACCCATGTAATCCCTTAAGCAGCAACTAACTTCTCTAACTTCACACTCTTTCTTATTGCAGTTGCTTGGTGTCGAATAACCTTATCGGCCTGCTCGGCATATTAACAACGTTAATGCTTAAAATCTATGTTCCCGAGGATGAGTTCAAGGCCTACGTGCGTTGGGATTGCACGCTGAAAGTTTTGTGTCGCTTCTTCGGACTCAGTTCCGGTTGCATTGCGGCAGTGATGGCGGTTGAACGTTTTATGGCGTTAGCTAGACCATTCATTTATCATAAGGTTCGTATGAAATGTGATACAACATTTTTAAAATGATTTAAAGCCCCAAAAAATTATACCTCAGTAAAACTTCAGTATTTTTAACGTTCAAACATTTAGTAGGATGCTTGTGTGCCTAATATGTTCAAAAATTATTACCCAATAATATTTATAAACGAAATTTAATTCTTCTTATTATCTAATTTTGTTTGCTCTTTCTCTTCTTCTATAACTGTACACTGCAGCACATCACGTACGCGCTTGTGCGTAAAACCATCAATATATTGGTGCTTATTGCGGTTGTCGTCACGTTTTTGCCCTTCACCGGCTTTGGCGCCTACATCGATGAGAGTAATCCAACAAATCCGAAATGCTTGCGTTACCGCGATGCTGAGGGATTTTGGAATAAAACATACTCCGTGTTGTTTATGTCTTTTGGTGAGTTTCTTCACTTGGCTCATTAAAAATACATAATTTTAAGTTTTGTTTAAATTCCATGTTAATTTTTGGTATGTAAAATTAATACCACATTTCGGATAAGGTGCTGTTATTTATAACGACAGCAGTGAAATAAAATTACCATAGGGACTTAATTCATGAGATGTGGTGGACGAGGAAGTAATAAAAACAAAACTCGCTTATTTAGGAGCAAGAGCCACGTTTTTCATTCGTAAATTTATTGCCTGGAAACCTCTATTTTATTACCCAAAATAAGGGTTTGGTCATCATTCATACAAATTCAGAAACTGTTCACAAAAATGGGTAGATGGAAGAAATGAAGAGTGTTGAATATGGAGGGAAATATTCTTTAGAAAAAGCAAATAAATAATCGTATTGTAAAGACATAGTTTCGATCACGTGAATCCGTTAGTTATACGAGTATCATTTGCTTTCTTCATCGACTCTATTATATTTAACTCTTTTGGACTGTTCTCTACAATATGTTAATAGACTGCTGGGGGTAAGAAAACTTCCCGAAAGTATATATTCTTTGAACTTAAAATATAAGAATTAATTAAAGGAGTTTTAGTAAAGAACCGCAAAATGACTTCGCATAGACCAGATCAAATCAGGACGTAATAGACATTGCCAAAATGTATTCTTTTGGTGGAAGTATTAATTTTTGACATTTATGCGAAATTTGACTGTAATATAAACTAGTGTAATATAAACTAGTGTTGTATGATATATATATAGGGTTATTTCTATCCTGATATGGTTTAGGTTATATCTCCAACTGTTAGGTGAACAAAATACGTATGTATCAACATGTTGCAAAGGTGTAAAAATTTCTAAAAGGTTCAGATAGATAGATATCCATACCAAATCGACCACTTTTGAACCCGACCCCTTTAGATTTTGCTGAAACTTATCCATCCTTTTCTATCCTTTGAAATACATTTTTGAGAATTTTTTCAAAATTTTTTGTCCAACTTCAAAAAAGTTATGAATTTTGCTATTTTTTGCTATAAAAAATTGCTTTTTTATATTCAAATAGCCATAAATTTTGTAGAAATTGACTTTTGGGGACCTTTTTTTTAATTTTTGTTTTTGAATGAACTTTTCGAAAAAATACACAAAAAAATTTAACACGATCAATTATATAAAATAATCGGTTTTTTTAAGTAAAATCGTAATTTTTTTCCTTAGAAAAAACTTCAATTAATTTGACAATTATCCCTGCTAATCCCGGAGTGGGCCGATTTTTTTTTTTTTTTTTTTTTATTTATTTAAAAAAAAAAAATAAAAAAAAAAATTTTTTTTTCGTAAACTTTATTTCTATCATTTAAAAAATATAATTTAACGATTTTATGATTTCACAGAAACAATACAAAAAATTATTTAAATATATTTAAAATAAATAAAATTGGGCCCCCATATAACTAATATCAGGATTTTAGAACTTTCGTCTAACTTTTCTCCATATGACTGGTGATTGTAAGTGAGGTACCTTAATGATACCAGGGAACTTTCTTTTAGTATGTGGCATGATAATAGTTAATACATAAAATCGGGATACTACCCCTAACTCCCTTATACTAAATATAGTAAAATGATTTTCGTTTTTCAAGCAAATGTTATGCAGAATTTCTCGGTCAATTTATGAGTGTATATAAAATTGTTTTGATTCTTGCGAGTTGCAAGAATATAAAATGTTCGGTTATCTCCGAACTTACTTAGTTCTCAATTTCTTATTTTACATCAATAGTTGTGTCTTGATTATTTTCACTTAAAGGGCAATCACGACCAAAATTTTGGATACAATTACGGATGAGATCTCTAGTAGAGATCTTTTTTGAGTTTCAAAACCATAAAATTTTTACCTTTAAATATTTTATTCTGTTGTCTTAAAATATGTGTAAAAATAAACTTAAAATTATGTTTGATTTATAATTCAGGAAAGAGGGAACTCAAAGAAAATCGCTAAAGGAAATAACGATCCGTTCTGTATGGTGTGTATACCTAAAAAATAACTGGAAGAGAGAATTAATAATCGCAGACGAAATAAATGAGAAAATTGAATCCCATTTCTCTAATCACAAGAAATATTTTTTATTACAGTTATACAATATCATTGTAATACATTGTATTTAAATTATTAAAAGCAGCAGTTACCAATCACCTTTGATACATTCGCATTCAATTACTCTAGCCACATAATAAATATCAATAATTAGAAATCAATACGAATTGCCACTTTATTTGATAAGCGATCGACCTTGCGCTTGCTCCCCAACTAATCCGCACATTGTCTGTTGGTTTTTTTTTATTTCTTTACACATTGCAGGCACCCTTTTGTGCGTCGTAATTGTTGCTTGTAATTTGTTCGTGATGCATGCTCTGTGTGTAATCAGCCGCAAGCGTGCCAGCAAACGTCACATTCACTACGACACGCTGCAACGTGAGAAGGGCAGCATACAGTGGATCGAGGGCAAATCGAGCAGCAGCGGTTCGTCACTGTATCACCGCAGCAATAGTGGCACTATGACAGCCAATACGTCCCCCGATGAGATTAAATTCGCCAAACTGATGGCGTTCCTCAGCATCTCCTTCGTGATCTGTTGGATGCCGCAAATGGTAAGAGTACGCCGTGCGCCGGGCGCCTTGAGCGCGCTCAATTGAATAAACAACCATTGACCTCATTGTAGCAATTAAATGTGTCTTACATACATGTCATATATTTTTTTTAATTTTTTCTTATGCTTCGCAGATTGCCATACCCATGGCTATTCTACCGAATCGCGTGCCGAAGGCGCATCCTTTCTTCATTTTGGCAGATGTGCTGACGGCATTGAATTTCACCTTCGACCCGTACATCTACGTGCTAAGCCGCACCAAACAGTCCCACCTAATGGGTTGTATTAAGGACTGTCGCTGCTAGCTGTAATGGTCACAAACTGAAGGACTGAGGAACTGAACAGTTTGATGGCGGTTTGTCTACTCGAAAACTTGCACTTTAAGTTGAACTGATTGAGATTTAACCTTGTACATAATACTCACCTACTGAAGCCTATAAGGATCTGATACAATATTTTATATACACAAACTTACTTACATACATACATATGTATATTGTACATATAATTTTATATATAAATACTACGAAAAAATTCGATGAAAAAACCGAAAAAGCAGCTTCAAGCTTTTAGAATATGTAAAGATTTGTTGTTACTTTTAGGAAAGCTTGCACCGCTGGCGGTGTAACACGCACTTTCTACCATATTTTGAGTTGCTTTGAGCACGAAAGCCTTTTGAATTGAAATTGTACTCAAAATTTTTGTTTTAGAATTTAATTACCAAGTCATGTCTGGTAATTTTTATTACTGTTGCTTATTTTTCTATAAGAAAATGTAACAAAAATGTTTAAGTATTAAAAAATATTTGATTAGGGTATACCTGTGTAGCATACGAAACTTGATTTTCGCTAATTTGTAAAATTCTAATGCATTTAAAATAAAATGTTTTGTATTTATGTACTTAAGTATACATATATTTTGGAAGTGTACGCAAATAAAATTTTATTTTCAAGGAAATAATTGTTTTATTTCAACTTAAGATCAACCTGTGGTCGGTACTTTATGTTGAGCTAAAAAAGCAAGTATATTACTATGAGCAAAATATAATAAGACTTTGGTCATAATTTGAAATTCTAAGACGTCAGCATCAAAGTAATCCCAATTAACTCCAATATACTTGTGCCAACGATTCGTCCAATCCTCGAAGCAGTTGTTAAGGTTAAGCTCCGGAATAGAATAGAAACGGTTTCCCCGGAGCGGTCAATTGAATCTTCTGAATATCCAGAACTCACACGCAGCTAAATCAGGCAAAAATGACAGTTGCGGCACGATAATGGTTGAAAATTTTACGAAAAAGTCAGGAAAAATTAATGCAGTATGCGACGATGCATTATCATGGTGCACACACCAAGAGTTGCCGGCCCATAATTCCGACCCTTTTTACGAAAAGCCTCCCAGAAAATTCGCATAATACTCCAACAGTATTTCAGTTTGGCCGATCGGAAGGAATTCGGAGTGCAACATACCTCCACAATCGAAAAAAACTGTCAACAATACCTTGATTTTTGACTTGCTTTGACGTGGTTTTATGGCTTCGGTTCACCTTTGCTACAATATTCGGCCGATGGATCGCCTGTTTTCGGGTCGTAAGCATAGATCCGAGGCTCATCGCCAGTAACAGTACGTTGAATGACATGCTGGTAGTCGCAAGCATTGTTTCACAGACGTTAAGACAGCGCTGTTTTTCGAAAAAAATTAAGTGATTTTGAAATCAATCATGCTTTTACTTTTCTTGGGCCCAAATGATCTTTCAAAATGGTATTAACTGATCCTTCCGATAATCCAACGAAGTCAGTAAAATCGTTGACGATTAATCGTCTATTCTGAAGCACTCATTCCTTTATTTTTAACGTGTTGATCATCAGTTTATGTTGATGGCCGTTCTGGACGTGGTTCGTTGTGATCAGCTCGTTCTCGATCTACTTTAAACGGTCAGTTCGGACAAAAAAAAGGTATTTCTGATCGTCTTCAGATTTTAAAAACTACAATTATACTTTGACCAAGAACAACAAAAAATAGCAAACTTTTAACACAGCAGAAAACTTTCGAGGACACCGGTATCATTCTAAGCCTCTTCTTCCAAACATCCTCTTCGCGCCGTCGGCCGTTGCACACAAAGCAAAGTTCTTTTTTCTAACTCTTTTCCCAAAAGTGGAAATTTTTGTCTCAAAAAACAGGGAATATGTACTCAGATAAGTTGGGGAGAGGTGCAAAAGCTATAACTCTATGCAGCTATACTTAAAATCTGGTTGGGCGAACAAGGGGGCGAATAACAAATTTATGCAGAAAAAATTTCTGAAATAAAAGGACAAAAACACGAACAAACGTCAAGTTCCGCACCGAAGCTATTATAACTTTTACAGGAGCATTTCTTAAAGCAACTAGATATATGTACAGTTAAATCTGAAATCGTATATGGTCAACTATTTGCATTCAATGGAAAAATTTTGCTAGAGTTACGGAATAAAAAGATTGTACGAAGACCTCTATATTCATAAATAAAATAAAAAAAGTTTAAAGCCAAGAACTTGATTTGGATCGATCAATCTAAGACTGCTAATAGCTGAAGATCAAACGAAACATTTTGGCTGGTTTTCTATAAGAACTTTTCAAATTACAGCTAATTTGGGATGCGTATACAATCTCTTTGACCATACCTTATTGTCTTCATAGAATCTTAAAGAGCAGTGAAGACAGCAACTTAGATGAAAACAAGAAAAAACGTTAACTCCGGCTGCACCGAAGTGAATATACCCTTCACAGGTGCATTTCTTTTATTAACTATGTGTTCAGTTTATATGGAAGCTATATGCTATAGTAATTTGATCTGAACAATTTTTTCGGAGATTATGTTATTACCTTAAACAGTAATTCATGTCAAATTTCGTGAGGATACCACGTCAAATACGAAGGTTTTCCATACAAGCCCTTGATTCCGATCGTTCGGTTTGTATGGCAGCTATATGCTATAATTAACCGATCTGAACAATTTCTCAATTCGGAGATTTTATTGTTGCCTTAGAAAATAATCTATACAAAATTTCGTGAATATGTCTTGACAAATGTGAAAGTTTTCTATACAAGAACTTGATTCCGATCGTTCAGTTTGTATGGCAGCTATATGTTATAGTGGTCCGATATCGGCAGTTCCGACAAATGAGCAGCTTCTTGAAAACAAAATGACGTTTGCAAAATTTCAAAACGATATCTTAAAAACTGAGGGAATAGTTCGTGTATATACAGACAGAAAAGTGAAAGTTCTAACCTTAACGTTTAAGGGGTATAAACGTGTTAAGAAACGCTGTTTTAAGAATTGGTGAAAATTTTTTTCCGGCATTTGTTTGCGACATTCCTACATACATTTCTCAGGAAGAAATACGATTTTGCAAACATTTTCCGAAAGCTTTATTTGCGAACCCGCCATTTTGTCAAAAATCAATTTTTTGACTACTCCTTCAATCAGTACCTATTGTCAACTATAGTTATATTTTTTTTGGATTTGAGATAATTTTAAGCAGCAAAATCTTCCTCATCAGCAGACACTTTTTTTGGGTGTTCTCTCGAGATTAAAAGTATCGAAAACTTTTGAAAATGAATCGCCAATTATTAAAGTATATTAAATACTCAAAGGCAATTCTTTATATTTATTTATTAAAAATAAATCAGAAAACCCCCGTTTTCCACTTATAAGTCTCCTTTAAACATTTTTGTGTTTTTAAAATTGCAAATCGTAGATATTTCAACTTTTCCAAAAATCTTAGCAGCAGAATAAAAATAGGCAATAAATTGGTTCCGTTAAAAAATTTGTTGAGTAAATGTTCAAAACGTGTTAGATATCGACATTTTAGTATAAAAATTACGACTCCTCAAACACTTAATATTTATATGAATGCTCAAGCACATAGTTAAAACCATTTTTTATTATTTATATTTTTGTTAATAATATATTTGTAATTTATATGCTAACTATAGATGGGACTATTATTGAAAACAGTTATTAGCATTTGTACAGATTAATTCCTCGATTTCGACGTCAAATCCAATTATGCACATATATAATGTATGACAATTAAGTATTTCTCAAAAATGCTTAACTTATTATTTATTTAAACAATTTTTGCATTCTGCATTCGATGACTGTTAAAACAAAGGGGCGCCAGGAATGCGCGCATCTCATTGCGCATGCATAACGACGCCACGCTCTCGGGCGTGAGTACGTGTTTGCAATGCGAATGCACATCTCAACTGTGATAGTATTTTATTTTCGTGCAACAGTTGCAATTTTATCTGCCATTATCTTCTGCGGATATTTATTTATTATGTAAAATATTTGAAAAATAATTTATTTTCCTCAAAGGTATGCGCGAAACAGCAACAAAATGATTAAAATGAAAATAAATATAGCAAGAAAACTAACAAAATAAAAATACCACTCAAAAATAAATAAAAATTAACTTAAGCACAACACCAAAAATATTGCAACAACAATATAATTTTTATGTTTCCCTTAAAAGTGTAAAATCACACTCGCACACAGTATCGATTTGAAAACGGAATAATACAGCGGATATATATAAAATAATTGCTCGTAGACAACAGGCAAGTTAGCTGAATTTTAATCACCAACGGCCGCACAGCTTGCTGAAAACAATTATTTTGCGTTCTACACAAGCAAACGCAGAAAATTTGCCCATTGTGCGTGTGGCGACAGAAATTGGTAAATATTAATATCAATTAACTATTTTATACTACGTGTGCTGCCGCATTTGGCTCGCTGCTAAATTTAGCAAACAATGTTGTTTAAAATCGTTTTTTAATATTTTTGTTTATTTTTCTATTTGATATTTTTTATATATTCGCGCTGTGTTGTACAAAATCACAAAAAAAAATATATATTCTTGTATAATATATATTTACAGTCGGTCAAATAAGTGTTAACAAATAAGGGACGTTTAGAAAGCTTTCACCATTAAAGGACCTAGCTACTAAAATTAAACATTAAGGGGTTACTTGGGTTTACGGGTTTCCAAAATCGGATTTTTTTATTGTCTTATTAAATTCTAGAATATTTTCCTAAATTTTCAAGTTGATCCGAGTAAAAGTTTCGAAAATACAGCTTTGAAAACTTGTGCGCTCGAGGATAGCTGAACTAAGTGCGCCATCGTAAAACGCGTTTTTCTCGAAACTGTGTTTTTTAAGTCGGATGGCAAGATTTCTCGACTACTACTTAACCGATCTTCCTGAAATTTCAGACAGGTCCTTGAGATATAATTTTTATTGACTTGGACGAAAGATTCTTTTTCGATTAAAACCATTTGGAAAAAAATGTCGCGAAATTTTCACTGAAAATTCTCTTTCAGTCAAAAATTCATCTTTCAATTTTTTCTTCCCTTGTCAAAGTTCTAACTAAAACACGTATTTTTTCCCTTTAGACTAACCTGAAAGGAGTCAATTAGATTTTCACAGAACTTAAAGAAAGAACTATGGGCAAAAAATATTTTGACTATAATAATTTAAAAATTCTTAATATATTCTTCAAAACCTATGTCGTGTCCCTTAAAATAATGCTGCTTAGCACCAATACACTTGTGCCAAAGTTTTTTCCAATCCTCGAAACTGTTGTTAAAGTCAATTTCAGGAATAGCTGACTCAAAATGGGTTTTCCGGAGCGGTCGTTTGATTTTGCTGAATAGCCAGAAGTCACACGGAGCTAAATCAGCCGAATAAGGTGGTTGCGGCACGATATTGCTTGAAAATTTGGCGATAAAAATCGCCCATAATTCCGGCCTCTTTCACGAATTGCTTCGCGAAAACGACGCATACGTATCTCAAATAGTATTCCTTGTTGACATTTTGGCCGGCCGGAAGGAATTCCGTGTGCACCAAACCTCGATAATCGAAGAAAAGGATCAACATAACTTTGATTTTTAACCTGCTTTGATGTGGTTTTCTCGGCTTCGGCTCACCTTGCCACTATATTTGGCCGATTGATCGTCTGTTTCTGGGTCGTAAGCATAGATCCAAGACTCATCACCCGTAATAATACGTTTCATGACATACTGGTGCTGTTTTTCGAAAAAATTCATTGATTTTGGAACCATTCTTAGTTTCACTTTTCTCACGCCCAAATGATTTTTTAAAATGGTTTTCACTGATCCTTCCGATATTCCAACGATGACAGTAGTTGATTAATAGTTGATTCTCTAGCAACAATTCCTATATTTTATTGACGTGTTGATGATCAACCACGACCTGATTCGTCGTCAGCACGTTCTCGATCCTCTTTGAATAATTTGTACCAATGAAAAATCACTTATTCGCGACAAAAAATTATCACCGAAGGCCTTTTTCAACATTCTGGATGTTTCGGCACCAGAAATTTGATTCCGCAAATTTAATGGAACTTCTTTTTTGAAATCACCGAATGCACTTGATGGACTTCAGAAAGACAAGCGTATACTAAACACTAATGGTTATTTTAATGTGACATATGTCGCAGACAGTCATACCAACCAAAAAAAATTTAATTTAAAGAGTCTTACTATTTTTTGCCCACAGTAATAAAATAGCTTTTGTCAACATTTAAAGATAAAAATGCTTAATACTAACGGTTTTATTCCTAAGATCTCATATTTTTTGACATTACAACATTATAGTCTCCCGATGAAATTCGGTAAATCCCACACAAGAGTAAAGTCAATGGCAACCGCGTTCGATCAACGTGAGATTACCAAGCCTTCGTTTCTGCATTTAAGCCTTTTCCGAGGAAAACTTTTTAAAACATGCTTCATCAGTCCTGGAGGAACTTTCTCAGACTTTCGAGTTACATTTGAGCTATCCCAGCTGTGCTTGAAAAAAGTTTATGTTACGATCATTGGTGAAAAACCTGCTGAATCTGACGTAAAAACGGGGGGGAATTGTGGTTAAAGCTCTGTAAAGGAAATAAATGTTATGTAAAATTTGATAATGCAATCATTCAGTCATTAATTATCATACATTTTGGGTTTATCTTATTTACGTTTTTTTTTTTAACTTTTTAAACGAGCAGAGCTCGGACTATACTCCTTAAGCTACTTCTTAGCATCAGCAGTTTTTAATCCAAAATACCATACACTCGCCTCGCCTCGCTTAAAAAGCTATATCTCATGTCCAACTAAAAATATAATACATTCAAATTTAATGGCTTTGTCGCAATAAAACTCTCATTTTCTATTTTAAAAATAGTTGGTTACACTCGGATCTTCATATAATTACATATATTTTATCTCTATAGATAAATATAATTTTTCCTGTGAAGAAATATTTCACACACTTATATCACTCATTAAAAAATCGTTTTAGTACTTGTTGTGGTCATGTTAACTATCCACGCCACGCGCATGCGTAACCACAAAATCCTGATTTGCAATTCTTACTACATTTTTAACATGATCACAATCTGTGCTACCCCACATTTAGAAAGAAAACAGTAATAACAATATAATCTGATTTCAAATTCATCACAACCGCTGGCTGCTCTGTTCCCCTGGTTGTGCGAAAAATATGCATACGAATCTTGTTAAACGATCAAATGTCAACACGCTTCTGACAGCTGTGATGTACTACCATGTGCCGCATATTAAAATGAAGCCACAAACAAAACCACGCAAAACTATTTTATGAACATTGGAGAAAAATTATAAATTTATTGAAAGCACTTAGTAAGCAATATGGGTAGCTCTTCGAACGGACAAGAACTATATATGATTGCGCAAATAAAAAAAAGGTGGCTTGGGCTGATAAACAGAGTTTGGTTTGATGTTTTTATTTGTAAATAGTGCGCAATTTAGAGAAAGACTTCATCACATTCAATATCAATAATAAATAAATAAAATAAATACCCGGTAAACAATTAGTCATTGTTTCATTTTAGTGATTTTCAACCAGTTTACACTTCATCTGCGTCAGAAAGTAGTAATTTATACAAAATAATACCGATTACTAACCAAGTGTAGTTTCCATGTTTTATAACATTCGCTCTGTTTCAGACTTTATAAAATGCAATTCTATTTTTTGTTACATAGCTAGGTTAGTTATTACTGCAGTTATACAATCATTACTCAGCAGATGAGAAAGCTGTATTTTTCAGCAAACCCCTGCATTACTGACATTTCATCATCTTCAAGACTGCTTGTAGGTTTCCCCTTAGCTCTGCAAGAACAATACTTCAGACTGCTCTTGTGCGCTCAGAAGCAGAGTAAGTCTAAAGCTCGCCGTACAAAACAAATTCAAAAGTATTATTTATTTATATTTTCTCTTTCAATTAAAAAATCACTAATTTATTTTTGACTTTCTCAGGCTTAAGCTTTAATTAGAATGAATTTGTGACGCGGTAAAGGGAAAAACATACGCTCCAAACCTAAAAATAATAAATTTATGCCACCAAAAGACACGCGTAGTACACTGTAGACACATATTTTCTCTCAACGCAATTTCCATACATCAAAGACATTGATGCTAACGCAGCAAACTGACGTTCCTTCGCTCGGCTTGCGCAAAAGTTAATTACCCTTTTATTGAATTGCAAAATATGGGACACAAAAAGCAGCGTCACCCATCAGACATCAGCGGGAAATTAGGCAAATTAGTACAGGCTTGTGACTGTCTTGTTATATAATTAAATATATGTTTGGTAAATATGTGCCGATATAGCCTTACGTCACTAATACTCATGAAGCGATTATGAGAATTTTCGCTCATCAAGAAAAGGTAAACATATGTAAACGAAGGTAAACAGTCTAAGGATATTAAATTCACATTTTTATTTGTATGCAAATTGACACTAATTGCCTGAAAAATAATCGATAATTGAAAGATATGTAATTTGTTTGTTTCTTGATGATATTCTACATGTTTGGTGTGTTGAAAGTCTTTAAAGTCTTTCCAAATAAATCGTTTTAATTTTTTTTTTTCAATTTTATATATATTTCATGGCATAAAAAGTGATCAAATTGAAAGGTGAATTTTTATTTTATACTTCGCGTGTTTATCGAATAGATACATTTTTTTCTGTAAGCTTGTAGTACTGTTAGTAACATCTATGCTAAATTTCACGTCAAAATATTCATTAGTATTTGAGATGCGCGTCGTTTTGTGAGGTTCTAAAAGTGAATTCTTCGATTTTTACTATGTCTGAATTTATTGAACAAAGAAGTGCGATAATGCCTCATATCATACTTCATTGGTTATTCGTGATCTTTTTGCCACAATTTCAACTAATATCGTGCCGCAACCATCGTATTCGCCTGATTTACCTTCGTGTAACTTCTGGCTATTCAGCAAATTCACATAACGACTCCGAGGACACCGATTTTACTCAATTGAAGATATAAAAGCTGAATCGAAGAAGGCGCGATGGCCATCACCTGGCGCTATGATGACTGCAAAATTCGTTGGCATACTATAAATATATTGCAGCTGGAGGGGATTACCTTGAAGGAAATGAAATGAACACAATTCACCTTTCAATTAGATCACGGTAGTACAGTTTCAAATTTAAGTTCATATCTAATTTTGTTATTTGCGGCAGGTCAATTTTCTCAGAAAGCCTAAAGGATTTGTAAGAATGTTTCTCAAGTTATAAATACCTTCAAAGTATTGAAAGCGTTTCGAAAATATCTACCATTAAAATATAAGTTAGGTTAGGTTAGTCTGCTAGGTTTCATCATTTTTGCTTCTTTGCGATACCAGATGGAGTTCAGTGCCTAGGTCCATGAAGAACAGTCATCATTTACGATGCCTGCACTTGACGTGAATTTTAACAGACTGTGTGGCCTCACTGTCGATACCTCTCTCAGTGTATCATACTGGGGGGCCATCAGATGTTTTTTTAAAATATTTGTTTTTTAATATATATATATTTTTTTAATTAAGGTGCATAATAATTATGCAATTAATTATTGTTCTTAATATTTTTAAATAAGGTATACTGTGTCTAAAAAAAAAAAAAAATTAAAATATTAAAAAAAAACGTATTAAATTTTTTTTTTTCATTTTCGTTAAGTGTAATATTTTAAAAATATTCTTTGAAAATTTCACGTTGATCTTATAATTAGTTTTTTAGTTATTCGACAAATAACAAAGAGAGCTCGAGCACTTAACCGCGTTTTTCTTAAAACTATGTTTTTTGAACTGGTGACAACTTTCCCGCGACAACCGCTCAGTAGATTTTAATGAAATTAATACAGCTTTTAGAACACATAATTAACTCGGGCCTGATCGAAGGATTTTCTTTTCAAAATTTCGATTTTTTAAGACCAATTAACTGTTGATTTTTTCCCAAAAATTTGGACAAAAACTTCCTGAGGCCGCCATTTTGTTAATTAAAAAAAAATCCTTCGATCAGGCCCAGGATTATCTATTTATAAAACTAATTTTTTTTGTCCGATTGATATTAAATGAATCTCCAAGGACTTATGGTTGTTACCGCAAGTACTTTTTTTTGGAACTGGGCCAACACAAATAACTATAATTTTGGAAATTAATTTTTTTTTTGAAAATTTCGTGACTTCAAGTCAACACATTCTATAATAATGCTATATTACTACTTTTGTAAAATAACACGATTTAATAGCAAGAAAAAAAATACCGAAAATGCTCATTTTTCGTGCCTCTGACTACCCCTAACCCCTTAAACAAAGGAGTTTATCCCTTGTACAGTGTATGGTCCCAGTCTTTAGTATATTAAATAAAAGAATATATGCGCTGCAAGCTTCCAAACTCATAATAGCCTAGCCATAATAGTTTTAACTTCAGTTAATGACTGTGCGCGTAATTGCCTTTGCAAAGGAGGTCTAGGAAATTACAGTCATTTTTAGCTTACTAATTAATAACGAGCATATCTAGGTTAGTGTGTATGTATGTATCACAATGGAAAAGTGAATGAACCCAAACACTATGCCAGGCAGATATCTTGCCGCATATAATGTATATACGGAAGCGATTTCTGCGGCGATGCGTGTTATTTACGCTCACACATTTGCGGTTTAAAGCTTAAAATTTAATTTATTTTAAGTTTTCATTGTATTACGGATTTGCTGCAGTTACTAAATTACTATCAAAGCTCGTCTGAGAAGTTGCAAAATTTTTTTGTGATAATTATTTATTTGAAAACCGATGAGTTCGCTTCACAAAACATAATTATTTTATTATAAAATTGTTGTTTTTTTAGATATTATCCGTATAATAATATATTTTAGAATATATTCTTTTATTATAATATTATTTTTATTAAATTCTTATAAAGATTTTTTTTTTAATATTTTTCTATTATTTGATTTATTAGAAAATCGTATGCCTTATTTTAAAAATAATAAAAACAATTGTGAACCTTATTTTCTAATACAAAACAAATATAAAAAAAAATTAAAATTTTATTAAAAATATATTAATAATAAAATGTGTTTAACTAAAAATAATAATAGTGAAGATTTTTGCATAAATAAATCAGGAATCCATTTTTTGATATTTTTCCATCTCAAGTGCATATTAATATGATTCTGTTATTATGCAATAAATTATGTAAATTAATATATATGCACACATAATTGCATATTAATATATTTCTACATCTGGTATTTTCACACACATACACATACATAAAAATCATAAGTATTAATCCAAGTACTGCATGTTAGAGGACATGAAATCGAGACGTTATTAAGCTTATTATGCGCTGGTCAATGGCGTTTATCTTTTCCGAGAAAATTATTTCTATAAACACATTTTCGTACATATACCTACACAGACATCCTTGGCTTACTTAGAAGCTTTCAGTCCGGCTACCAAATTCTATCATCAAGAATAACATTTTGCGCAATGACACCAATTTTTATATTAATTGATGGCTTAGGTAGACAAAGTATGTAAAGTGCAAAAATATACAAGCACACATACATATACGAGTATATAAGTAATTGGCGAAAAGTACAAAATTAATTGGCAAATTTCATAAAGAAATTATTACAGCTTTTTAATTAAATATATTTGAGTGGCCATGGGTACGTAACTTCAAAAGTTGGCACGAATGCTTAATTAGTCGAAATTTGTTCAATTAGGTCAAATTTTTGCATATTAATTCCCTCAAAATTTTTCACTTTTTTATTTTTATATGTGTGTAATTAGTTATTTTGAGTTACTTGAGTAACTGACCGCTAAAATCGGTCTGAAAAATTTTCAAATTTCACTTTACTGTTATAGATGTATGTCTTCACCCCCAATAAAAATTATATGCGCTAATGTGCTTATTAAACTCGATATGCTGCCGGGGCGTATGAGTAACGTATGATGTATAACAATTGCACGCATTTAAAATTGCGTATACGCCATGAATGCTACCTACATTAACACTCTAGAGCGGGTCGATTTACAGAGAGCAAAAAAATGGAGAAATCACGCATGCGGAATATGTTCTACGAATCATTCTTAATATTTTTGCGGTTTTGAGCCAGCGATTTTTAAGGATTATAAACAAGTTTTTGAGATATAAGAATGAAATTGCATTTTGCATTTTGACATTTCATTGATCATTTGACGGAATCGATTAGATCGGACAAATATATAACATGTCTCCCATACAGCCGATTTTTCAGATTTTTCAACCTTTGCCCTCAAAATAGCTGACTCGAAATCGGTTTTAGACCCATAGTCTCTTAAGGGGGAAGCCTACTTTAGAAGCTTCAAAAAACCGATCTTTTTTTTTGCTTAAATCTCTTTAAAAATAATCTAAGAATATGCCCCCAAAGTATTAAAGTGGAATTCGAAATATTTGCGAAGCTAGAAGGGAAATAGTGACCGGGCGTCTAGCGGATATATGAGCGATTGGGCAGAAAGCGAAAACTTTGACGCGCGATTTCTCGGTTTTTCATTTTTACGATTTTTCTTAATTGGCGGGCAGGATAGAAAAAAGTAAACGTTCTATCGAAACGAATCAAAATGCGTTGTATTTGGAATTAAATTATCTCCTAGGTGAACCTAAAATACCTCAAGAAAGTTAACATTAATCCGGTTTTTAAACGATTTAAAGTCAATTTTTTTTTTGGATTAAAAATGCATTTTTCTTTTCAATCTGCAAAAAATTGTTGAATTTTTCACTTTTTGTTGAATGTTCTTGGTTTACCTAGAAATTTCGCTATTGAAAATTAAAAATTTCTTTTGTTTTTTTGTTTCAGATGAAAATTGCGACCTGCATCTTGCCCGCCACACACAAACTGCACAGACGAGGCACCTCCGTAAATGTCGTCAAACATGAAAAATATCTCATGTGAAATAATGAAAAAATTTGAGAAGACTCTTCAAGTATATACAAATAAATCCTTAAAGTTTCATTTCAATCAAACATTTATTTCCTTTACAAAAAAATCCTTGAAAATATAGATTTTTTGACGCCTCTGAAGCAGGCCCCCCCTTAAGAAAGTTGTTTACCATGATTCGTAGAACATTTCTCGCATACATCAGTTTATAGACAAAAATGAGCCGCCCTAACGTACATATATAATGCATAAATAATTTTAACGCAGTTGCTTAATCAATGAAATAAAAACTTTGTTATGGCTACAAAAATGTATTTTTGATACTTGCATACAGAAAGCCAAAGGTATTTTGTAGCAACAAGTTTACCAGTGTACTATTCAATTTATCCAAAAATTATGAAAAAATATTTTAGTATTAAAATTTCCGGAAAATTTTACCTTAGAGGAATTCAAAGCTGCTGTCATGATCTTTCTACTGACTATTTCTATCAGATAGTCCTTTCAACTGCTATTATGAAAATCATCTTATTTGTCCTATATTACCTCACTTCGAGCATAGTTAACCTCATTGTCAACTATAGGCAGAGTTTTATTTTATTTTATTAAAAATTTCCAGGTTCAATCTTTCACTATATTCAAACTAAGCCTCATACAAATTCCAAGTCAAAAATCTAAAAAAATTAAATATTCCCTAAGCGATGATAACCTTGTCCCGCTTAGATATACCCATAGCGAATTTTCTACTCATTCATCGATGATTATAATATCAATAAATTGTTTTCAAACATCTTTTGTTTTCAGCATTGCATTCTTCTGCTCATTTGTAAAATTTCAAGGTCATCTAACTCGCTTTCTGCAGTTGCATTATGCCTTACGCATTTATGGCGAATAATTTTCCATTAAAATCAATTTGCTTGAAATTCACTTGTTCCACTTATCTTTTGCTTTCAAAATGAGCAGTATATTTCCACTGAGGCAATGCGTGCCGCATGCAAATTCCATGACTACTCACACTTACTTACATAGCGCTGTTTTGTGGACTCCTCCCGAAAAGCGAATGCACATGTTAATTGCTGCCGTCGAACAATAATATTGTTTGTTCAATCGCATGTTCACTCAATCACTGCAATTAAGCAAAACAAAGTAAGGCAGAGCTAAGTTCACTGGGAAGTCGGAAAAATACATATAAAATATATGGAAACGAGGGAAAGGCTCGAGCATACATTGTAACAAAAAATACCCTGAAATTGTGAAATGCAATTTATTCCAGTCGGATCGGAATTCACACGACGAAGAATTGGACATTCTAAGTTAGCTGTTTAAGGTCTACATATTCTTTTCCTCATATGGAGGTTTGAAAAGCAATGATGGTTGAAAAAAGCGTTGGTAAAGGTGCGTTTCCAGGGACGAGTATTGTGTTAAAGGGAATTAAATTGATTTATAAGAAAAAAAAAAATTTGCATTCTACATATAAACATATTCATGTTACTTTTCGATCGCGTTTAGTTTAGTTTTAGTTATTATAGACAATCGTTAGGTGAACTAAACAATTATGCTTCGTAGCTACATCTTGCGGGAGTATAAAAATAAATTACATTTAATGCAGTTGAAATGAAAATATTTTCTGATTTCATTTAAGGAATGCAATTCAATATATTTCGATTGCGATCATTAGTCATTGCATTTTGTAAGCGCGGAAAGTAATCAAAAAAATTCAAAAAAAAAGTTCAGCAAACGATTCTAGTTGTATATGCGTGGAGCCACACAGCTGCTTAAAATATTTGTTGATTTTCGGTAGAACATGGAGTCACACTGCATATATCTGCATGCAGTAAGTGTAAATTGGCATCGCGGGAACTGCAGTTGAATGGCATTTTGTGTTATGTAATGTTATATACAAGAAAAGTGAATGTTCGCAATAACAAAAAAAAAAAAAAAAACGCTTCAAAACTCGTTGAACCTCTTATAGAAGTTGTTTCATTGAATTGGGGAAGAAATAAATTTAACTGTAGTCAATACACTATTTAATTAATTACACATTTGTAGCAACACTCCATGATATCGCGCAAAAATTAATCAAAAAATAATTATTATTATAAGTAGCTGCAACCGAATCCTCGAATTGCCTTCAACAATAAGAGAGTTGGCGCAAGTTGTGAACGTCGACGTATAACATTAGATTTAATTCATCTTACAATAAATAACGACTCATTTCATCAACTAATATTTCTTAGAACTGTTTTTCTCGGAATCATAACCTAAGATATTTTTGAATATTGTAATACTACTGTGATTAAATAGAATGGTTAATTTTGTCCATTTCATCTGCTTCAAAGAAATCCCCTTCCGCTGCAATACACTTATTCCAACGAATTTTTCAGTCATCAGAGCCTTGTTCGATTCAGCTTTTATATCTTCAATTGAGTCAAAACGGTGTCCTCGGAGTCGTCATGTGAATTTGCTAAATAGCCAGAAATTACACGAAGGTAAATCAGGCGAATGCGGTTGTTGTGGCACGATATTAGTTGAAAATGTAGCGAATTGATCACGAATAACCAATGCAGTATGAGATGGAGCATTATCGCACTTCCTTGTTCAATAAATTCAGGCATAGTAAAAATCGAAGAATTCACTTTTAGAGCCTTACAAAACGATGCGTATTTTAAATACTAATGAATATTTTGACCTGAAATTTAGCATAGATGTCACTAAAAGTACTATCAACTTACAGAAAAAAAATTCTCTCTAATCGAATTCTTAAGGTAAGGAAACCAGAAAAAGTCGCAAAGTATTCGTCTTGCAGTAAATAAATTCGGCATAACTACAACAGTGTGTAAGAATTGATCACTCCCATCCGACAGTCCAATTGTTCATATTAGGTTGAAGTTGGACAAGCCTTTTTGGTCCTGCAGAGTCATATAATTGGATATTGATTGTACATCTGATACAATTTGATCAGAACTAATTCATTTAAACTGCACGCACAACCCTATGAAGTTTAATCTCTATATGTAAAAACAAAGCAAAACTAAATTTGTCAACTTAATGACACGCAAAGTTGATCTGGTGATTTTTATCATGAAACAAATAATTCACAAAGACTTTATTTGCAATTTTGTGTTTCCAATAAAATCGAGGATTCGAAATCATGAAAGATGTTGCAGAAGTATATTTGAGTGACTCGTCGCATTCAGTGTAGGTCGTGAGGTCATTGAAAGCTTGTCGCTTTGCCATCAGAAACATAGCACAAGATCTTAGCATCTCTTACAGATCGAGCCAACAAAATTTGTATTGGTTTTTGTCATATGAAACGGCCCAAATTTACACTCGTAACAAGAGACCCAAGTCTTTTGAAAAAACGACGTCAAGTAGAGGTCGCAAAACAGATGTTTGAACACGTACCTGTAGACCTTAACAACTAGACATGGGTTAATGAATATGGCATCGAAACTGTCTAATAAATCTACACAACAAATCTGTAGGAAAAATTTGTGACTGATGTGCAAAAAAATATGTGGAGTATTTGAGGTATCCTAGTTAAAAATTTGAGTTCAAAACTTTTCTAACACGAACAGTTATTTTGATCATTCTAGAAAACGTTGGTGGTGGGAGCCCTACCGGCTAGGAAAATTTACTGATATTTTTCGGATTTGGTAGCCCAAAATGATCAAGAAACAGCCTCTAACGTCAAAGTCCAAAAATGAGTATAAAGTAGTGTAATCCAGCGAATGGCGTTAGAAAAATTAGCCGAAACTGGAAAATTCAAAATTTCCTGAAGACATTTTAAACGCTGCCAGCCGAATCTTACATGTATATGGAAAATTGGAATGGAAGAAATTAACCGCTATCATGCTTGTAGATAGCTCGGGGGACAGTTTGTATAGCTATATGCTATAGTGATCCGATATCGCCGGTTCCGACAGAGGAACTGCTTCTTGAGGAGAGAACGGGTGCAAAATTTCAGAGACTAGTTCGTTTATACATAGAAGAACAGATGGACGGACAGACGAGCATGGCTAAATCGACTAACTTCTCACCCGGAACATTTATATATACACTTTATAGGGCCTATGTCGTTTCCTTTTGGGTATCACAAGCTTCGTGGCATACCTAATATTTCCAGATGATGATGATGATATGATGGCAAAGTTATTTAGCCATGTAATGGTTATTTTACTGGTTATTTGCTTTAAAAACTCATGGATTCTTTGGTTTTAGTTCTGCCGAATAAATCTGGGTTTGATTGGGCTACATAGACGCGACTGTCGTAGACACTATATTAGTTTACTACCAATATTCTAATATAAGGATTGTTCTAATTTGAATATATAATGTACTGTGTGGAAGGGAAATTTAAAAATTTGGCTTTCTACCTTCTAAATTTTTTTTTTTTTTTTTTTCTGTTTTTTAGTTTAAGTTATTTATTCATGTTATTGTAATTTAATTACTCATACACATTAGATTTCTAATTTGCATCCTAGCTTTCATTAGTCTGTAAGAATTAATGTTCATAGACTTAACTAAATAAATAAATTGCAAATTCCAATCGCTATGAAGAAGTTTTCAGCGAGATTTCGTCTTTTCTCTGTCGGCAGCCTTCTGAAGATAGCAAAAATGTTGTTTTCCCGATATATTGAAATACCGTTATTTACGAATTTAAGCGCATTAATCACTGCTTTTGAGTTTCATTTTAAAAATCCCTGTCCACAATGAATCTACTTTATCATAATTTAACCTGCACACCCCTGAGTGTATAGTATGTATAATATTTATAAGCAGCATAAAACTGTTTATTTACACTTCTGGAACAATTTCAATTAATTAGCTTCTATCGCAAACAATCAACTGCAGCAGTGACAGCAAAAAGTCGAGAGGAAACAAAAGAGGACCACTCTAACCACTTATTAACTAGAGTTAACGGGGTCAACGTTGACAAGGGTTCGAAATGGGTTACACGCAGCCGTGGCACACGCTGTGAGAACAAAAACGGGCTCAAATATCAAATGAAATTTAGATTAACATACAGGCATAAGCAAATTGCTAGAAATATTTATATATTATATGTCTACTTATACATATGTATACTCGTATATTCGTAAATGTTTGTGGGCTTTCATGTGAATGAAAGCTGCCGCACTTTTATTGTAAGTAAATACTGACGCATATCAATGATTGCACACGCTTCTATATACTCGTATATATATACATATATATGTACCACTGCTTTTAACCGTGTCTATGCGTCTGCTCATACATCCACCTCTCTATAAATACATTTGCAGTTGTAGTACAAATGAGTGAGCCCACAAATTTGCCGGCCGGCCTTTTCTCTGCATATTTTTTCTGTCGATTTTTGCGCTTTTGTCTGGCGCTTGTTTGGCAAAACTATCCTTTTACTATGTGCTTGTATAAGGAGCGACAAATTGGACACTCATAAAAAGCTGAAGGCTGTCAAAATTTATGCACGAAGAAATGAGAACTAATGATTTATTCCAATAACTGTGCAAATATAAACATATGTATGTATCTCTGTGATCCCCACTAGGAAAGTGTGAATCAAGAAGAGTTTTTCATTAAATAGGCTTAATATTTTTTCTAAATTTAATACCAAGGATAATAAACCTGTTGATGAATAAAGCAAAAGGACATAAAAAGAAACTAAAACTGTTGCATTCTTGAATTTTAAATTAGAAGATTGGAGGACAATTTACATTTATAAAGCCAATTAAGGAAAATGCGATAAATAGCAAAGTACCATCTGATCCAATTTGACTGGGAAAAAAGTCATTTTTACCTACTTCAATACAAATTTTATTATATTGCTCGCTAGCCAATACAAGCGGCGAACAATTAATCCAATTTTCCCTACACTTGTAATAAGCTTCTGCCTTCAACGAATGACAACAGATAAATGTCGCCAAAAAGTCAGTCATAATCAAGTATTTAGTACAGTCTATCATTGACACACTTTATACCTAAAACATTAACCAAATGGCTGAGTTGATCCACAATAGTTGTTGACAACACCTGCTATCACTTTGATGCCAACACGATGATTTTCAAGCACTGTATCGAATGTTACCATGATTAAAAAAGTTCGAAGGCAAGTTTTCGATGATTTCTAGACCTTCACTGAAGGCTTTCTGCCATTTCAATTCACGTCATATTTGATTATATGTTATTTAACTTTAAGGGGGCATTCTACTCTAGAATTTTGAAAAATTCTATTTTTTTCATATATTTAAAGTTTAGACTTTCAAAAATATGACCTAGGAAGGATTTTTCAAAATTCGACTTATTTCCGGAGATACAGCCGATTTTGCGAGGTGGCGTCCGTGTTCACTAGAATTGTCTCCTAAACTTTAAACGCGTTTTTCTCGGAACTACTTTTTTCCACACGGTACCGACATTATCTCAAGTTCTATACAACCGGTTTACTTGAAATTTTGTGTGAACCTTCTGTATATAATCCTTTATCCTTCCTACCAGCATTGTGTCAAAATTTTTGTTTTTAATATTAAAAAAAAAAAAATTAGGAATTTCAAAAAAAAAAAAAGCGTAAAAAATGATTTTTATTTTCAGGCAGTCGCCATTTTTCAAAAAAAAAAATTTTTCGTGTTCCCGGACTATAACAGCATCCTTATTGATTAAGAATTTCTATTGAATTTTTTTTTTTTTTTCAGACCTCCAGGAGAGTCAGGATCAATGTCACCAGGATGCGCCATTTTTTTTAAACCTGTTTTTTGGAAACTTTTGTTTCTGTATCCTTAAGATATCAATAAAAAAAACACCATAAAAAATTGGATAGTAAAAATATTTTTTTTTTTTTTTTTTTAAATAAAATTCAAAAAACTGCGCAAAATTTGATTTCTAGAGTAGAATACCCCCTTAATGATTATTACGACTTCTGACAAAAAAAAGTGAAATGTTTCAACCTTTGTCAATTTATCAGCTCTTGACTAGATCATGTCTTTTGTATGCAATAGATCTAACGGGTGATCCAAGTAGAGGTAATTTTTTCAATTGAATTTTTTTTTTTACAGATCACGCATGAATCGTATCAAGCCGTCATGTTGTATTTGTTCAGTATTGTGTAGCATTTCATTATGGGAAGACAGCTTGTGCAAGAACTGAAGCCGTTCGACGTTCCCAAATGACATCGCTTTGTTCTATGAGCTCTAAAAGAGTTCCAAGAAGATGTGACTGTTTCGAGCCAAATTTTATTTAGCGATGAGGCCAATTTCTGGCTCAATGGGTTTGTAAATAAGCAAAATGTCGCATTTAGGACGAAGAGCAACCAGAAAAGATTCAAGTGCTTTCATTTGATCCAGAAAAAATAACGACATGGTGTGGTTTGTGGACCGCTGGAATCATCGGTCCCGATCTAGGCTACGTTTGGTTTCAACAAGACGACGCCACTTGCCACACATCGCATCAATCAATGGGTTTATTGAGTGAACACTTCGATGAGCAGATAATAGCGTGATATCACACCGTTAGACTTTTTTCTGTGGGGATATGTAAAGTCTAAAGTCTATGCGGACTATCCAGATTCGATTCATACCTTGGAGTTAAATATCACGTGGGTTATTCGCCAGTTACCAGTCAAAATGTTTGAACGAGTCATCGAAAATTAGACTCAAAGGATGGACCATCTAAGACGTAGTGCGGCTACTATTTGAAAAAAGATAATATTGAATGTAAAGTTTATGTGTTTTTTGATTCAAAAGGTAGGAAAGCTCAAAATAGATCAGCCTTTGCTACGTAAAGACGGAATATCAAGGGATATTTTGAACATCCTTTTGACACTAAAATCTAACCTTAGTTTTTACTTGGCTTCATAAAATCCTTTATCTTAAAGCTGAAGTTTAACATTATAATTTTACTGACAATTAATTATAGTTCAGGGAACATCATATCAAAAGTATAATAATAACATGAAAGCATTGTGTCTTTAATTGAAATACAAAAATATATACATAAACATTACTGTGGAAGTCGACGTCGACGCCAACGTCACCACGCGCGCTATCAAGCTGCGCAGCAACTGCGCTTCGCAAACACGCGCCCGCGTTATCACAGCTGACTGAGGTTCGGCTGAACACTTCGGCAGCAAGTGACTGCGCTGCATTGGCGTTGCGTTCGCGTTCAGCGTTGCTGTTATCGCTGTTGCTGTCGGCCGGTGTCGGTGTCGGAGTCGTCATGCCATGCAATCGCATTAGCTCCAGCAGCTTTTATGCTTACCGCTACCGGCAGTTAAGGCATTCCAGTGGCACACGCTCGGACAGTACGCCACGAGCCGCGCTAACGATTGGATGTAAAAAATTTCAAGTGCGCAAAAAACAGCTGTTCAAGTGAATTGTTTACAACGAGCATACGAAGTGCGTTTGTGCAAAGTTGGAGATATTTGTTCCGAAAAAAATATGTCCTTTGAAAACATGTAAATTTTAATTGAAAGAAAATTTATTGAAAATTGTTTTTTAGCGAAAATTGAAAAAAAAAAAAATTTTTTTTTTTTTGATGAAAATTAAAAAAAAAATTACTGGTGAAAATTGAAAAAAAAAATATTTGGCGAAAATTAAAAAAAAAAAAATTTATTGGCGAAAATTTAAAAAAATATTTTTTGACGAAAATTGAAAAAAAATTAATTGGCGAAAATTAAAAATTTTTTCGCAATCGAAAAGTTGAATTGTACAATCAAGTTTCAGCTTCAAAAATAATTTAGTGCAATTGGCTCAAAATGTTTTTATTTTAACTTGCAAAAACACAAACGCCGCAGAAAGGTAATTCGAAACTTGTTTACTTTTGCTTGCACCAATGCTGCACCGGCAGCTTCCACCAGTGCAACGCCACTTCGATAAAGCAGCCAATAAATTATTTTTAAGCTATTTGGCATTTAAGTGGATTTGAATGTTTTATGCGCAATAGCAATAACAACAACTAATGTACTTACAAAAACAAAAAAAAAACAAGTAAATCAAAATTTATAAAAACTTGAAAAAAATTAAAATTTTAAATGTAGAAAAATTAAACTCCAGTTGCAGAAAAATACAGAAAAACGCGAAAAATATATTTAACAACAACAAAAATTAAGTTGTTGTGAATTTTCACCGGCAGCGCAAAGGTGATCGTTCATCGCAGTTGAACATTTTGTGCTTTGCTTCGTTATAATTTGTTGTGGTTGTCATTCAAAAACAAAAATAACGCCAACAACGGTTTATGTATGTACGTACATACATATTTTATGAGCCATTTAAGTGAGAATAAACTATATATTAAGTATACGCCCGGCTGAGAACAGACACATCTGCTTTCGCGACGCATTTTTGTCAAACAAACAACAGCAACAACAAAAACCAGTCATAAAAAATACAACAATTAGAAAAAGAAAACAAAAACCATAAAAATATAAAACAGTAAAAAATTGCAAACAAAACAAATAACCGATATGGCGAACTCCAGCGTTCTATCTTTGATCTCACTTGATAGCGAGGCGGCGACGACGGCCGATGATTTCGCCTGGAATGTCAGCTCAACTGCAGCACCGAGCATTGTGGCGCAACCATTGGCGCTCTATCACAATCGGCGCCGCTTCTTGTTCAGCGGCATTGTGCTGCTGCTCGGCGTTATTGGCAATTTATTGGCGCTGATCATTTTGGCGCGCAAAAAAGCGACAAAAAATAGCAAATACACGCTTATGCTGCGGTAAGTGCAACTACTGTTATAATGTGTGTGTGTGTGTGTGTTGGTGTCTGAATCGCTGCCAGCGCAGTGAGCCTACTGTGGTCTATACTCGAATGCTCATTAAAGCGGCACTTAATTGGTTCAGCGACCGTTTGGCTTTGTGTGAGGTTCAAGGTGTCGCCGCCAGTGGCCACTAGTGTCTGCCGAGCTGTCAACACGTAGTTTATTTGTGCAGTGCTTGTAGAAACTTAGGAAGTTTGTGCACAAAAACAGCACGTTAAGAAGTGAAGTGTGTTGGTAGCTAAAATTTGCTCGGTTTAGTGCATTTTCGGTTTTTAGTTTACAAATGTGTAACTTTAGTTTTAGTTTAAATTCACAATTTGGCATTAGTTTCATGGGCTTTTTGTATAAGGTGTGGGAAAAACAAGAAAATAACAAAAAAATAATTGAACTCGACTACAGCGAAGCGTAATAGCCTTCACAGTTGCATTTCTTATAGCATAAAAGCGTATAAAAATAGTTTTGTCCCAATTTAGTTCGGTCAGTTTGTATGCCAGCTATATGTTATAGTGATCCGATCTGAATAATTTGTTCGACGATTGTACCGTTACATTGGATAATAATCCATGAAAAATTTCGTGAAGATGTCTTGTCAAATAAAAAAGTTTTTCATATAAGAACTGGTTTTTGATCGGTCTGTTTGTATGGCAGCTATATATTATAGTGGTCCGATCTAAACAATTTGTTCGAAGATTGTACCGTTACATTGGATAATAATCCATGCAAAATTTTGTACAGATATCTTGTCAAATAAAAAAGTTTTTCATATAAGAACTTGCTTTTGATCGGTCTGTTTGTATGGCAGCTATATCTTATAGTGGTCCGATCTGAATAATTTGTTCGGAGATCATAGTGTTCCTTTGAATTTCATTAAAATAGCTTGTCAAATAAAAAAGTTTACCATATAAGGACTTCATTATGATCGGCAAGTTTGTACGGCAGCTATATGCTACAGTGATCAAAAATCGGCGATCACAACAAATGAGATACTGCTTTAGGAGAAAAGAGAAAGTGCAAATATTTAGATCAATATCTTAAAAACTGTGGGATTACTGACGACTTAATATATCCTGCTCAGGGTTTAATATGGTATGATGGTGTCGAAAGTTTGCTCGAAAGCTTAATATTATATTTTAAAAGTCTATCTAAATGTTAGAAATTTAATTCCGAATATGGTTTTCATTCCAGGAGAGTGAAGCAGGCTTTCGGTATGCACAGACAGATTACAGGTTATGTGTCTTTACATTTTTGAAAATATTAGAAATCAAAACTCTTCAAAACTTGTTTTAGCATTTACTGTCAGCAAATAAACGGCTTTCTACAGTTTTTAGTTCTATGCCAAAAATAAAAGATGTCACCGAATAAATAAAATAGCTTAGATCAACTAGGCACTAAACGTTTGGTATTTTGAATATCGAAAAAAATAAAAAAATTTTTTTTTTTTTTTTTTAATTTTTATTATAATGTTCTTTTTTATCTATACACGACAAAAGCAACTTTTTAACTTTCAATGTGATAGTATTGCTTTATTTAACTATATAATATGAGCTTTGTGATGACCTAGACTTACAGCTTTCATTAGTTCAACGACTTCTCCTTAGATTTCTAATCCAAGAATCTAAAAATTAGCTCTGGGCTACAAAAAAATAAATTTTAACCCTTCAACTATCCCTCCAATAGAGATTACTTTGAGCTTTCATTGGAGCTTTAAGCTTCGATAAGAGTAACTCTACCAATAAATGATGAAAAATACTCGACTAGGTTTATTTTTTTTTTTTCATTTAAAGGGTTACTATATATTTTTATTGTCAAATAATTTAAAAATAAGCATTGGCTTATGGAAACTCTTGTATCTGTTTTTTATGTCCAAATGGGAACATATGAATAAAAAGAGACGGTTAAAGTCATTGACTGAGTATGAACGTGAAGACTTCATAAAAAAATAATCTTTGTAAAAAATCATGCAATTCCAAAGACCAATTAATTCTGTACCACGGAAATTTTGATTAATTTCTTCTCTCTATTTTTACGTATTTCTACTTCTTTACCACTGTTTTCTCATCAAACGTGATCAGCCCCGATCCATTTACATTTCGCGTTTGCTTACGCCACGACGAAAGGTTTGTTTGGTGGCTTTTACCATAAAATATGATCCAATTTGAATAAAACCATGAAATCAAGGCTACGGAATCGTTGAAAATGTTGCAAAAGTGTTTTTGGAAGTAGCACAAAGCATTTAGTCTAGGTGGTGAGGTCAGTCGTGCGAAAATTGATCAGCTGTATTAACAGTTTTTCCACTTTTCGCCACTTAACACGTGACTATTAGACATTTTTCAAAATATTTCGAATGTAAACCATTTTTTGGACTTTTTAAAACACCAATCCTCTGAACTTTTTTGTATATGTACTTATTAAATAATGTATGTGGATTTCAACATGAAGACATATTTTTTACCGCATCGTGATAGTTTTGAACGAATAGTTTTGTTACTAATGTCCGACGATGTCTCATTCTCAACGTAGTTATAAACAGTTACATTCTAACACACAATTCTCACGCCACGCCAAAATTGACTGACCAAACAGCTGATTCACTAGTTTATTATTTGTCGTTATTATCAGTCATCCGCTTTAGAACTAGCACGTTTTAACCCTTAGGGGGCAACACGCTATCACAGAAGGTAAATATGTATGTTTGAACATGTTTATATAAATATATGTAGAGATTCCCGAAGTTTTATTCGCTTAGCAAATAGTTCGAACATGGCGTATTCGCTACTAAAGCAAATAACAGCGCTGCGTTATGTCGTCTGTCTGTCTGAGGTTCAAAATGTCAGCGGTGCTCATAAATAAATTAGCTTATCACATTTATATTCGGTGTCAAAGAAATTTAGAGTGAAAATATGTAATGACAAAGTAATTTAAACGCTATTATACATATTTATAATTACTTATATTTAGATTCTCACTTTTTTGGGTGCAAGTGCAAAATTACCTCTCATGGATTGGTTAAAATTGTTTATAGTTCGAAGCCGTGCAGGAAAACGTGGTTTGTTGGTGCTAGAAAAGACTTGCCGTGTTACTCAATGGCTCTCTGATTTAAATATAATTTTCTGTACTTTGAAAGTCTCGTATATTTATCCAGTTGAATTTCCCTAACTTTCTTCCACAGAAAAGCTTCAAGTTAGCGACTCTTCGAGTTATGGAAGGAAATTTGTATGAAATTTTGCTTCTATTGCCACTAAATGAGTGTCAGTTATGAAAAACTTCGAGTTATAGAAGTTCGAGTTATGGAAATTCAACTGTATTTCTAAAAATTACATTACAGACATAGATTTTTTCAAGACTTTTCTTGGTGAAAAGCTGTGTGGAGCTGATCTCCATCAGGACCTCGGAAAAAATGTCTGACGGTGAGGAAGATTTAGTTCTAAAAACCACAAAAATTTATGATTACTGCAGATAAACACAGGTAATGAACGGAGGACTGGATTTTTGACAAAATGGCGGCTTTCCGAAAGAAGAAGATTTTGTGAAAGAAACTACACTTCGAAGAGGCTTACAATCAACAAGTTAGGAAGGGCTAAGTGCCGGTGCAACCGAAATATTTTTTTTCTTGCAACATGTAGAAATCAATGCCAGTGAAATTCCTTAAGGTATCAAACGTGAACCAGAGGATTGCAACTCAATGTATGAGGCATATTCGGCATAAGGTTTCTTTCGAAATACGAAAACCATTATGAGTAGTATATGGGAGTTGGGGCAGTATCCACCCGATTTTATCAATTTTTCCCAATAACACACACTATTAACATGCCACATACTAAAAAACCAATAATATAGAATAATAAATATATATAAAATCAGCCGGATTTTCGAAAATCCTGATATTAGTTATATGGGGGATAGACCAAGTTTTCGACCAATTGTATCTATTTTCGACACAAAAATAAACTGTTATAAGTATATAATTTTCATTGAGATAACTGAAATTTTGGCCGATACATGCGGTATAAAGTCACCCGGAAGTTCGGAACTCTTTATATTAGGTATATGGCGATCAGGGAAGGATTGACTTGCTTCAACCCATTTTTGATACACACAGTTACCATTGTAAGGAAAGAATCATCTCTGAATTTCTTATGTTTACCCCATTGACTGATGTTTTCGATTAAAAGTAAACTATAGATACCGCGGTTCACATATTCGGTACCTAGGGGCCTGAACATATGCATATGAATATTTTTTCGCCTTAAGGTGCATACTTCAAAAACATATTAATTACGTCATGATTTGTACACTGGAAAGTAAAAGATTTAGATGGAATTTGAAATTGTGTTATATGGGAAGTAGTCGTGACTGTAGTCCGATTTAGTCCGCGCATTTTCACACTATTACATAAAATTGTCATAGAAATGTCACATATCAAATTTGGTTGAAATCGGTCGAGCGGGTCTCGAGATATGTGTTTTCACCTAAAAGTGGGCGGTGCCACGCCTATCGTCTATTTTGACCCCTGTTTCATTAAAGCCCTGGCGCACCATCTCGAGAGTAAAGTTTAATTTATTTTGAAGAAATTCTCCTCACAGACTTAGAAAACAGTAAAGGAAATTGCGTTGTAAGTTTTGGGAGCCAATTACACCAAGTTAAAAAATCCTTACAAAAGCGCTCATATCTCCAAAACTATTTGCCGAATCAACTTGAAACTTCAAGAAATATGTATTCTTAAATATATGTTATTTTTATATACAACATAGGCAAAACGAAAAATCGATTTTTACTTTGAAATTCATAAGTGGATATGCACCAACAACGAAACCCCTGCATTTAATGTTTTTTTACTAAACTGTTAAGGTTCTGCGCAGTTAATTTATGGCAATAACATTTGACTACTCATTAAAAAGCCTTACTAACTGCCATAAACAACGAATAAATTATACATATATTATTATTACTATATTTTGTTACTCAAAGAGCCTTTGCATTTTGTAGTAATTAAACTTAAATACGTATTTGAGCAATGTAAATCTCACTCGTTAAAAAATAAATAAAATGCTGAGGAATTTATTACTTCTTAAAATAAAAAATTTACAAACCTATAACATTTATAAAACAACATCATAAACAAATTAATGCACTAGACAGTAATATTTACAAATAATATATAATAAATTTGTGGTCTATTACAAATAAATACTAGATTTTGTAGGCGTTCTAATGACAAACTATAAAAGTTTAAGATATTCATAATAAACTTCTGTGACTCTGATATTTGAAAACTGCTATACCGCAAAATACCTATAAAAGGCAAATATATTTATGGGGTAATAAACGCTTTCGATTCACAAAAAATTGCTCTCTAAATTTGCGATCTGCTTACTATTACCACAAAATATTTCTATTAAAGTAACAATACTTTAATGCAATTCAACTATGAATTTATTATCTTTTTTATATTCCATATCCAATTATTATGTGAGTATATTTAATTTTTGCCACGACTGGTTAGTCTAAACGGCACAGGCACTTTCGAGGTGTTATAAAACTTTTAAATGAAATACAGATTGTTACAGAACAATGTAGTTTCAGAGTCGATAGAATGTGCACATACGAGTATTTTAGATAGATACTATATTCTTTTCTTTGAATAAGGTATTGAAATTCTGGAAATATTCAAATTGACAACTCCGCCTGGTACTGGTTTATTAAAGTTGTTTTTAGTTGTCTCATTTAAACCACAGCTGGGTGGTTTTGCCTTGTGCGCTGGTGTAGAATCTTGCTGGAAAATTCAATGCTCCCTATCGCAGAGACTAACTGCCTAACCACGCCTTCGAAAGAGACCTGCTGGTACACTTTTGCAGTTTTAACTTGTTTTTCACAATAATGAAGAGATGTAATACCTTTATAGGAGACTCGCCTTCAAAAAATTATAACAGATGTATGGTGACCATGTTGAGTCCTTGATATAACATTTTTTCCTCTTTGGAGGTTATTGAGTAGATTTTGTCGCTATGCGTATTAAAAAAAATTCTTCAATAGTGTTTTTCATCTGTAAAAAGAATACTTTCAGTTCAATGCGTGCATCTGCTTGAATCTGTTGAGCGTAATTTGATTCAAACTTGTGAAAATATTAGATGTTGTTGTTTTTCATATAGACATTATCCCGAATTAGGCGATAGATCCATTTCTTGGAAAAAATTCTCAGTTTTTAATAGAATTTCTGTTAATTGGTTCGAACAAGGCAAGGACGACTATTTCTGTTCTGACATCAACTGTAAACGTTTGGGTCGACGCCCACTAGTGCGGTCTTCTGAACAAATTTACCATAGCAATACAGTGAAATACCTCATAACCGGACACCCCCAACGCAGGGTTTTTGATAAGTGATCAACATATTTCCAATAAATCACGTATATTTATTGTACTTATTTTGTTTAAAATTCATTTTTGTTTTTATTTAATCATCAAAAAATAATGATATTACAAAAACTTGCTTACTCGTATTTCTGTTGCAGTTTTTCGGGGTTTTTCTTTGCGTGCAATATTGAAAATATAATTTTTTATCATTATACTCATCAGCCACCTACGAAAAAGGGAGCGTTTCTAATTAGCTGTCAATAGCTGTATGTATGTATATACCTACATACATTAAGATTGGCAGAGTGAAAATTATACATTTTTTTCCAAAGATACCAGTCAAATAATTATTTTATATGCGTCTATGTTTTAAATGAAAGTTTTATAGAATGTAACACAATATACTTGTAGCGCTAATCCCAAGTTTTAGTTTAAATTTCTCATTAGGACGCCTCACAGGAATCTTGCATTAGTCTTTCATGCTTTTCCAGAAAATTTTACCACACAAATATAATAACACCAAAACATAAAAGCGAATATTTACTATCACAGAACAAAACAGGATGGAATGAGTAAAAACAGACACGGAAATCGAAAGAGAAACCTAATAAACAAATAAATTTTCATGACGGTGTTGGCTTCTGCAGGCTGCAATGAGAAAAATATAACACATGACCAATATTTCAACACTGGACGCACAAGATAAAATAGTTTTATTCTCTATTTTTCTGAGAAAAAATAATACTCACACGTGAAACCAAACACTTGTAACTATGTAAACACGTAAATTGAAAGGAGTGGTAATAAAATCTAAAAGTAGAAGTTTTAGTGGTACACAGACAAGGATGTGTTTACGTGCACATTATTGGGATATAAATTTACACAAGTTGACCGGAAATGACCAAAAAGCAACTAAACACTTGATGAAAGCAATACAAAAGTTCAGACAAGTCCATTTGAGCGTTTGGCTTGTCTGAAAAGGTTAAGATAAAAAACTAAGCATTATTTACTTTGGGGAGATTATTCGGGATTTCATTTGTTTGCGTAAAATATTGCACATATACACGTACCTATTTGAAAGCACAATCACAGGGGTATTATTTGTACATATGTGCTTTTTACCAAATATTTTTCAATTGACACTGTAGAGATTTTAAGCAATGACAATGTACCCAAAAATGGTAGCTATAAAAGCCGAATTTTAAAAACTTATTCTCATTCACCCTTTAGCTATAAATCCTGCCCACTAAATTGATATTGATGTTAGAATTTTTGAGGGTGATCCATTTCAAGGTTCCCTACTTTTAACTTTTAAAAAACAAAGAAATTCAAATATAATGTGGAATATTATCATTCGAAAGAACATTCTTTGGCACTTATTTTTTGAAGAAAATGTCGGCCGCTGCTACGTCTCAGATGGTCCATCCGTTAATTTTAATTTTCGATGTCTCCTTCGAGCATTTCGACTGGTAATTGGCGAATGACACGCGTGCTTTTTTGCTCCAAGGTCTGAAACGAAGCTGGATTTTCCGCATAGACTTTAGACTTCACACTTCTCCACAGGAAAAAGTCTAACGGTGTATTAAATTACGGTCACATGATCTTAGTGGCCAATCGACCAGTCCAAAATGTGAAATTATCTGCTCAACGAAGTGTTCCCTCAATAAATCCATGTCGCTTGGAATGGTCGAGCGGATTCAGTTAAAAAAAGGCTGTTGAAAAAAGGACTTGGATCACCCGTTATAATTTTACCTGACGCGGACTAAAATATAGCAGTAAACCCAAGTCTAAGTTTATGGCCTCCAATGTGAGTCAAGAATAGATTGTAATTTATTCACGATTTCGCAGAATAATAGATGCTTGATTCTTTGGCAACATTTTTTAGTCATCATTTTAGAGGAAAAAATAGTTCTATACAATTTTTCTTTTATTTTAATCGCATTAGATTCATTGACTATAATTAACTGTAACAATCAATACTCATTCCCTACGAGTTAGGAATTTCCACTGGCTGATATGCAAAACCTTTACCAAGAAGTTGGTTAGCAGTAATGAAAGAGTACACTATGAGCAATGACTTTATCACTCAAATAAATACATACGCACATGCTTACATATGGATAACTGCGAAAGCCCGCAATCATAGATCGTTGATAACATTGACACATTTCTTGATGCTTTAGACGTTAGCAGTATTCCAGTGAGTTTCTCGAGAAAACCGTTTGCCATACTCACTAATAAATTGCATACTTAAGCGCTCACATACAGACAGAAATAAATATAGTACAGACCATATTATCTGTCATCAGCTTGATGAAATTATTGCAACGACTTTGGATTTCCAATTGCAATCTCGCACTAAGTTTCCAGTATTATATTAACGTTGCAGTTTCATTTGTTTCATTCTCAGCGTTACAAAAACCTCATTTTTGACATCATCGTTGCTGGTAGAATGCGGCCAGCATGTTTGTTTGTAAACTTTGTATTATAAAATTCTCAGAAATCCCCTAAGCATTAAAATTAATTGCATTCGCTCATATTGCGAAGTGTTTATGCGCTGGGGTATACTTATAGAAATATATACCATAGACAAACACTCATACTATACAGCTCAATATGCCATTACCCACAACTATTGCATGACGTTATTCTAATTGATAAAAGTTCGGAGAAAATACTTATGTGCCAGAAAATGATTCCATTTTAGTCGCAATTGATTCCCTGAACCTGAATATAAAGATTGTCACAAAGTTTGTAACACTCAACAAAAAACCTCGCAGGTTCTATAAAATATTTATACAGATATATACAATGTGTTGAAAATTGTTCATAAAAAGCTAAATATTTAATTATTCATCAATATTTATTTTCTCGTCTTCAAATTTATCCCGTAATCCCCACTAGAAGTAATACACTTTCCAACGATTTTTCCAGTCTTCGAAACACTTTTTAGAAGTAGTTTAGGGATGGCCTTCAGCGAATTTTGTTTTATCTCTTCGATCGTCTGGCAACGGGTTCCACGGAGCGTCAATTTCAGTTTGGGAAACAAGAAAAAATTAAATAATAATGGTGAACACGGTGGTTTGGTTGATCGATGGTATTCACTGCGTTTTTGGCTTTAAATTCGATCGCAATCGTGGCTCGATGTGATGTTTCATTATTATCGTGTAAAATCCATAATTGTTCGTCCACAATTCCAGCCGATTTTGACGAATGTTCTCACGAAAAACGCCTCATGCCACATAGAACTTCCCATTGACGGCCTGCCCCTCCGGAATAATGATGTGTCCATGCACCAAACTATGAATATCGAAAGAATCAATGAGCATCTCTTTGAGAGCCTTGAGAGCCGAGGTGCACGCTGCTGGGATCACCTCTCAAAATGCTTGCCTTTCGTCGGCCTTTTCGGGATCATACTCAAAGATCCATGACTCATCAACTGTTATTAAATTGTTCAAAAATTGGGGGTCACTTTCACACATGTTCAAATTTCTTAGCACAGTCTTACCAACTTAGCAAAAAACAATTTTTTTGTTGAAATCATTTACCCGGGGAGTTTGATTAAAATTTCCGGTTGCGTTTTGGTCACAATATAAATGGTCAGCGTTATAAGCTTGTCGATTTAACCAAGTCCATCATTCAGCCTGTCTGTGTATGTACCCGAAATAGTCCTCAGTTTTTGAGACATCAATCTGCACACATCCGTTTTTCTGCAAAGAGCTTCTCATTTGTCAAAATCGCCAATATCAGACCACTATAGCATATAGCTGCCATATAAACTGACCGATCAAAATCAGGTGTATGGAAAACTTTTTTGTTTGACAAGACATTTTTACGAAATTCGCAGGAATTGTTGTCCAAGGCAACGGCAAAATCTCCTAAGAAATTATTCAGATCGAAGTACTATAGCTATTATACAAGCAGACCCATCAAAATCAAGAAAAATACATTTTTATACTCTTTTATGCTATAAGAAATGTAGGTATGAAGGTTATTATAATAACCTAGGGCAAGTCGAAGTTAAGTTTTTTTCTTGTTTTATTGTTTTATCAGTCACGTGATTTAAAAGCAAATAGTTAATTTGTTTATGTTATACTAACAATTAGTGTACAGGTGTCTAACGGCGTGAATACTGTATTATGCTTGAAGTTTAGCAAACTTACATATTTGCAATTAGATAAAATTTTACACGAGTGCAATAATAATACGAGTACACAATAATAAAATATTGTTTAAGGTTTCTATTACTAAAATTTCAGCAGGTCTTGCATGGTGGAAGACGCATTCATTTGTCGACTTTTTTCCTGTTATTCGACGCGAACTCCGCTCAATAACTCGGTATAATAGAACCATGTGACCATTTTATCCTTCTCTGGGTAGTAAAGGGTTTCCTTCATTTCAAAGAAAAAACACAGAAATTTCAAATTGAAATGCGAATGTTATTATTATTCGATAACGGTCGCCATTGACGGTTACAATCTCGCTGGCATCATTCTTGAAGAAATATCCGATGTTTCTACCGGCCCATAAACCACTCCAAACCACAGCTCTCGAATCTATTCAGGTTACTCTTCATCCCAAATGCGACTTGTTTACATACCCGCTGAACAAAATTTGGCTCAAAAACGTTGGATCTTAACATTTTTCAAAAGCCCATAAAATAGTACCTCTACTAGGACAACCTGGAGATCACGCCTTGTGGAACGGTTGGCTGTCCGACCGATGGGAGGGTCTTCGTCTTCTTTAAGGACCGTACGCGCAGTAAGATCAACTACCTCACCTGTTCCTTTGGCTCCGGGGTGTCTGCACGAGATGGGTGACTTTACCAGTAATCTTCTGGTATTTTTGAGACATCTGAGATTTTACTAAGTTACTTCCCTTCTAATAGTAAATTTGGAATCAATATTATTTCTCGGACATGCTCACATTACATACAATTGATGAAAGGTATACTTTCAGAGACCACCAGAAAATCAAGAGAACCCAACTCGGATTAAGATTTATGCAACTGTACTGGCTCCAAAGATCAAGATCTCGACTCAGTCTAAAGAATGTACTGCTCATCTTTAAGGCAATACTTAGACCAATTTCTTTGTATGGAATTCAGATCTGGTGGAGCTCAGCTGATTTAAATGTTAAAGTTATTCAAGCTTTTCCTAATAAAATTCCTCAAATTCCCCACTATAGGTGGGTGCATTCATTTCTGTTTGAAATGACGTTCTCTATCGAGACTTAAACTTCTGTAAGAAAGACTATAGGAGAATTTAGTAGTAGTCGTCACCTCTCTCTATTGGGGAAGCATGATAACGTATTTGCGATTCAACTTCTGGATGAAAGCGACTAATGTAAGAGATTAAAACAATGTATATCAACCATTAATTATTAACTAATAGTTTATGAGAGTATTTTATAAAAATAAAATTTTGCATTTATAGGGTTGCCACATAAATTTTATTAAAACAATTTGTGAAGTTTTTCAACTTTAGGTGAAATCAAAATAGTTCATCAGTATATATAATTTTAAACCTACATACAATAAAAATATAAAATTTCTCAACTTGATTGCTTCAAAATTTATTTTCTGGCTTACTTAATATCAATCAGTTTGAAAATCATTAAAATTTCAATTTATATAAAAAATTACACGTTTCCTAATTACTTTAACTGTCGTTTGCATGACGAATATGTGGACATAACGTATTAAATATTTTCTGCGTGCTTGCTGGCTAAGTAGGAAGGGGAGGTATTACCGAGTTCGGACAAAAATCGCAAATCACTGTTAGAATATTACGTGGGGCCTGCGGGCGGGGACCAGCGTATGCATAACCATAAAAATGAATGAACAAATGATATATCATTAATATTGTTGAATGTGCGAATTGAAATTTGTAGCTGTTATGAGGCGTTCGAATTGATTTGACTGTGACAAAAGTGTTGCTTCGCAAATTTGTTAACTAAAACGATTTATATGATTGAGCACATTTTCGCTGTTGGCTGGAATTTTAATAACTTTCCTATTGCGTCGAACGAAATGAATATGTAATTTAAGTATGAGACATAGATTCCATTTGCCACTTGGATAAAATTTTGTTGAGATATTTGCAAATGCATAAAAGTGCGCATTAATTTTGATTTCATATTTGTTGTTGTTGTTGCTTTTAATGATATTTCTGCAAATGATACAGAATAGTTAGTAAAAAGAAATTTTTTAAATTTTTTTTAATGCAAAAAAATAATATTAATATCTTTTTTTTTAATGCAAAAAAATAATATTAATATCTTTTTTTTTTTAATAAAAAACAAATTTTATAAATTAAAGAACTCTAAGGTTGCTAGAGGAACTTAAATCAAATTTGCATACATTTATATACATATGTCAAATATTGGAGTTAGGTGGCAACGTTATTTATGAAATTTTAAGTGGCAACATTTCATACATATATAAATTTAAGGTTTATAAGATTGTTATTCATATTAAAAATATTACAAAAAATTTATAAATATTTTTTTTTATAAATAAATTTTTATTTTGAAGAAATTGAATGAAAATTGTATAAATTAAATAATTCTAAGATTGATATTGGTATTTATAAAAAATTTAAACAAAAAAATCAATTTACATAGGTACATTCTCTCAAATGTTGGAGTAAGGTAGCAATTTTGTTTAAGGAATTTTGTGAAATATTTGGAAATTTATAAAAAAATTAAAAAAAGTGGCAACACTACTGAAAAAATTTATAATTTAAACACTTATAAGGTTGATATTTATATTTCTACAAAAAAAAAAATCGAAAAAAAAATATTTTTTTAATAAATCACTATTTTTTTTGGAAACAGTGAGTGAAATGAATGAAAATTGTTTAAATTAAATAATTCTAAGCTTGATATTAGTATTTGTAATAAATATATATTTTAAGAGAAATTTTGAAAAATCAGAATAATCGGGTGTATATATGGTATAGTTCTGCGATCTGACCGATTCCGTTATAACCCGGTTTTACACCCATGGTTACTTTAGGCATAGTTATTTAGAACGATCCGTAAAACATTTTCTCCATACGCGATCGTTTTTTTGCTTCCTCTAAATCGACCCGTTTTAACCCACATTTATGTAAGAAGTTAATTAATAAAAAAATAAAAAATACCAATATTATTGATAAAAAAAGTTGTAAGAACAAACAGAAATGTGCACATAATGCAAGATATAAAAGTGCTAACTTTTCCCCACGCGACATAAGCCTGCCAGGGACTTTTAAAAATTCCTAGAAATGCGAATATATGTAAATCTAACATACTTGAGCTTATCACATTGCACTTTGTAAATCACAAATAAAGCACTTCAAATCGGCTGTACTTTTCGCTTTTCCTAAAATAGCTGATACACTTATTTTATGTTTGTTATTTCATTATTGGAATTTATTGTTCGTGAAGTGCTATCATTAGCAAACAAAGGCGTAGGTGCTTAAGTTGATTTGTGCGAATTATTGACCAGTTTTTAGTCTGGCAAATCTTCGATGGAAAGGTGAATATTTATTTTCGACTTAAATTGTATTTACTATGGCAGATAATTGCATTCTGATGTGTTAATAGTAATTTATAGGCACCTGAAACCAGAGCTACTTGCAGCAAGCACACATGTCGTATGAGCAACTTTTAGTGGGCTTCGCTTTCTTCCAATGAACTCCGCTTAAATTATGTTGTCTGCTGTCTTTATGGCTTCGCTTTGTTGCTGTTGACATTACTTTTGATTTCGAAACACATGCGCTGTCTAGTTTATCTAATGCTCTAGGGTAAGTTGTATGTGCGCTTCGCAGCCGAAAGTTCATCATTCGCAGTGGCAGACGTGTATACTGAATTATTTATGTTCCAAATAATACACGTGTTTATGTCAGCTTGGGAGTTGGTATTTTTGGTGATTATTTTTAAAAGTAGAGGTGTGAAAATTTTAGAAATTTTTAAGAAATTAAATAAAAAGTGTTTAAAAAAAATTATTTTAATTAAAATAGTTAAGCTTACTCATTGCTTGCTTTATTTTAAGAACTGTAATTCACGAGAAAGCTTAAGTAAACCTGGAATTCGGTATATTCAACACTGGAGCCTTAGAAAATCATTAAGATAGTAAAAAAATTTAGCACTTGAAATTAACAACAAATAAAAACAAGCCTAAGACAAAAATTTATTGGAATGCAGCGCGATTTAAATATTAATATTTAGAATTATCAGTAATTATAGAATGTTTTCAAATATTTTACGATAAAAATATAGTATTGAAAAGCGGCTACTACTTCGATATGCATACAAATGTACAATTTTCGAACAATTTTTTTTAGATAATACCAAAATGGCTACGTCGGAGGCACTGAAGAAACCGCTCATTTGTCAGAATCGCCGATATAGGGCCACTATAGGACATAGCAGACCTACAAGCTGACCGATCCAAATCAAATTCGTGTATGAAAATATTTTTCAGTTATCAAAGTTAACGTTTTTCTTGCTTTTTATTATCTTAAAGCCACACTTTTACAGTTTTCCCATGCTTAGGTAAGCATAGTTGTCAGGACTTCCACCTACAAATATTAATGAATTGTTCTATAAATAACTTTTCCACAGTAACCTCGATGTTTATTATGTACAATGTTGTGAAAGCAGCTATGATTACAGTTGTTTGTACTCACAAAGTAGTCACATATAGTACATCACTGTTGGCACTCAAAGCTTATTATTATGGCTTATTATTTTCATATCATTCTTCTTTATAATCGAAATGTGTATAAAGACGTTTTTCATTGAATCAGACACACAAATTACTCTCTAATTTATGATGCAAATTCCAACCACGTGATTTGTAAGATTTGCCCTTGCATGTGACTCGTTTTATTTTCGAGTTGGTTTTTTAATAATGGAAGGACAGTAGAAGTCTCGTTTAAAGAAATTTAAGAATAATATTTTTTAAGGAAAATACGTACGCAGCTCTTTGTAAATATAGACAGTTGCTACACTAATTCTGAAACTTTGTTCCTCTCTTCTAAATCCCAAAGGGAATAGTATAACTTAATATAAATTGTACCTCGGTAGTTTAGCGAATCTTCGAGAATTCGAGAATGTGGCTGCCTAAGAAATTCCTCATAAAATATGTATATCAAACTTTCCCATTATTACTCAAAGAAATTTAGAGATGATTTGAAAGAAATTTAAGATACCTGCTATAAGGTAATATAGTATTGGTTTGGACATTTTGAAGAAAAAAAGGAATATAGGAGTATTATATTTGGATTACAGATTCATAAAACGATTGAATATATTTTTAAGGAAGGTTGCCACTTATTTAAAAAACATAATAATTTTATAAAATTGTAAAGTTAAATAAATATTATAATATGTGTGGCAAATAAAATAAATAAGATATATGTTTGAGAAAGGTTGCCACTTCTTTCAAAAAAAAAATTGATTAAAATGATTAATTTCAATAAATATTATAATATATGTATAAAAATAAAATAAGTAAAATATATGTTTGAGAAAGGTTGCCACTTATTTAAAAAATATAATTATTTTATAAAATTGTTAAGTTCAATAAATATTATATGTGTGTCTGAATAAAAAGGCGTACAATTCAAAATATTTTTGAGAAAGGTTGCCACTTATTTCAAAAAAAATTATAATTGATTACATTGATTAATTTCAATAAATATTATAAAACATATGTCAAAATAAAATAAGTAAAATATATTTAAGAAAGGTTGCCAGCTCTTTTATTTATTTTTTAAGGAGCACAACTAGTATAAAATTTCTACAAAAAATCACTATCCCAAAAAATAACAATATAATTTTTATTCGCTTGTTTAACTTTAAACGCATTTTTCTAAAATCTTTATTTTTCAAGGTTGCCAAAGTGAGAGTTTGCTCGGAGACATATGATCCGATCAAATCTCTCCGTACAGAATTTAGCCAAGCCAAAAACGACAAAAATTTAAAAAAAAAAAAGCTGCCTTTTTATTAATTTATCATTTATTTTTCATACGAATGTCATTGTACGGACATTATAACATATTTTTTTATAACGTCGTCGGAAATTGCGTGTAACTTGAAAATTATTTAATTCTTTCTTCAAATATTTTACCGTATAGTTTTGAAATAAATAATAATGAAATATGTATAAAAGTACCTTTAAAATTTCCTTAATCTATATCTACTTAATATAAAGGTTTTTTTTAATTCCAAAAATCACATCTTTCTTTATTCTTTAACTAAGACCATTAAAAGAAATAGCATAACTTTTGCCTCAAAATTTTTATTTCTGAATTTTAGTCGCAGAATTCTCCAAATATTTATTTTCTCATACTTTTACGGCCCAACTAGCCTCACCTCTGACTAGTCACTCAGTACTCAGCACATCTTTTTTAAATAGAATTATATGTTAGACCGAGTGATTCTTAAGGCGAAGTTTGTAAAATTTGAATGAAAATGTATGGGTAATATGTGGTATAGTTGTGCGGTCTGTTCATTTGCGACAAATGATTAATATAATAACAAAATACACTTACATACATATTAAATTGCATTCGGATATCTCAAAAACTGACTAAGAAATTTTTATGTTATTTAAAATTTTTCGCTTTAAAAATCGCTGGCTCGAAACCGGTTTCACACCCACCGTACATTAGGTTTAGTTGTTTAGAATGATCCTTAGAACTTTTCCAACACGAGATTTTCCCCTTTCTTTGGCTCTCCCTAAATCCATCCGCTCTAATATATACATAGACATACGAACACGCCATCATCACGCTTAACATTTCCTCATTCAACAATCATGACTTGTGAATTTTCAGCAATAACCACAAAGCAAATAAACAAATATAATTTTGTGAGTCAAGAGACCACAGATTAACTAATTGTTACCGGATTTTATTATATATATATTTGTTTATGTTTATGTTTATAGTTTTATTTTTATTTGTTTGCCTCTTCAAACACATTCTGGCCATAATTAGCAATAAACGAGTGAGTACTCCGCAAAAATCAAGTAAAAACCACAGAGTGAAATGCAAATAAATATGCATACATATATACATATATACTTGATTACATAGTGACATTCCTGCCTTAAGCAGAACAAATACTCATAAAATACAACGCAAATAGTGACTAATGACTTGGAATTAAGCATTTGACTCTTTTATCGGATTCGCAAACACCCAGCGAGTGCACACTACTTATATACACAAATACATGTATACTTTATGCGGGTTTAGTTTTGCACATATTTATGTCCAAAGCTGTAATTGTGGGTTGTGCAAGCGCTCATACATACATATTTATTTGTTTTTTTAATTAACGCGAAATCTATTTTTGATCCAAATAAACTTGTTCTTGAACAAACTGATTTTCCTTAGTCTAAGTACTTAATGCAAACTTTTATTAGTGTGACTTTGTGCTTAAATATAATTCCACATAAATACTCTACAGTTTATTTGCAAGCATTTCAACGCCCTCTTCAACTACTTTGTGGTTATAGAACGGAATTCATCAGTCTGGATTATTAATCATTATAACTTAATTTAGAAATCATTTTCGCTATTCTTAAAAAAAAATTAGCAAAATTCAACAATCAATTTACATACAAACAAATTTTTCCGTTAAGGTCTATTTAAGATTTATTTATTTTATTATTATACTCACTTGCGGATTTCAAAAAATCGCATCTTTTCTTTGCTTTTTACTTTGAGAAATTTGGTTGAAAGACACCTGTAATAAAGGCTTTCCAAGTATAACCTCTCAATTGTAACGGGAAGGTCGACCGATTAACGCTTTTTTATTTTTTTCAGAGTCAGAGTACACTTATATTCCAATCATCGGGCATTCTTTCGTCCGACTATAGCTTACAAAGAAACTAATACATGCTTCTTATCAGTCCTTCCCCGCCGTTTTGAATAGCTGGGCCGGCAATCCATCGGTTTCCCCCATTTTTTAGTAATGCGTCTCGTTTCCTTCTTCAATTCTCGGTATCTATCTAATCTCGCACTTGACATGGTCAATTGCAACGTTGCGAGGTCGTCAGCCAGTTTTCTTTCCACTGCGACACGACACTCCTTATCGTACCAGCTGTTCTTTTGCCTTTTTCGAAAACCAATAGTTTCGCTTGCAGGTGTACTTAGGGAGCTTGAAAAGCCATCCCACAGTTCCCTTAAACCGAGTTGCTAATGAGTGCTCTCAGAGAATAGGAGTGCAAGTCGAATAGAAAACCGTTTCGCTGTCTGTTGTGATTTCAGTTTGTCGACGTCGAACCTTCCTTGTTGTTGTTGACGTGCGTTTTTTGCTGCACAGAGGAGAGTGCGTATCTTGGCTGCAACAAGTGGTCCGAGTCAATGTTAGGACTTCGGAGCGTACTCACGTCTAAAACATTGGAGTCGGATCTTCCGTCTATCACAACATGATCGATCTGATTGGTGGCTTTTCGATCCTTAGACAGCTGTAGTTTGATGAATTGTCCTATATTATGCTGGAATCTAGTACTACAGATAACCACAATTCGGGCCCCGGCGAAATCGATCAGCCTCAACCCTTTTAAGAATACTTCATCATTAACGCTGAATTTAGCGACCGATGCGCGAAACTTAATACAGATTAAGTTAGGTTGTTCTGGTCGACTGTCAAGCCATGATCCTTATTAATGCCAGTTGGAGTTTCAGTTTAATTTTGGCAGAAGTATTCGTAATACAGGGTATCAATACTTTTTGCAAACTTTAAGAGCTACCAGGAATCTAGTATTGATACTTTATCTAGCCCCTGGAACTGCGAAGCTCCTAAATGTCTAAGATGTGTTCTAGATTAGGCTGGAGAGAAGCATTGAAGATGCTCCAGCATTTCTCTCATGACCACTTCCCTACACTTTCTGCATGTCTCGTCATTAATTATGCACACACGGCTCGCATGTGATGCCATTAGGTTGTAGCTTGCCTTTAGACCAACAACCGTCTTGCAATTCTTTCGAGACTCAATGCTTCGGTAGCCAAACAAATGACACTTTTGACAATCTCATCAGCTCTAACCTTGATTTTTAACCTGCTTTGACGTGGGTTTTTCGACTTCGGCTAAACCTTTGCCACGATATTCGGCGATCTTATCGTCTGTTTTCGGGTCACAAGCATGGATCCATGACACATAGCCAGTAATAATACGTTTCATAACATCCTGGTAGTCAGAAAGAGTCGTTTCTCAGTCCTTAACGCGACTATGTTTTTCGAAATAAAAAATTTAGTGATTTTGGAACTAAACGTGCTTTCACTTTTCTTGAGCCCAAATGATCTTTCAAAATAGTTTTCACTGATCCTTCCGATATTCCAACGATGGCAGTAAGATCTTTGATCGTCGATTCTTTAGCACCAATTCCTTTATTTTATTGACATATTGGTTATCAGTTGATATTAAGGGCCGTCAACATGTTCTCAAACATCTTTGAATAATTTGTGACAATCAAAAACAAATGCTCTCGACAAAGAATTGTTTCCAACATTCTGAACATTTCGCCACCAGAAGTTTGATTCCGTACACAAACTTTAAAGGAACTTCTTTGTTTAATAATTTCACTCATGGTAAGAATCGCCAAATTTTACTAAGCAAAAAAGCTATTAAAGGAAATATAGTTTTTAGGTATCAGTTAATATCGAATATCAAGCCGCTTCAGTATTAAATATAATAGAGCCATTAATACATAACTTCCTCGACGGTAAATAAATACGCATTTGTGTGAATTTTATCACAAAATATGCACATTCTACAAAATATGATATACAGTATATTTAATTAATATGAGAACTCCATATATTACAGGTACAATTCATATAGTGAGCTATCAATCGAAGCAACAAAGTAAATAACATAGTGATTACACTCATTAATAAAATCAGATAAAAATTTGGCGCTTATATGTATATATTTAATTTATGCTATAGGAAAGAGCACAGGTATTATTTATAGAATGCAATATTCCGAAAATCCATTCCAATTCATAAAAAAAAAACATAAACACAAAGCTAACAGCTGAGGTGTTTGGTTAGCATAACCTATAAATAACTTATTTTCCGACAATCGATCTCAATTCGAACATTTTCCTATTCTGTTTCCACAAAACCCAACGATCAATCACGTTATGATTAAACATATGCGGCATAAGAACTTTTTGGAAAGCAAGCATTTCGGTTAAACAAACGTCATATATAGTATAACGTATATACACTTCAGAGTAGATGGCAATTCTAGGGGTGTTCTTTTAGAGGTGAAAAAGTTTTATTTCAAAAAGGCATACGAAAAATACTATGGTATCTACATACCATTGACATAGACTTATGTTTAAGAGTTTTGTTTTCATCGCTTAAGATGCGCTTAGTCGCTGGCGAGGTCACTGGAAAAGAAAAAGAGAGTGAACTTTTTTATGAATGGTTCAAAGTTCAAGAAGAAAATTGGCAATTTACTTGTGTCGCAAGCTCTTCATCAACTTTCATTTGTAAAGTAAAGTAGTAAAGTAATTTGTCTCGAAGAAGACGATGTGGAGAAATCTGGACACTGTTTCCTGGACTGTGTAGGTTTCGCTAAGCTTTCGTTGAAACATCTTGGAGTTCATAAATTCGATGAACGAGCGAATCGGCTTGAAACGAAGCACTTTAACATATTTGTTATAGACTCAAGTTTTTTGATATACTATATAATGTTCTCTCTTGTAGTACTATAATGTGCCGGTGTATCTATTGTTCAAATGATATGCCGCGGTTATCTTCGATGGATTTAACACCGAAACCTAACAACATAATCTAACTTAAACATATCCACAGACCCTCTAATTTCACTGACCTAGAGAGACTCTCAATTGACTTGTAGAGTGCTCTGTCTATAATTATTCACATACATTGTAAGTATATTTGTATGTATGTACCTAGTATAAGATGTACATATGTAAATATGTACTTTCACGTTTTTAGTTCATTCACTTGTAACTGTTAATTAACGAAATTGCCACTCGTTAATGCGTGTTTGCATTACATGCCAAAATAACGGAAAATTTGCGATGGCATTAAGTAGGTTTAGTATATCTAGTTTAGGTTGTGGTAGGCGTTATAAGTTGTTGAACAGCTTCAACGTATAAAAATATCTATGATTAAATGGATATCAATATGTACACTCTGGCAAAAAGGTTATGGTATATGAAGTCAAATGTTTTACAAGTAAATGAAAATATTTACCTAAGCTGCGCCCATATTAAATTTAATTTAATTAATTTTATATTTAAATTCGTTATAAATTTTCAATTTGCCTCCAAAATATTCTTGTTTGAGTAAAAAAAAATTATTTTAATTTCCAATTAAATTAATTTAAATAATTTTAAAATTAAATTAAATTTAAATAAATTAATTATAGGTTAATTGTAGATAATTTTTAAATTAAATTAATTATAATTAATTTTTAATTTAATTTTTAATTTAATTATAAATTAAATTTAATTATTATCAATTTTTAAATATAAAATTATTTATAATTAAATTAAAAATTAAAAATTAAATTGAAAATTAATTATAATATTATTATTTATAATTTTATATTTAAAAATTGATAATAATTAAATTTAATTTAGTTTCTTCTTCTTCTTAATTGGCGTAGACACCGCTTACGCGATTATAGCCGAATTAACAACAGAATTTAATTTAGTTTAAAAACTAATAATAATTAATTTAATTTAAATTAATTTATTTTAAAAAATAACCTTGCAATTAAATTTAATTTAAATGACAAACGGGTTATTAAATCAAATTGGAAAAAAAAAATTTAATTAAAATTAATGTAAAAATTAAAAAAAAATTAATTAAAATAATTTTTTACTTAAACAAAGATTAAAAAAACAGGAATTTTTTTAAATTAAATTTAATTGAAGAAGAAAAAAATTAATTTTAATTTGAGAAAAATTTATTTTCAATTTCATAGTATTAACGTACCCTCATTTGTTCTTTATATAATTTGCTATGTATAATAATAAACTGGTAATTAAATAAAATAAAAAAAAATTATTAAAATTAAAATTAATCTTTTTTTACTTAAACAAAAACTTAAAAAAAAAATAATTTCAATTTAATTCAAGTAGAAAAAATTAATTATAATTTAAGAAAAATTAATTTTAATTTGAGAAATTTCAATTTTTTCGCACTCATGCTTCTGGAAAGTATAAAAAATTAAGTTTCGTTCTTCTTTTGCTGCTAATTAACGTACCATCACTTTTGTGTCTTACTGTTAATAAGCGCTTGCGCTATATTTGACTATTTAAGCATGTCGGTTAACCAGCAAACATAACAACGGTAACGGTAACCAACAGCCTGTGGCGCAAGTAGTAGCTATCAAGTGTGTGTGTGTTTCAATGTTCATTAATTGCAAGTTCCTTAGCGAATATTTATAGCAGCTTATTTCAGGTCAAATTTATTGAGCTTTTAGTCCTTTTCACTTTTTTATCTATCACTTCTTGATTGTTTGTCGGGCAAATATTTATCATTTTGTTGTTGTATGGTTCCAACAGTGCGTGACGATGTGAGTCGTTCCAACATGTGCGTGTCAAAGGTGATTGAGCAATTTTTTGTTAGAATAAATTTTAATACAAATCAATTTATACGTGTTAGTGCTTAGTTGACTTGGTATTAGTGCTTAGATCTCCTTAAATTTGGCACACTTACTCGAATTTTACTTAATTTAATTTTTGCAACAGGTGGCAAGTCTTTTTCAATATATAGAACACTATCCTAGAACTTTTCTTTCCGCTTAAGTTTGCCACACACTTTCAATATATATATTTTAAGATTTTTGTTAGGTGGCAACACTACTTCAAAATAAATTCAAGTAATTTCCGTAAAACTGTTTTAAATACATAAACTTTGGCCAACATTTTTGAATATTTACTTAATCAGACTTTTCTTACATCTGGCAACTCTTACACAAAATAATTTTCCTGAATTTTCGTCTTTCTTACTTTTGTTAAATATTTTCAGCTTTTGCGATAGATATATATTTTATAACTCTTTGTTATAAAACCTTATTACTTTTTAACTAAGTTTAATTTTTGCGATAGGTGGCAACTCTTTTCCAATCCTATCCTAAAAATTTTCTTTTGCCTTATGTGTGAAAAATAGTTTGTAATACTTTCAGAAATATTTTTTGCAACAGGTGGCAACTCTATTTTAAATATTTCGAGCAAACTTTTCGACGGCTCGCCATATTGTATTATTTTTCTTTTGGAGACCGAGACTTTATATTTACATATACATATATCTCATATATCACATGAGAAGTCAAAATAAAATATATCGGTTAATTTGTTTCTCTGAGTCTGGTGTTATGAGTATATACATACTTGTAGTATTTGTTAAGTTAGATTCAAATGGCTATCCCAAAAAGCGAGATGCTTACCATTCTCTAACAACTTTTAAACCCGATAAAGTTTCACGCCTTTTATATCTGCGGTCATCAGATCGCCTAAGGTTTAATTAAAAGCATGAGAGCTCTTGTAACAAAATCCCAGCTATGATGTCACCATAAAGCTTCATACCAACATTTAGGGTTTGATAAGCACATTCGCTGCCGCGAATTTCAGAGTGCACAAAACTATTATCCTAACAGCCTTTATTCGGTTACTCTTAGTCCTTCTTAGAAATATCTTAAACTCTCTCAATCTCTAATAATAATCTTAATCCCCCACAGCGGAAGTAAATATACAAATACACATGCAATTATACATATTTACACTTTTCTTTACTTTACACATTTTATTTGCTTTCTTTCGTTGCTAATTTGTATTCATTTGTAGCATTATTGAGCAATCAATTTTTGGCGAATGAAAATTTCACCCATTTATTCATCTTACTCTTATTAGTAAATATTTATTCTTAGCGATTTATTTGCATTCCTGCTGACTCTTTAAATATTGCGCTGAAATTGTTTGCCAGCATTTTATTATCTGCAAAGTTTGTTTCATTTTTATTATGTAAGTATGAGTGTGCAATATTTACCTAAGCTCAAGCTTCTTACCGCATCGAAGTGTATTATTTAACTCATTTATATGCAAATAGAGAAACATCCATGCTAATGAGGAATTATATAATCGAAATTTGTTTCTACTCATACACATACACATTTGGATGTCCGTTATTTTCCAAGTTGATTTTTTTTTTGCACTGGTTATACATTTAGGGTCTTCAACTGGCCTCTTGTTTCAACCTCTGAGCAGAGTTTTCAGAAATCGCAGTACAATAATTCTACTCACACTCGCCAAAACACTCAGGCACCTTTAGCAGCTCACAGTTTACTACGAGAACAGACACATCCGTCTCTCATTATTCGTTTGGAATTCTTGTAGATACATAGCAGGCCAATTGAAAACTCCCCAGGCTGACAAAAAGATGGCGTTGCTGGAATTAAATTCATAGGATTTTTAGTTAGCCCTAACCTCCAAAAGGTGTGTGTAAATTTTACAGCTATTTTGAGTGAAATAACTTTATTCATTGTGAAAAAATTGATAAAAGAGGATTACGCGTAGAGATAAAATATGGCTTTTTGAAGGGGAAAAATGCAGTTGAAGCAAAAATTTGGCTTGATGACGAGTTTCCGAATACTGCTAGAGAAAAATCAATCATCAAGGAATGAAATGAATGGTGAAATAAACACCGAAGACGGTGAACGTAGTGGACGTCCAAAAGAGGCTGTTACCGACGAAAAGATCATACATGTTCACAAAATAATTTTGGATGACCATAAAGTGAAGTTGTTCGATATAGCAGGCACTCTAAAGATATGAACTGAGTGTGTACATCATATTATATCATTTATGAATATTTAGGCATGAGAAAGCCCTGGGCAAAACGGGTACGGCGCGAGGTCACTGTTGACCAACAGCAACGAAGAGTTGATGATTGGAAGCAGCGTTTGGAGATGTTCAAGCGTTAAAATCCGAGTTTTTGCATTGATATATGACAATGGATGAAACATGACTCCTTCAATTTACTCCGAAGTCCAATCGACAGTCGTCTGAGTGCACTGCATACGATGAACCCGCTACAGGGCGTGGAAAAGGCAACAGTCGACTGGCAAGGTTATGGCGCCTGTATTTTGGGATGCGTATGGAATAATTTTAATTGACTACCTTGAATAAGGAGGAACAATCAACTGCGATTATTATATAGCATTATTGGAATGTTTGAGAGACAAAATCTCCGAAAAAAAGTCCACATTTGAAGAAAAAGAAAATAATGTTTCACCGAGATAATGCTCCGTGTCACAAGTCAGTAAAAACGTTGACAAAAATCCATGAATTGGGTTTTGAATTGCTGCCGCATTCACTATGTTCTCCCTATCTGGCTCCAGCGAATATTTCCTGTTCTCAGATCTCAAAAGAATGATCGAGGTGAAGACATTTTCGTCGAATGAAAAAGTGATCGTATTACAAAAATGGTATCGAAAATTTGGAAGTTGGAAGGTCGCTTTCATCGGTCCTTGAAGAGAACTTCTTCTTCTTATTTTTTGCTGGCGTAGACACCGCTTACGCGATTATATCCGAGTTGACAATAGCGCCCCAGTCGTTTCTTTTTGCTGTTTTGCGCCAATTGGAGATTCCAAGTGTAGCTAGGACCTTTTCCACCTGGTCTTTTCAACGGAGTAGAAGTCTTCCTCTTCCTCTGCTTCACCCGGCGGGCACTGCGTCGAATACTCTCAGAGCTGGAGTGTTTTCGTCCATTCGGACGATAAGACCTAGCCAGCGAAGCCGCTGTCTCTTAAGTCGCTGAACTATGTCAATGACTACATCTACTACGGTACTCATCGTTCTAATACGCAAAGAACCAAATTTTCCACAAAAAAATTATCTCGAGAACTCCTAACGCGGCGGCGATGATGAGTGACTAGAAGAGTTTTGTCTATGTTCGTCGAAAGAAGGCTTTACTTCTCAAAGTTTTTCAAAAGTTAGATTTGCTATACTTACAAGTATCAAAATAAACTGTTAAGCAAACAAACCATACAACCAATTACACTCCTGTACAACATATTGTGTGAGTATAAAAATCGATGCATGAAAAACAGTAATTTATCTCGAATATTGAGGTTTACATTTCCGACACTTGTGGCTTGAATTTATTGCCATAAATGTTTGCTAGGCACAAACACACAAAACAAAAACATATAAAGCACTTTGGCGAAGGAGATAAAAACCGCATGTTGTTTGCTTTGCATTAGGCTTATTATAGCTCTATCTACGTGCACATGTACCTTTGGACTTTCCATTTTTTATTACAAGGAGCGCAATGCTCCATTGGATGCTTTATGAGCGGATATGTATCAGCACGCATGGCTATAAAGTGGCACTTAATTTGAGACATTTACCACTCTATCGTTCCCTACTGACCGACCAAGGGCGTTCATTTGATCAGTTATGTGTTAGAAGGAAAGAGGGGGATTAAACTCGTAGCATTCATGTGATTATCATGTTTGAGAAGTAGTTGTGCTAGCCATAAATAATGTAAGGAAAATACTGTAATGCCTAGTGTTTGCGGTATGCGCAGATATGTATATTTGAATGGATGTAAGTAGGCACATTTGCCTAGACACTTTCAAAGACGGTTCGATAAGTACATAGGTTTACAGTCCGGAAAGTTCCATAGACGGATGCTATCAAATATTTTGAGAAAGGTGAAGGCATATCGGCCGGTAATTCAATTCTGGTTTTTAAAGGAGAAATTCTGCAGTAATTTCAATGATGACACTTCCCCTCCGATGACAAAAGTTAAACATTTATTGAACAAGTTTCAATGTGGTCGTTCGTCGATTTTCGTTGATACCACACCCAAGTGTCCTGACAAAAGGATAAGGATGTTTCTTATTGACAAACCGTCGATTGAAGTTGCACGATAGATGAAGGCATGTCAAAAGACCGATGACTGTTGGGTCTAAGTAACCGGAGCGGACACGGATTTTTATCTGACCAAGAACTGTCAACTCGGCACCACTTCTGGGATTCACAGGATGCAATTTACTTCAACTACCATCGAGAAGGGCAAGACGGTTACAAGCTATCCTATGCTAAATTATTGAGCCAGTTCAACGCCGAATTGTAGAAAAAAATAGTCATGTCTGGTGAAAAAAAAGTGCTTTCCACCATGGCAATGCCCGGCTCCCTGCCATCTTAAAGGCCAAATTGGTTACTGTTGAACTTTTATTTGTTTCCAAACATGGAAATATTAATCTCTTTTGTGTATTTGCATAGATACCTCTTACGCGGTTATCGCCGAGTTCTCATCCACGGTAATTGTGTCCTTTTCATTGGTGTTTTTTTACGTCGCAGGTCCCAAACCAGTACACAACCCTGGGAAGAGATGATTGGCCTTTTTGTTTTAGCTCGCTTTCAAACGGATGTTTTTTCACTATCCAGAGGATAATTGGTCTAAGACCGGAAGTCGTGAGCCATATGTAAAAGAATCGTTTTTGGTCACTCCCAAGTGAATGGCGCTCAGAAAACTTGCCTCACTTGCGTGAACTTCTGCACATGCCTCCATCCTTAGTAATCGCAGGGCACAAATTTTAGTCGTATGAGATAGCTATCGTCCTCTGGGAGGTCTACTTTGCAGATTTGCATAAAGGAAGATTTTACACCGTTAAAAAAATGGCAGCATCGCTAATCAAGGTCGAAGTGAAAAAAACTATCTAGATTTCCTTCTTCGGAACCAGCGGGGTATTGGTTACGAACTTGACGATAGACTGCCTTAACTTTGTTCAATAATTAAGTGAAATTATCTTTGTTAGCTTGTTCGACTTGAACGCGAAAAACACACTAGGCTCCCAAAATTTAATATTAATTTTTTGTGCTTATGATGCAGGCGTTTCTACGTGTTTATGCTTTCTTTGGAAACAGTCCTGCTTAATTTCCTTTGAATTGTATGTAGTAGTATTATCCGCCCGCCACGCAGGACACTAAAAGACACTCATGCTTCATATATTGTAGGCTTTTGTGCTCCGCTTTTTATTACACGATTACAAGTACAAACATCTCATGTAAGTTTGAGTGTATGCACGTAGTCTTACGCCCTCATGCTCCACAATAAATATGCCTTGACATAAAATAAAAAATGTATTATGATTTTTCTTTTATTTTTCCATTTCAGCTGCTTAGCATCAAACAACCTTATCGGCCTGCTCGGCATGTTAACAACGATGCTGCTGAAAATTTATGTGCCAGAGGAGGAGTTCAAGGCCTACGTGCGTTGGGATTGCACGTTGAAAGTGTTGTGTCGCTTCTTCGGCCTCAGTTCCGGTTGCATTGCGGCGGTCATGGCTATTGAACGTTGGATGGCGTTGGCGAGACCGTTCATCTATCATAAGGTTAGTAAACACGTGCGTGCTATTTTTAGTCCAGCGATTTACAATTCACTGTCGAATTGTTTGCCGCACATACATATTTCTTTGCATTATACATAAAGGCATATGTATGTGTATTATACATATGTATGTATATAGAAACTTATGTATATTTCATCATGAAAATTTTTTACACGTGTCTAATATATAAATATATGTATATTGTTCCTTCCACCGTCCTCGCAGCATATAACATATGAACTTGTGCGCAAAACTATCAATTCGCTTGTGCTCATCGCGGTTGTTATCACGTTCCTACCTTTCATCGGTTTTGGCGCCTACATCGACGAGAGTGACCCAGAAAATCCGAAATGTTTGCGTTATCGTGATGCCGAAGGCTTTTGGAATAAAACATATTCGGTGTTGTTTATGCTTTTCGGTGAGTTTTGGTACTATTACTGTTTTATTCTTCACCGTATATCCAATAAAAATATAACTGTTTATTTATTAAAGAGGTCTCTAAGTTTGTATTTTTATGTAACGCTGAAGAGTTTGTAAAAAATGTTAATTAATACATATGTATATCTACACTACGTAAAATTTTCTGCAAACTTATGGAATGACAGGTCGAGTCTATTGAAAGTACCATTAAAATGGCAACGAATTAACAAACCAGTGCATATTTGACCTATATCGCATCTTCTGACTATGCTTCTGACTACGCTAAATATTATTATAACGGATTTTTCAAAAGGGACACTACAAAAGTAGACCGATAGGGACAGCAAACGACGCGGTACTTTTCCCGCTCTTTTGACATTTCTCTTCTCTTCATTTCATCATGGAATGATATACGATCCAACAACGAGTCAAAATTAATAAAATTTGCTTCCGAAGTTCGGAGTCAGTGGCCTCTATTTTAAGAGAACAATTGAACGTCTAGTGGAAAAATTTGGATTCACAGGCGCAGTACAAAATGTTCCCGTGCCAGTGAGACAAAGAAGTGCCCGTAAAACTGCAGCCGCTAGCGCATTAAATGAGGAAGACTCAAATCAGTCTATCAAGCGTTGGGCATCTCTGTGACGTCGTTGTGGAAAATTTTACGAAAAGATATTGGCCTAAATCCTTACAAGATCAAATTGACGCAAGAACTGACGCCGCTTGACCACCAGAATCGTCTTATGTTCGTGAATTGTTCTGAGCAACAACCTAAAAATTATCCGGATTTTCTTCGAATAATCATCTTAAGCAATGAGGCTCATTTCTGGCTGAATGACTTCGTCAATAAGCAATATTTGCATTATTGGTTAGGCAGCAATCCACACGTACTCCATGAGTCATTGGGCCGTGCTTCTTCCTTGATGATCAAGATCGGCACGTTAGTGTAAGTGGGAATCGCTATCGCTCAATGATAACCGAATATTTTTGTCTATGGTCTATGCCAACAAACCAGCGACGATTGATGAACTTCGTTCGAATATCGAACGTGAAATTGCAGCGGTATCGGCCGATTCATAGTATGCTTGAAAACCGTCGAAAGTTGGGTTCAGCGTCTGGACTTCTACAAGCGTGCCCGTGGTGGCAATGCAAAAGAAATCGTGGCACCGAATGTACATCCACAGGAATAAAAAATTTCATTGATGTCCCAAACCGTTTTTGTAGCGCTCTTATTGAAATATCCGTTATACCCTCTCCTTGAAAAAGTATCGCGAATTTTGTATTTCTTAAGAAAGTTTTTATTCCTTCATGAATGTCTATTTTGTTGCCTTCAAAGTAATCCCATCAGGCACTGCCAACGTTTTTTTTTTTTCAATACTCAAAGCACTTAAAAAAGATTTTTTTTTTTCGTTTTTCTCAACTCACCTACTAAATTTGCATGCATTTCCTCTGCTCGCTCATTTCAGGTTCGCTTTTGTGCGTCGTCATTGTTGCTTGCAATTTGTTCGTGACACGCGTGCTCTGCTTCATCGGACGCACACGCACCACCAAACGGCACATGCACTACGATATGGTGAATCGCGAAAAGGGCAGCGTAAGTCGCATTGAGGGCGAACCGAGCAGCGGCTCCTCGCTGTATCATCACAGCAACAGTGTGACAATGACGGCAGACGCCTCACCCGATGAGATTAAATTCGCCAAACTGATGGCATACCTGAGCATCTCCTTCGTCATCTGTTGGATGCCGCAAATGGTAAGCGACAAAAGAAAAAAATAGTAATTGAGCTGCTGATTAATGCTTTACGTTTCGCAGATCGCTATACCGATGGCCATTTTACCGAACCGTGTGCCGAAGGCGCATCCCTTCTTCATTTTGGCCGATGTCCTGATGGCGCTGCACTTCACCTCGGATCCGTACATTTATGTGCTCAGCCGGACGAAGCACTCTTACATTTTGGGCTGTTTCAAGCGCTGTCGCTGCGAACTGCGACGCTCGCATAGTGATCAGAGCCGGCTGCGCACCACCATCGAGCAGAATACGTCGGATTGTGGACTGAACTGAGGTTCGTGGCGTGGCACACAAGCGCCCGCGCGTACAAGTATTTTGTATTTCTAGATATATGTACATATACATATATATGTATTTAATATATATTTTTTAGTCTATACTTTTTTTAATGGAAAGTGAAAGTGTATTTAGAGAATTGGTTAGAAAGTAACGGTGAAAATGCTTGTAATGGCCGCTGATTTGGCAAATGGTTGATGGTTGATGAACTAGTGTGAATGCTGAACGAACAAAACCAAATAATTATACATACAATTATTCCTTAAAGACATGTCAAAGTATTTTATCATAGAATTGTACTTAAAAAGGAGTATTTTGAAAATCCAAAAAATTTACAAATTTATTAGTGTTTGTAAAAATTGCTTAGGCGTGCTTAAAAACTAAGTTGTATAGAAAACTGCACAAACAATTTACAAAGTGATAATGTTTCGCCAATGTTTAACTGCACGCGAAGATCTAATTACGAATATATACTATGTCTGTCCATAAATACTATTGTTTATACGATTTTGTAGTCACTAGTACATGTTATACCCATCTAGATATAAATTAGCTTGTAAGTTATAAATAAATTCGAAATTCTGTACTTCTAAAGTGTATGAAATAATATTTGTTTCGAATAAATGTAAATAAAATAATATATTTTTAATAAACTACTTAAATAAAAAATATGTTCGTAAGGTCATTTAAATTCCTCAGCGCAACATTCCAGACATTCTAGAATATTTTTTATACCCTCAACAGATAATATTAAATTTGCCACGAAGTTTGCATTTTGTTTGTTATATGATAGAAATAAAGTTTACGGGAAATTTTTTTTTTTTCATTTTTGAAAATTTGACAATTTTTTTTTTAATAAACAAAAAAATAAAAAAATAAAATCGACCTACTCCGGGATTTGTAGGGATATTTGTCAAATTAATTGAATTTTTTTTTTTGAGAAAAAAACAAAAAAAAAATAGCGAACTTCCAAAAATTGACGATTTTACTTGAAAAACCCGATTATTTTATATAATTTATCGTGTTAAATTTTTTTCGTGTATTTTTTCGAAAAATTCATTCAAAACAAAAATTTAAAAAAAAGGTCCCCAAAAGTAAATTTCTACAAAAGTTATGGCTATTTAAAAATAAAAAAAAAAAAAATTTTTTGAAAAATTCATAACTTTTTTGAAGTTGGACAAACAATTTTGAAAAAATTCTCAAAAATGTTTTTCAAAGGGTAGAAAAGGATGGATAAGTTTCAGCAAAATCTAAAGGGGTCGGGTTCAAAAGTGGTCGATTTAGAATGGAAGACCCCATATGTATGTACATAAACGACTTTTTCTTCCCAAGAAGCTTATCATTTGTCAGAACCACGATATCGACTCATTATTGATAAGATTCGCCATACAGGGTTTGTTCGGAAAGTAATAGGAAGGAGTCGATTAAAAAATTTTCATAATAGGCTTCTTCTGCGTCGCTGCAGCTTTGTGAGCAAGGCGTCACGGAAGGCATTCTCCGGAATAGCCTTGAGTGCCGAGGTAGCATACTGCTTGGATCACCTCTGTCGTCTCAAAAGGTCGTCTCAAAAGGCTTGTCTTTCATCGGTCCTTACAGGCCAGGAAACAAAAAAGTCCGGGGTCCACATCTGGGCTGTAGGGTGGCTGCGGAAGCGTTGGGATGCCTGCCTTGGATAGGTAGATGTTCACAAGAAAGGCGGTGTGAGCCGGGTCGTTGTCGTGGTGCAACTTTCAATGGGCTGCGATGTCATGTCGAACCCGATTGACTCTTCATTTTAATCTCTTGAGGACTGAATCACAGATTTTGTTAAATTTAACATCTGGGTAATTATGTCGGCGATCTGAGCTCAAAACTTTGCACACACGAATCACATTGTCGGAGTTTGTCGAAGTCGCAGGTTTCACAGCACAGTCTTCATCAGCGACTTCTTCCCGACCCTCCAAAAAGTCCTGATGTCACGGAAACACACTACTTCTTGCTAAAGTAATATTTGGGAACACAGAAACATGTCGCGTGAAAATGTTTGTCCGGACTCTCGAGGTGCTCGGAGACAACTGACCAGCCGCTTGTTCGTTAGCTAGGAATGTCCTCTACCGAATTCAGTCGGTGCGTGCTCGCTCCGAAGTACAGTCGTATTACTTTCCGGATAAACCCCATGTTATCTAAAGAAATTCTTCTGAACGGAAAATTATAGGACATAGTTCTCATACAATTGACCGATCAAACTCAAATTCTTTAGTACAAGGCAACGCTAAAATCTCCAAAAAAATTGTTCGAAATTTGGTAGGAATATTGTTGTATGTCGTCGACGACATATGTGGAGGAATGTTTTCCTGATGCTCCTAGAAGGCGGTTCCTCTTCTACAAGGGTGGTTTCTCAGAAAACATCCGAGCAGGAATTGCTTGCAGAAAAGATTATTATGTTTCTTTACAGGCAGCATGCATGCGGATCTCACAATGTACTTGCTCAATGGCAGACATCGAGAGACGACCTGTTATTGTCCGGAATGCGGTATTTTGACACGTTTGTACCTTCTCCATCTGCATCCTGCTTCATTCAAGCGACCATATTGGAGCGCGTAATTTATAACCCGCAGGCCGATTGCCTTATATGTTGCCAGCAACGTCTCTTTGTCTACGTCCTAGATGCTACCTGAGGATGAAAAGCTTGTTGTGCCTCTGTACTTTTGTGACAGTCGCGCGTGTACTCGGAGTGCAGACTGTTGAATGTTTGTAAATAGGGTGACTGTGGGTTTAGAAGGAGAAAGTTTAAGGCTCCTAGCAGTGAAGAAGCGAGATATCTGGGAGATAACGTTCACTTTTAAACACAAGCTATCAATACTATTACCTGACGCCATTTATCATGCAATCCCCTGCGTATGAGGTTATAGAGACGACTTCTGGTGGTTGTGGGATTAAACAGTAGCGGGAACCGGACACCGTACTGTGTAACCCCCTGTATAACTCTCTTTAATCGCGAATGTTGACCTCGAAGATAGTACATGATCCATCGCTTGAGTCCTGGAGGAGCGAGGTTTGTTCGATGTCTTCAAGTAGTGTTGCATCGTTGACTGTGTCGAAGGCTTTCGGCAAGTCCAACGCTACTAGGGCAAACTTCTCTCAGGGCAGTTTCTGGTTAAGGTCACGAGCTACATATATGAACTTTCATGATAAATTAAAGTGGAGATTCCTTATGCGGGGATCATAGGGATCGACCTGGCATAAGGAGTCGCGCTCATTTGCTGAGACTGATGCTTTAGCTGGGAAAATGGGACGTATTTCTTTGTGTTTGCGCAAAAAGGCTCCAAATTAATTTCACTTTGGTTTGATGAAATTCATGTAATAGTTGGTGCCTTCTTAAGACCTCTACAGCCGAGCAAAATGAACCTAGGTTTCACTTCAATTGATTAGCCAACAGGGAACCTCTACGATCCCACGAGCTCAACTAGGTAGCATGGTTCCACAACCCTAAACTGTAGGGGCCCTATTCTGTAACTCGATTCGAAAATGTATTCTATTCGAAATTCGGATCTAATTTATAATTATGCGAAAGTTGTACCACCCTGTGCTAGAATAAATACGTACAATTTTTGTTTTTGCTTTCTACAACTCATAAGCTATCGAATATTTTATCCGAAAATTGGCTTGAAAATCCGAAAATCGAGTTACAAAATATACAAAATCCGAATTCGAGTAAATTTTTTTTTCGAATCGAGATACAGAATAAGCCCCCTGTAGGTATAACTATCCGGACAAGCGATGTCAAACTCGAAATATTCAATATACAGTCGAAATTGTCGATAACGAACTCTTATATAACGAACGGTTTATCCATCATCTTACCTTCACAAATATGTACCTAACAGAATGAACTGTGTCAGCGAATAACTTTTACTAATTTTTTTTTTGCTTATGAAGGGGATGCGTTATAAATAAACTAACCAAACCTTAATGTGAGCTTGAAAGCTACTTGCAAATACTGCTACTCCAATAAAAATACGTTATAAAGTGCCCTAATCTACAACAATAAATGAACACAGAAGTCCGTTTTTTATTTTGTACATCTAAAGGTTGTTTTATTTACCTCTTAAAATATGCTTTTACATTTTATAATGCATAATATAGCATCAAATCCAGTGCACCTCTCCGGGTTGTGATTCAAAACACCACACACAAGACAGTTCTTCTCTTTACTCATTCACAAATTTGAAAAAGGGTTTGCATTCTGCGCCCCTTGCCCTCTACTCTTGTTGTATGATTTTGACAATTTTTACTGGCTTTGTTTGTTGTTTTGTTTTAAATGTTTTTCATTGTTGTTTCATTTTGCTTTCTAGAGTAGAATATTTTTTACTCATATATTTCAATGGATAGATCTTCAGTAAGTATGATTACTGCTAATGAAGTTTGCAATTAAGTTAATAATAAATTATTAATGTAGAATAGGTATATATTGAATTTATAGTTTTATTTATTAATTATATCTTGTCAAGTTGCAAAACATAAGGGTTTTTTGTTTTTATGTATAATTTGTTGGAAAGTAGTACAACTAAACTTAAATAGTGGAAATCATTCATTCATTTTCTTTTAATTTTTTGTTTGTCTAGTTAAACGTTTACACTCAAACTATTTGCTTAATAGCGATTGTAACGTCCACGTCCACGTCCACGCGGCGTTGCTTTTGGTGCGGGGCGTGCTGGTGTTGCTTTTTTGGCCGGTGATGTTTCAGCTGTGGGTGTGACTGGTGCCGGCGTTGCTGGAGCGGCTTTGGCTGGTGTCTTGACAGGCTCGGGCTTTGGCTGTTCTTTAACAGGCTCTGGTTCTGGCTCTGGCTCAGGCTCGGGATCGACCTCAGCCTCGGCTTCGCCATCTTGTTCTTGTGCCTCCATTTCCTCATCACCGGCCTCTTCATCGCCCTCCTCGCCTTCGGCGGCCTCACCATTCTCATTCATCTCTACATCTTCATCATCACCAGTAGCCTCGGATGGATCGTACAGCTCACCCTCGGCGGCTTCACCACCCTCACCCTCTTCACCATTTTCTGCCTTAACTTCGGTGGCAGCTGCTTCAGCTTCCTCCAACTTGCGCTTCTTGCGTTCACTCTCCTCAAGAGCGGCGGCGGCGCGTTTTTGTGCGATCTTAGTATCGCTCGCTTTCTCGTTAATGAACTTCAAGAAGTTGCGGTGATGAGTAACGGTGCGAGAATGCACCTCAACGGTCTTTTCTGTATCGAAGAATTTGCCGCAAAGCGAGCACTCGAAGCACTCCAATTTCGTAATGAGACCGGCACCAACTGGACGTGTCCAATTGTATTTGGGCAAACGTGTATCGACTTCAGTCGGTATTTCATCACCATCAGAGAAGTCTAAAATGCAGTCCTCTGGATCGACGGGCAAAGCGACTTCCTCCTCTTCTTGTGTTTCATTTAAATCTTCACCCTCTTTGGTTTCATCAGCGCCCTCTTCACCCTCTTTCTTTTCAGCCTCTTCACCTTCGGCCTCCTCACCTTCAGCAGCTTCTTCTCCCTCCTTCTTGACTTCACTCTCACCCTCAGCCTTCTTGGCAACAGGCTTCTTCCTCTTCTTTTGTGGTGGGCGCAAGTCCTTCGACTCCTCTTCTTCGGTATGAATAGTCAATGTGTTGCGTTTACGTTCACCAACCTTGGTATTCTTCTCGGCGGCCTTTTGCAAGTGATCAGCGGATAACAAATGTGTATCGTAATCAATGCGTGTAGCGAATTCCTTATTGCACTCAATACATTTGGGATGCAAGAACTTCTTCAAACTCAAGTGACCTTCCGATTTACGATGCGCCGAAATATGACCATGGAAATTCAAATCGCACATAGTACAATATTCCAATTGGCGTTGCTTGGTCTTGCCCATGCGCTTCAAACGATCCAATTCAATCGATTTCAATTGCTCAGCGATCTTGGCCTCTTGGCGTATCATATTAGCCTTTAGGCGATAGCTTTCTTCGATGCCCTCGCGCATCATCAAATGTGTACGACCCTTAATGTGATTCTCGAACGAGTTGGCGTCCCACATATGTTTCTTACACAAATGGCAATAGAACATGTCGTTGGGTACGCTGGCATAGGCTGACTCCTTGCTGTTGTTGTGTAGTGAAATTATTCACAGGCAAAACAATTTGGCATTTCAAATTTGTTTTGGATTTTTTGAGTTGATAGAAATGGAAATACACATAAAAAGAAAGAATATTAGTTTTCTGTATTTAAAAAATGTTTTGCTGTAATAAATAGAAATAAGGAAGTAAAAAATGCTTTATAAATTGGGGCAACGCGACGGATTTCGATGGTAATGTGTACTAAAAATATTACATTAGATGTGTGTTAAATTTTGAAGACAATAGTACGGATGAGGCATGAAAATGAATCTGAAAAATAACACAAAATATACCGCAAAAAAACGAGCAGTTTAAGTGACATGGCTTCAGCAATTTTATATATGTAAGTTAGCTATGCTACAAGCAGTTCAGGGAATTTCAATATTATTGCTATCTTTAAAGATGGGCTAAAAAAAGCCAGTGAAGTATCGAATGGTTTAGTTGCTTTATATTTTAACATTGGAATTATTAAAAGCGGATTAAAAACTGAAAATAAATTTTAAATAACTGATTTATAGAGTTCAAACAACTTTTTTGACATTTTGAAATATTGCAAAAAAAAAAATTTAAAAATCAAATTGAAGGAATACATAAATAAAAATTTCTTCCTGCAAAAATGTGACATTTCTCACGCTTTTAGATTAGCTGTTCTTAGGTATAAAAAATATATATAAGAGATAGGTTATGAATATAAATATTTTTACAAATTCCTCTTAGTTTATAAGTGATATATATTTAATTTGTTAAAATCGTTAAAAATTAACTTTTCATATTAGTTTCATAATTTAACACACTGCTAATGAAATATTATCCAAGTCTTGAAGTGATTTTCTCTATCAATACGCAAATTTTATTATATATTTATTTGCCATTTAATTCACTTCGAAACCGTACACAATTCTGTCTTTATCTAAAACAAATAATATTTGTACTTGTCCTTGAATTAAGAGCGATTTTTCGAATTAATAGAAAATTCATGTAAAAAATTATAGTTGTGACTTACAAGTGCTTGACTTCATACATTGATTTTATATTCAATCAAAACATCAGCATAGAATGATTGAAGCGAAAAATGCGGCAAGAACGCAACGCTGGTGCTCAGCTGCTGGTTTGCAAAAAAAAATGTAGTCTTGTTCGTATTAATGCAGAATGACATTTTGAAAACGTTTATGTTAACTTTAAAATATGTAATGCGATTTTTTCTAAATTTAGCAATTGTGATTGACAAATAGCAGTAAACGTTAACATTAACGGTAGAGTAAAAACAACACTTTCCATAAAATTTGGCCACATTGATAATCTAAAAAATTGCTAATTATCGCTTAATTAGCTGAAATCAACAGATAAAATTTTCTTCTAATTTTAGAAAAATTTCGAAACACTATAAGTTCTATGCTTTAGTGGCATTTTACTTTAAACAGAAAGATCATCCATATTTTTATATAATAATCATTGCCAATATTCTTCTTAGGTTTATAAACGCTCATAATTCCAAGAACTGATATTATTTGTATATAAATAAATTCAAGGTAGCCTGTAATACGTATTTTGATGATAAGATAGTATATAGGTGGAAAATGCGCCTCGGGTAGTTAACAAATAAAGTAAAAATGTTAAGATATTTAAAATTGTAATTTAAAAAATTAAAATAACATGTCCGCTGAAAATGTGGTTTAAAAATATATATAAAATGCTATATAAGATATTAAAATAAAAAGAATCAAAACAAAACACAGTTAAATTTCATGATCGTACATCCCGCCCAGAACCCACATTCCCACCTACAGGCTTTTTATCATCATTCCACATCAACTTGCCCCCCCTCCATGCATATGTATGTATATGTAACGTCAACAGACGCAACTATTTGCGCACATTGCTTTTATTACAGTAGGGACACCCATGTACAATTAACAATATATAAAAATGGCATAGAAAGTGGAAATGCTTATATAGTAAAATGTATATTGGGTTATAAAGAGGAATCCCCATTAATATATAGATATATTGCATTATAGTTGGCTTAAAAATGATGTAGGTTTTTTATTATTATGTAAATATTTTTGTTTTGGTTCGAAATTGAAATTGTAGTAAAAAACTTGTTGAAAATTCTTTTTGTTTTTTGTTTGTGAAAAACGCTTACCTCTCAGTTTTCTTATCGCCAGAAGCGGTATCCTTCTTTTTGTTATTGTTGGCATTTTTAGCCAAAAGTTTCTTAGCACGATCGAAAGCATTCTGCTTGCGAATTCCGCCAGCGCCTTGCTTTTGTGCTGATTTAGCACCAGCTGCGCCACGGTTTTGAAAACCTCCTTGAGCACGGCGATTATTAATGCGATTGCCAGGAGCACCACGATTGACCATCTTTTTTTATATAAATGTTATGTGATTTGTTTTATAATTTAATATATAGAATATATTTAGAAATATATGCGCACACATTTTGGTAATTGTATTGATATTGCAAACATGCATGAATTTCAGTTTCGTTTCCACATGTAGAAAGAAACAAATATTGTTTTTTTTTGTTTTTTAATGATGCATACACATAAAAATGTAGCGTGTGAAATGCACAGATTTTTTGCAAATATTTTCATAATAGATTATATTAAGTTTCACATTAATTTGCATTTATAGAACACAAATTCAATACATTCATTCAATACAACAGTAATTTGCATTTGACATTTGTATATATTTTTTTGTTAATATTCGAAGCACAATTCATCATCGTCGTGGAAATTGTATGCGTTCAGAGGCGCATTTACACATTTTTTAATATTGTTTAGTAATGTCGTTGAAGATTTTTGTTTTTATATTCATCAGTTGTAATATTGTATATAGATATGTATAACATACATAAGAATTTTTAAATATCCGTAGAACACATAATACAATATCAGATATGTAGTTTCGTTTATTTAATGAATTTTTGTTCATGTTTGTTATATTATAATATTTCGTTTATAAGATGTGTCAGTTCGTTGGCGTATTTGGCAATCAGCAAAGAATGGAGCATTTAAAGTGTAGACGGATTGGTAAGATGGCGGAGAGCAGCAATGGCATCAGCAACACACATGCACATGAGCACAGGATTAGCCGAAATGGCATCATGCAAGAGCGTGTGTGCGTATATACAGATATGTATATATATATATATGTATTTGCATATTTGTTGAGACAACATTTATATATTATTGGAGTTTTTAATCAAAGTATTCAAATAGAGTCGTTGAAGTTTTCATTGCATATATCAGATTTTTGATATAACCCATATGGTGATGTGGTTAGACATTTTAAAAATACACATTTATGCGAACAATTGCAATTCGGTTCGGGAAAACGCGTTTCATCATATATCGTTATCATATCAGATTTCATTTGTAGTTCAATATTTTTGTTTTGGTTTCGATTTTTGCATCAACATAATTATAATTTAGAAATAATTTTGGTTTTAAAAAAATTTTCATTCAGGTTTGTTTTTTTTTTTCGTGTTTTTTGATTGTTTTTCAGTCAGCAGCATTTGGATTGCAATAAAGAATCGTTGAAGAAGCACCAGACCAGTAGTGTACATGTTGTAGCAGTTAAAACAAGCAGTAGATTAGGCAGAGATCATCATCGACCGATCGTTTTAGTGTATGAAACAGTTGTGAACGCACCAACAGGTTGAAGACATCGGTTGCACATTTACATTCGATCAGTAATTGCATTTGTAGGCGGCAGTTATGCAGCGTGAATTTGAATAGCGTAAATGCCATAAGTGTGTTTGGTTGTGTTTGTTCGCATTTGCGTCCACATGTACAATTAGATGATTTTCGATCACAATTATATATTTTTAGGGAAGGAAAATGTGTTATTTTTTGTACGTAATAAAAATTCGAAAACCAATTGACATATTGTGCGTGATAACGCAGCATAAATGACGCAAGCGATTACAAAACATCAATAATAACAACAACAGCAGCATACGCATTATCATAACGCGAAACATAACCGCATCATTGCATTTGCAACATATTCGATCACAATCGACACGCGTCAGATGGAACAATTGAACAAATTAGAGGTTCAGTTCAGTGCGATTTAGGGTTTTGTTTTGTTTTTGTACATATATATATGGAGAAGAGAATAAAAGAAAGTAAACAATTGCTAATTAGAAACTTGGAATTAATTATCCAGCGTATAAAAGTACAACAAATTAATTTTGTTTGCAAGTCTTAAATTATAAAATATACATTTTATGAAATAATTCATAATAGATATACGCTGTTTGACAGTGGCTTAAAGTTAATAGTTGGAAGAAACTAAAAGAGCTAAAGTACTTGTGGTTGCATTCTGTTGCATTACACAACATTATTGCATACAATTCATATTACAACTAAGTGTACTTTTTCTTACTATATCATATAGAAAAATTATAAGGTACATTTAATGGTACTGCTAAAAAAAATTGTGCACTAATACAGAATAATTTTATCTCCTCTCTCTTGTGTACTGTAAAAATATAGCATTTAAAATGGACAAATGCTTTTTACTTGAAAGCCTCCAATGCACAATCCTTTTACAATTCGTATCAATTTAAAATTTGAATAAGTGAAATTTTTAAAAAGCTACACATTATATTCAAAAAAATTTAATTACAGTTTATGTCCTTAAAAGTTCGATGCTTTTCGGTTTTGAAGTACAAAATGAATTTTAAAAGTTATAATTCTTTACAAAATACAAATATATATTTTAAGCATAAAATTAATCGATACTTTGTATATCGCATGTGTGGTTTTGTTAACCAATTCATAGCAGAGAAAAATTACTTTGAAATGTCTACTTCTGATTTCTTTTTTAATGACTTGTTTTTTACAGATCTCAATTTGTAATACACTTATACATATATTTTGTATTACTACTAAACATTTCGAGTTTAAAATAGCAAAAGAAATCGTTATTGTTAAAAATCATTTCGTCTACCCCACATACGATATACATCGGTTAGCACTTCTGCAAACTTTTCCAGTCCGCATACAGCATTTGTGCTACCATAAGTAGTGAAAACAAATAATTAACTTTTATAAGAAAACTACAACTAAAAATTTGTAAAAGGGAAAAAATCATATACATACCGGTCCGCCGCGTTGATTGCGATTGCCCATACCGCCTCCTCCGCCGCGTGGCAGATCCAACAGAGATGGTGGATTTTGGTTTCTGAACAAGTTGTTCAACAAGTTATTAGCCAAATTAATGGCCTGGGCGTTCATGCCTTGGCCACCGCCGCCTTGACGCATGTTGCCACCGCCAAAGTTACCACCGGCATTTGGGGTATCCCACGGCGACATGTTCATGTTTCCCATACGATTGGCACCCATTGGGCCACCACCATAATTATTACCGCCGAAATTGCGGTTGCGATTCTGATTACCTCGGAATGCCATTTTCTTATTTGTGTTGTTATTAACCTGTTTAACGCTATAACAAAATAAAAAACACATATTAATTTATATTTTTTTTTACATAACGTACTATATAAATATTATTATTTAAAATTAAAAGGTTTAATGCTGCAAAAGCCGCATAGTCTTCTCTGCATACCTGGGAGACATTTGGTTTTGTAAAATTTTAAATTTAGAATTTCCAAAAGTTGAAATAATAATAATCAACAAAGCACAGACACTAACATAGAACAAGCGTAAAAGCTAGTACTTTATTAGTTTTCTTTTTAGAGGATTTGCTAAATGCAAATGATCGAAAAATATCTGAAAAACAAAAAGAACAGCAAAAAATGTGTGCTTTAAATTACCAGCAACAAAATGATCATTAATTTTAGAATAGAATATTTACAATTACAGAATTTTGTAGTAAAGAAATTTTGAAAGTGTTAGTTTTCTCCTAAGGTTATTATATATTAAATGTAAAAGTAACATATGTATATGAAAGTAAGCACGACCGCTTTTTCACATTTTGTGTATGTATACTTATTCTACGCGCGAACTGGTGGGTAGTATACAAGTAGTGTAGATACTCACGAAAAAGCGGGAGAACGAACATAAACTCGTTCGCAAGATTATTTCTGCGAACGAACGAACATTCTTGCCCGGTTTACAGCAAAGAAAAAAAACTAAGTAAAATGGCTTAAAGCACATATACAAGTGTGAATAACCTCATTTTTACCGAAATCCATTAATCACGTTCTACCTGATATGAAAAGATGAGCCTTGCGTATACAAAATGGTAGTTTTGCAGAAATTAAAATAAGCCGACCGGCCGGCATTTAGTAAAATATTATAGTGAAGAGATGTTAAAAGCTTTCACAACTTTTTCTAGAATGTTACCTAAGCATGGTTGAGTCACATTTTTACAATTTTTCACCAGAATTTTGCGAAACTTGTCAAACAAGTAGTAAATTGTATACACACACAAAACGATTTGCAAATGGATGTAAAAAATAAGAGAAAATAAGTAAAGGCGAAAACAAAATGGCGCCTTCTGTGGCTAATTTTCTATAACAGAAAATTTTCAACTGTTTCGAAAAATATTTCTAAAAACAAAACTTTTCATATATTTTTTTCGGAAAACTACAAATTTATAACACACGCAACTATTCGTCCACCCACTTAAAATAGACTCTTGGAAATTTCTAGTTGTATAGTACGACTGTACTTTTCTTTGCATGCGGGTTAATAACCCAGAAATTCAGTTAAACTTCAACTTTTTTTTAATTGTAAGTAAATAATTTGTGCAATGAACTTAAAAGAGGCATTTAATTGTTAGAACCAGGTAAAATTGCAAGCATTTTACTTAAAAAATCGATAACATTTTCACCAGTATACATACTAAAATCTATGCGAAGAACCCTTACCACAGAAGAAAAAGTATTCTGTTGTATTATAAAACCTTAATCGAATAATAATTTGCTCACCTTCTGACGAAGAATTAACTTTCACAGTATTATATTATATATATTTGTAAAATTTCACAATCTTTCTTCAATTGAAGAAAATTAAAGATGGCGACGGTGTAATTTTATTTTTTATGAACAAAACCGCGCTCACGCACAAGTACTATACGAGCAACGAACGAAGAACGAATGAATAAACGACGTCGTTTGGAAAACTTCGAAAGCAATCGTCTGGATGTGGAAAACGAGCGAGTAGCCACAGAGCATTGCCAGCTTTTTATTTTTCAAATCTATGAAAGTATAAGTAACACTGTGTTTACATAATGTTTTCTAGTTCGAAGTGAAGACTATTTATTAAATTAATACTAAACCTGCGTTCATTTTCACTTCATTTAGAACCTGTAGTTAAAGAGAGATGTTTTTGATACTTTTTGTTTGCTATTTTGATGAATGTTTGCATTTATTATATATGTATATATTTACTTTTTTTTACACTACAATGTTATTAATTTTTTGTTAAATATTTTACTCTTTTTTATGAAAGGAACTGTAAATATCTTGTGTAGTAGAAAAATGTATATTTTATTAAAATAATTTTGAAAAAATTTTCTTTGCTGCAACCCTGTACTAGCAAACAATTTGGGCGGAAAAAGAAGAAATGTCAGTGGTGTTGGTGGATTGCAGTGAATTGCAAGCGGATCTTAAGATTTCTTGTTTAATAAATTGTTATAAAAAACTAAACAATTTGTAAAACTTTCGTTAGAAAGGTTTTGTTATTGTTGTTTCAAAGTGTATATTTTTGTAATATGTTTCTCTACTCATACATAAAGGAATTAGGAGCTTCATGTTTGCAGACGTGAGCTTTGCGCGGAAGTGGCAGTTAATAGGTAACGAGTTGCAAGGAAATCGCTATTACAATATTGAATTACTAATGTATAAATATATTTCTTTATATGCCCAGGTAAACAAATTGAGAAAAGATGTAGCAAAAGGAAATGAAGGGCCGATATATTTTTACGATTGTTTGGTAAGTCCATGGAATTGTATATCATATATTTTTAGCCAATTTGTTATTGAGGTTAATGTTTGGATGAAAGAATGCACTTCGTATAAAGTTTTGTTGTTTGTAAGCTATGGAGGAATAGTGATAACCAAATTATATCATTGTTGCTTCTAACTTTAAATTAAATGTTGCTACAAGTGAATTAAATTTCAATGACTTTTTACTAGCACTCGTTTAAGAGCAAGGTTATGTTTCTGACATTTAATTCAACACTATTTTATTATTGAATTATTGAAAAGTGTTGAATATGCAGCAATAGAATGTAAAATTCTTTAATCTTGATAATTTTCTATGTATTTTAAATATAGCGCTGTTAAAATGCTCAACGTCTATACTTTATGTTCTCTGTCTATACTTTATGTTCTCTGGCTCAACTCAAGGAGGCAAAATTTCTACTCGTTACTATTCTGTGAACACACGGCACTCTGCAATATGAATATTGCCGTATTCAGCAGCATATATCACCCTATGCGACGTTAGATGGCGCTCGTGCGTTTAAATGTTGAACTTAGCTTTGAAAAAAATATTTGTTTGCACACAAATTTGGTCCACAATAACTGTGAAAATCTTAGAACCAATCTAAATATCTGAATAATGAAAATCTAATTTTCATTGTGAAGAGCATTTAATTTAGAAAGCATATTCCGTTAATGAAGATATGATCTTGATAAACTTGCAACATCTCTTAATAGCCTGCATTTTTTTCCTTTACTTACTTTTTCATAATATTCCTGGCTATTTCAATAATTTTTTATCAACAATAAATACAGAATCAGTAATTTTTCTCAGTTCAGGTATGTTTATATTTCCAACATCAATTTTACAATCATTTTTATTTAAACAAATATTCTATTATAATTTATTCAAAATGTTAAACCTGTTCAAGGTTTGTTCCAGCAAAAATATTTATGTTTTTAAAAACTTGCTTTCACTTTTTCCTGTGCATCTGTCACAATACATTCTTCCTATGCGAAATTCAAGCATATATACTGCTTAAATTGTAGGTACATATGTATATAAATACAGCAACCATAGTTTAAACATAAATACATACACATAACATGTTAGGTTAAACCTGTGGTTTGATTTATGCATGTACCGTGTTTAAAAATATTAATATATTTTGCGTGTAAATAAATTTTTTAACATTTATCACAAAACAATTTGCAATACATACAAACATTAACATTTGCTCTCAATATTTTGTTATTTGCATTTTAGTTTTTTCAATCATTTTGCTATTTCATTAGTCTATTCTAGATAGAATATAAATTCGTCTTTCCGGCAGCCGCCTTTATTTCATTGTATACCTGTAGTCCCCTGTGTTTGCTGTGTGTAAGTACCTACTTCTTCCTCATACAAAACTTCCCTTCATATTTTCTACTATACTATATACATATGTATGTATATATGTTTGTATATGTAGACAAATAACGTTTATGACTTTATATGTCTAAATAACAAAAGGTAGGGTGGCTTAAGAAGCATTTTAGAACAATTCCTAGACCTCTAGAAATGTGCGAAATCATTTAGATGTGTGTGAAAATTTAAAAAAAGGTGCTAATAATACATACAGTTGTGATTATGTATACATGTTTGTAAGTGTGTATCTACTATCAAAGAACCTTTTCAGCGAAGATTTTGTTGCCTCTTTTAATAAAAGTTTGTGGATTTTTTTAAGGGAGTATTCTAGTCTAGAAATTTAAAAAAAATCGATTTTTTTTATATTTTTAAAGTTTAACTATTCAAGAATTGTACACATATAGGATTTTTCAAAATTCAAATTATTTTCGGAGATATATGCATTTTTCTGACCCAGCATCCAAACTGTTTCGGCCAGAACACGAAACTTTAAACGCGTTTTTCTCAAAACTGACTTTTTCGGAACGATACCCACGATTTCTCAGGTTCTACTGGACCGATTTACTTGAAACTTTTATAGAGTCTTCTTTATAGGCTTGTCTATGGTTAGAACTAGTCCCATCCCCAAGTTTTTATTTTTATTAATTTTAAAAAATTCGAAATAGTCAGAAAAAGTGATCCAAAACAACTTTTTTTTTCAGAAGTCGCCATTTTGTAAAAAAAAATTTTTCCCACTTTTCCGTAGTTCCGGCCATTGCGATATTATTCTAGATTAATAATCTTTTTTTCTTTTTGGTTTTAGATAACTAGGAGGTTTGAAATCATGGGTATGGTCCCGTGGAAATTTTAAGAGACCCCCCATTTCGTCAGCTCATAGTTTTAGAAATTTTTTACTTTTTTTAGTTTTCAATTTTTTTCTCTACTCTTCTAAAAATAACAAATAACTAATAAAAAAATGGATAGTAAAAATATTAATTGCCTTTTTTTACTACACTTTAAAAATTAATGAAATTCATGCTTCTAGACTAGAATACCCCCTTAATAAAAAAATTGATTTTAGAATTTAATTTCGCAAAATTGGAATTGAAATTTGAAAATCTGGAGCTTGCGATTAAAATTTTTTTTTAATTTTGTATTAAAAATTGATAGAATATAAATTATCACTGCTGTAGAGTATTGAATATAATGATTCTGTACGAGCTCTAGTTCAAAATCGTAGAACATGAAGTAGGCAAAGTAAATACAAAACAGCTAACTAACGGTATTCGAACACCTCAAATTTCAAAAAAGTTCAGAAATCCGTTCTCTGAGATCAGATTTCAGACCGTTCCAACGGCAGTCGGGTCTATCAAATCGAGACGGACCCGGTTTTTCATTCGGCTAACGACTGTTAACGCGGTAGTATTCTACAATATTATGTTTATGCCGCCACCACAACTACAACAATGAGATCTCAGAAAAAGTAGATTAAAAAGACTATTTTTTCTCCACAAAAGTGAAATTTCTGTGGTTACAGAAGGCACAAGCGCCGCATATTGGGCTCAAGCTTCATTTAAATTCTGTTTTATACGCTTGTAAGCAGCTCCTATAACAACAAAAACAGTATGGTAAAAAAATATATAAATTATTAGATCATCCATAGTTGGAGAGTGCGAACTTTGAGGTTAGGGTGCATACTTCAAATACACTTTTGCTGAACAGGCTCATATAATAGTAGTGTACAATATGAAATTATACAATTCATATGATAAATATGCATTCTAGCACTTGTGGCATTCTCAAAAGTGTGTTATTTGCTGACAGTGCTAACAAACGATCTCATCTCTATCCTAGAAATAACAAGTTAATGCTATAATATTTCATTTCATATATTTTTGTGTCTCGTCGGCTTCTATTCATAAAGGCTTTTATTGAAGCTTAGCGCCGCTCGCAGCCGATTGCGTATGCGTGGCGAGGTCCAACGTGAGCCTGGCGCCGGTCCCGTGCCATAAACTGAAACGGCTTTTAGATCGCAGGGCGATACACCTTCGTCCACATCGTCCGCCTCGGTTTTGATTTCCATTTTCTGTGGGAAAAAATAAATTTTTCTCATTAGTATGATCTCGTATTTGCTATAATTCTAAATCTCAAATTTTCACCTGTACGATCAAGCGCAAGAGTTGATGCTGCTGATCCAGTAGACGTGAGATGTCACGCAATTTACGACGCTGTCGCTCCAATTCATTGTTGATGAAATCATCGTTGTTCTCGAATGAGATCGTATCCATTGAAGCTGTGTAGAAAAGCGAAATATGTCGTTTAATAAAGAAAAACATGAAAAACCGTTAACTGCGGCTGCACCGAGGCTACAATACCCTACATACATGCATTTCTCAGAGCATAAACGAGTATAACGAGTAGATCAGAGCAATTCTATGACTAAGGTTCAGATATATATGTTGTCATCGACGTCATCCAACAATAGGTCCATGAATCGTGCCGTTTCGATGGGGTCGAACCAAAGGGAGGGGAATGTCAGATCAGGAGGGTTAGTGGGGCATGCAAAGAGGTGGTCAGTGTCATGCGGAGACTCATTGCACGTGGGCCATATATTGGATATATCGGGGTCTTTTCAGAATAAGTAGGAGTTTAACCTGCTACAGTATCCGGAGCTAAGCTGCGCAAGAGTCATGCTGGTTTCTAGCTGCAACTCGAGCTATTCGTCTGTAATGGGTGATGGTTTGACTCTAAGCTCGCCATTCACCGAGAGGCAGTCGGTGAAGCTGTTTATGGCGTTCAGTGCATGTCTGAAGTTAGTTGCGTCTGAAGTAGGGTCGGCGTAATGTCTTATGTTGTCGTCGTCCTTTATTCTAATTCTACATTTCAAGACTATAACTCGAGCTTTGACAGTTCATGTCCCTCAAGGGTTTCAATCAGTTACAAAATAGTTTCTAACAGCTGATAAAGTTAACAAGAATATTATTTGTGCCAGAAATATACATCGAGGTTCTATATTCAAGGTTCCTGTCGACAGTCGCTTGAAAAAACGTTTCTATTATTTAAAATTTGTTTTTTCCGAGACTTTTCGGAACTCTGGAGCAGCGCGTAAAGATTTATGCCAGCTGCAGAGCTTCAATAGCATTGAAGCTCGAACGAGTTGTGTTTCAAATTTTGAATATTCTTATCTTTGAATATTCACTGTATAATTTAGCTGGGGTTTCCTGATTTAAATAGCGAGTCCCTAATCTAAGGTTATATTTTCCAACATCTTCATCATTCATCATAATCTTTATAGAATACTTACAATCTTCGCTGAAGGGATTTGAAAACCATTTGCGTAGAATACAGTCAAGGAAACCGAGTTTGCACTTTGTGTTGTTTGGATACTCTATCAATTCGACTTTGTCGCCTTTCGGTAGCCAACTTTGAGGTAATTTGCGCTCCAGCTCGGTATGCAAGACCACCTAAGGTAAATTAAAGTGGTTAAAGATTAAATTTGAACTCAATATGTATCATAGTAATGAGAAGGTCGCGCCAATACCTGCATAGCCAAACGCTTGAGCTGGGCGTTACGTCGTACAGACTCGATGTCGCCAACCGCCAAACCGATGAGTAGATTCATGAGTAGAATTGGCATGAGAATCATGAATACACCTGAAATGAGATTTGTATTTGTACGTTAGTGATCGGTTTATTTTGTACAGAAGTATTGAAGAAAGCAAAGATTGGATTTTAGTCTGCTTTTCAAAGTTCTTTTTCTAAAGGTCGTAAAAGTCTTATCTTGCCAATTGAGGAAAATTGCCTTACTTTGTCGAAGTGTTGGATTCTTTGCTAAATTTTTTGTATTTGCAGAAATTGTGAGTACTGTGGGACTTCAACAAAGGGTCTTGAGCGACTTGAATGGGAATTCTCAGTTCAAAAACTTCTAAACTATAAATTACTAAGTGAATTTACAGCTTTTCTGTTGATCAATTCTGATCTCTTCTGTTTATCAGGAAAAAGCTGCCGGAACGAAGTTTTGAAAACTAAGTTTGGGATTGCGTTCGGTCAACACATCTATCCCGTACATATGACATAATTTTCACCTGATAGTTAAATAATAAAATACTTGTATGCCTAAAATTCTGTTTTCGAGTTTCCATCTTCGAAAGAGCACCAAGCAAAATCTATACCAAAAAATTTAAGAATTTTTTTTACAAACCCTTAATATTAGTTTGTCAAATATCTCCCTTTCCGCCTTTTTATCTTTTGTATTTCGCGGCTATTTATAAAGCGCTACAAAACTTGCATCTCTATACATCTTTTAAAGGTCTTGACATAACCTACAAAAAGACGCTATGCATGATTAGTTTGGATATTGCGTCCAACAGTTATAGACGTGTTAACATCCGTGAGATTAATGGTATTTTAGGGGATGGTACTCTATCACTTCGAACTGCGGAGGAATTGTTTCGACGACACCATGGATAAGCCAGCCGGCAGAAGACCTGTGACGAATACCGATCAAATCATGGAAAACATGGAGTTAGACTGGCATGTAGCATCCCGTGACATCGCCGAGAAGATGGACGTTAGTCGCCAAGCCATTTTAAACCATCTACAGAAGGCTGGATATACAAAAAAGGTTGATGTTTGGATGCCGCATGATTTGACGCAAAAAAACCTTCTGGAACGAATCAACGCCTGCGATATGCTGATGAAACGGAACGAACTCGACCCATTTTTGAGGAGGATGGTGACTGGTTACGAGAAATGGTATACATACGACAATATCAAGTGAAAACGGTCGTGGTTGAAAGCCGGTGAATCGTCCCAAACAGTGGCCAAGACGGGATTGACAGCCAGGAAGGTTGTGCTCTGTGTTTGGTGGGATTGGAAAAGAATCATCCACTATGAGCTGCTTCCATATGGCCAAACGCTTAATTCTACCATCAATTGCGAACAACTGGACCGCTTGAAGCAGGCGATCGACCAGAAGGGTCCAGAATTGGCCAACAGGAAGAGAGTAGTGTTCCACCAGGACAACGCCAGACCACACACTTCGTCGATAACTCGTCAGAAGCTACGTGGGCTAGGATGGGAGGTGATTACCACCTGTTCCTGTCTATGGCGAATGCCCCTGTTGGTGTAAAGTGTAACTGAAAATAGGCTTGTTAAAAGTGGCTGTCCGAGTTCTTCGCAAATAAAGAGGGGACTTATAAAGTTGCCGTCTAGATGGAAATAAATCATCGAATGGAACTTACACTTAACACTTTCAGCTGTTCAAATACATATATAACAGTAAACTGGTTAAAAGTGAAGTTAGCTGCGAAAAAAATTAGTAAGATTAGCTGTTGACATCAAAAGAAATTACTTAGTGAACTACTATTAAATATGGGTTATTAAAATCTGGATTTTGCCAAAACTTATCGAAAAGTTCTATGTGTCTTTCTTAGACTTTGTTCTTCAGTATTATTTGGAGGATTTGTACAACTTGAGTTTTTTTTTTTATAAAATTTACTTACATAAAATAAGGAATGACGTTATTGGCACCTTCAATTGATCGCGGTAGTAGGTGTTAACATAAGTACCCACAAAGTCCAGTTCGCCTAGCATCATGGAGAAGGTGCGCAACAGCGACATCGGTATGTTCGAGAAGGACAAATGATTCGGTTGGGCATCGTTGATCTGTAAAACAGCATAGATCCCACACTACATACATATATGTAACATAAATACACAAACATATATACAGTTATAGAAAGTGCCGTCACTGACTGATAAGTGATACTCACCTTCGATAAGAGAATGTAAAATGCCAAGCCGAAAGCGATGATCAGGATCGAAAAGACGATCAGCACCTTTATCAGAGTTTGCAGAATCTCCAAGAACATCACCACATAAATGCCGACCTGGTGGGGGAAATTTATAAATATATATATATTATTATTAACCACACTTCTTTTAAATTACTTGATCGAAGCGTTGGAGCATAAGCAATAGACGAAACCAGGACAAGAATACCGCCACCGCCGCCGCTGAGTAGTGTACGGTCGATATGTTGCCCTCGCTAAAGAAAACTGGCCACACCATGATAAATGCGGATATGTATAGGACCCATGATATTAAATTGTCGATCTCGAATATATAGTGCAGCCGTTGTTGGTACATTTGGAGAAATTCACGCAACGAATAACCGGCAATATAAATGACAATTACAATGGCGCAAATGACCAAAGCGGTGGTATGTTGTAGGCGCTCGTAAGACTCGCCATATCTCATTCCAAACGATTCGCGTCCTCCACCGGCGGGGTTTTCAGGCCACTCATTGTTGCTGAGGTTCTTTTGGAGGCTGTAGGGAATGTAGAGATTTAGAAAATTACTTATGAATACTATTCTATTTTTTTATTATAAATTATTTCTAGTAGTCCGTGAGGCTATACTGGATTTGAGTGATTATAGGTATGAGAATCGATCAACTTTTGTTTAAGTTTTCTCAGACAACTGCACCCTTAAACCTGTTCGGTTACTAGAACTTTTAATTTTTCTATAAATACTCTCATGTACCTTAAATATTAGGTACCAAGCTCAAAGAAAAATATGTAAAGCCGTTCCCATGACACTCGGGTCTACATAACCGGAACGGACCCGGATTTTTATACGGCCAAGGTCTGTCAACTCGGCAGAATTCTGCACTTCAACAACAACAAAAATATGTGAACCAAGGCCGAAGAGATGGTTAATAATTTGTTATCAGGCTCTGAGATTTCTGGGGCTCTGGGATCCATAGTTTACAGTAAGCTCCTGCTGCAGACAAACCAATTTTGTTTTTATGAAATTAGAGTAAACAGCGAGGATTTATGTATGAAAACTGAGACAAATGTGATTTTAATGTGGAGAGCGATCAAAATGTATCGATCTTTCGGGTTGATTTCTGGTAATCGATATACTTTATATTCCTTTCTACTCTCATGCTCCTTATATACTTGTATTTTCTGAAACACGATTGCCGAGACTTTGTATTAACGGATTATTTTTTACCGCTATGCTGAGAAATCCTAAAAATGTTTTGGACTCCTTTCGCCTAATATTATTTTCAAAATCCCAAAGGGGGTCCTTATTGAGAAGAGTTCACAACTTCGATAGTTTCGACCCAATGAAGTTTGTTTTGCGGGGTCGTTGTGTTGGAAGGTCTTCGCGAAGACCGCCGCTAATTGATTTGAATATTTTAGCTCACTAATATTAAATTATACGAGCCGAGTCCGAAGAGATGGTTAATAATTTAGTATTGGCAAGATATTTTGGGGCGTGAACATCGGGATCCACGGCTTATAGTAATCTCAAAATGCAGAAAAGCTCTAGTTCCTTTATAGAAAACTCGCAAGTACTCTGTGGGGGTAAAACGCGAGAAATTCGAGAATTAAGAGTGACACAAATATGATTTTAAGTTAGAGAACGAGCAGATTGATTTTTCCAGACGATTTTCGATAATCCATATGGAACTACCTGTATTCATAAGGTTCATCAGGTAAGCTTAATTTATAACAAAGCGGATTTCAGACCAAAAACCTTTTGTTCTCAACCCACACCGAGCCAATAAATGAATTTTTCTTCGAGGGTTTCCTCCTAAAATATCTTTTTTCCCTTACATTCTGTAGATTATTGCTTCCTAGGTTTCTAATTTGATTCTCAGTGACTCCACTATACTATACTCTAAATTATTCATCAACTCACTCTAAATTGCTGTCATTGCTCTGCGATGCATTTGCATTATCCAACATGGACGCATTCAAAAATAACGGACGTATTTCGATGCCGTTCATCATCAACGTGGAGAAAATCGTCACAAATAACAGGAAAATTGAGTAGATCAGCAAATTGACGAGATGAAAATATTTGCCGTAAGAATTCCATTTCATTTGTAGATATTTTTGACTCAGCGGATGGGCGAGCAGCTCGACACGACCATGGGTGACCATCGTCTGGCAGGCACAAGTTGAGTGACATGAAATACATATGTATTTTAGTATAAATTTAGTTTGAAGATTTAGCTTTCGTAGACAGATTAAACAACAAGTGGAAAGCCATCTACACAGACACAATTAAAGTAAGGCTAAGCGCATAGTGAAGCGTAAAGCACAGGCAGGGATTATGGAAAATTGCAGAAAATTAAAAGTGGAAAGTGAGATGTTATGTAAATATACTTATATGATATATATGTATTATATTTATTATTCACAATAAACGTGCAAAAAGAAGTTATGATTTTTAGATTTTCGTTTGGTGCATGCAATAGATAACAGTAAACTCAAAACATTCAGAGAGGCAGTGAATTAAGAAAACATAGATTAACGGTAACATTAAACGAAATAAAATTATTATACAACAAGAAAAACCCTTCGGTGAGCAGATGATTTCGCGTTTTGGGCCGTTGATTGGCCACCAAGATCGTGGGATATCACACCGTTAGACTTTTTCCTGTGGGAATATGTAAAGTCTAAAGTCTATTCCGACAATGCAGCTTCGTTTCAGGCCTTGGAGCAAAACATCACGCGTGTCATTCGTCAGTTACAAGTCGAAATGCTCGAACGAGTCATTGAAAATTGGACTCAACGGATGGATCATCTGAGACGTAGCCGCGGCCAACATATTGAAAAGATAATCTTCAAAAAATAAATCCCAAAGATTGTTCTTTTGAATAATATAAATATTTAAAATTGAAGTTTCTGCGTTTTTTCTTTAAAAAGGTAGGGATCCTCGAAATGTATGTATGTAATTTGATCAACCCACATTGACAATCGAAAGATTCATTGACAATCTCCGTAGAACTAATTTTTGAACTTTTAGTTTAGATTTTAAGAATATAAGACTATATACAGCAACATAAAAATATAAATTGTTAGACAAACATATTATTTACAAAAACCGTGTAGAGACGAGACATTTTATATCTTACAAACGGACGCAGTAGATAGCAAGTGAGAGTTAATGATACTTTTTAGAGACTTCCAATTAGTTTGTTTTTAAAATTTATTGAATTTATTTTTTTTTACTTTGCTTGAGGCAATACATAAATTAGATGCTATTTATTTCACATAAAATGACTCACATTTATGGTGAGCAATGGTTCGGGTCTCCAAGTGGGATCATTAAGCATCAGACGCTTCTTAGCAATCTCGTCAGGGGATTTTTGAATTGGATGAAAAGAATATTTTATCTGCAAACAGAATTAATTTTTGTTTTTTAATTGCGAATATTTGCATGTTTTGTGGATAACCTTGTGGCAGTGAATAATGGTGAAAGTTGCCTAGATTAATAAATAATAGTCGATAGTAAAGTATTGACAAACGTCAATCATCAGAACTAACCTAAACGTAGGTTTGAACTTTATAGCAACAATGTTTTCTATAACTCTCAATACTTTGGAAGCTTAATAATTGTTTCGTGGTCGTGTGAGGATACAATCTAGACCTTATAAAAGGAAAAAAAATCATTCTATCATTTTGACCCTGTTGTTATCAGAAGATGTATCAAACAAATTTCCAAACAACCCAATTATTGTTTTTTTAAAGCTTTCAGATTTTTATACTTTTAATTATAGGTTATTTTTTCGGTCCTCTTTTCTTTTATACTGGAAAAGTATAAATCTCCGTTGTGGATTTTTTTTATTGCTGACTTATCAACAACTTTCATTTAGATAGGAGTGTTGCCCTGTTATACATACTTGGGGATCAATTAGCACTAGCTGTGTCATTTTGATGCACTAGTCCTTGACCTTTTTGTTATTGCTATCATGTTTCACCTTCTCTCTCAAACCATTTTGTGGTTTCGATGAAGACACTAATGTCCGATATGCTTTTTGTAGACATCCATTTAAGGTTTGGTACTTGATGAATTCCAAGTGTTCTGTGTCGGATCTGTGATAGGGCTGCGCATTTACAGAGAAAGTGGAAAATTGTTTCCTTATTCTCTAATATTTCGCAGCCTCAGCAGATGTTATTGTAGGGTATAGACGTTTTGAACGCATGTTATCCAAATAACAAATGCTCTGTTATGGTAGCAGTTAATCTGTAGATACTTTTCCTGAACCTATTTAATAAGTCGTTAGTTCTTTTCTTGTTATATGTTGGCCATAACTGTTTAGTTATATTGCATTTTGTTTTATTTTTCCATCTGTTATTTGCAACTTGTTGAAATTGTATATTGAGCTCTCTCCTGATCGATCCTGCCGGGCTTGGTATAGTTCTGCCTCAGATTCGTTTAGGAAAGCCCCTGCCATTGCCAACTCGTCTGCTTTTTCGTTGCCGAAGGTTTCCTGTGGCCGGAAACCTAGATCAAGTCAAGGTGGAGTTTGGTATGGGCGACGACAAGGCCAAGAGAGCCCCCTGGCTATCCGTGTATCTTGCTGCTTTATGTATCCTCTCGTAGTTCTTCAATAGAGCTTCGCAGGCCTTCTCTATGCCCAGTACTTCCGCTCGGAAGATGCTAATTGAGTTCGGTAGACGGATAGAAAGAGAAATGTTCAGATCATCGGAATATACTCCCGTGCCTACGCTCTCATTTAAATACCCTATGTATATTTTTAAGGCATTACTGAGTCAAATCTCATTTCAAATGATTGAAAATCATAGAGGTCGTTTCTGGAAAAGATTCAGGTTTTTTGATACGCTTCATGCTCCAAACATTAACTAAAAGATGTTGAGTCCATCCATAGAAGATGTTCAGATTCGCTGCTATCTCTCTGTAGCCAACTCGATGATTTTAAAGCATTGTTTCTTTGACATTTTCGAAGTTGTGTATGGATGACTAGCAAGAGGCAAGTTTTCGATGATTTCACGACCTCCACTATAGACTTTAGGCTACTTTACTAGACTACTACTTTAGTAGACTCCCCGAATTACTGCTTCAAAATTTTCAACGATTGCGTAACCATAATTCCATTGGAAACACAAAATTTCAAAAAGTCGATGTAAAATTTGTTTCCATAGTAAAAATTACTATGAAAACTTTTTGATGACACATTTATAAAAATGAGATCCACCTTATGGGGGTTTGGAACAGTTAAAAAAAACGATTTTTTTAGTGCCTTATTAAATTCTGTAACACTTTTAGAATATTGTCCTACATTTTCAAGTTGTTCCGAGCAATAGTTTCGGGGATACAGCCTTGAGAACTTGTGCGCTCGAGTTTAGCTAGGCTAAGTGCGCCGTCTTTAAACGCGTTCTTCTCGAAACTGTGTTTTTGAAGTCGGTAGGCAAGATTTCTCGAGAACTACTGAACCGATCTTCATGAAGTTTTTACGCAGGTCCTTGAGATACAATTCTTAAAGACTTGGACGAAGGAGTTTTTTGATTACAACTATTTGAACAAAAATTTCTCGAAATTTTAATTTTTTTTTTGTAAATTGTCTGCCAAAAATCAAATTTTCAGTTTTTTTCCTTCGTCCAAATTTTTTCCAAAAATTTCACAAGTTCTTTGTTAATGTGTATGTTTGTAACAATAAAAAATTCTAATAAAATATTTAATTTTTTTTTTATGAGACAAAAATTGTTGAAAAATGCTTTTTTAACTGAGGAAACCCATGAAACAACTTAAATGAACCAGTCCGGGTCATTTTTGATCAGATCTTATATACCACTTATGTGCAAGAAACCCGACCTTTGAGACCCTAACTCCAATTTGGAGCTAGCGAGGGAGTCCTATGTACATAAATACTCTTCAAATCGTTTAGTTCCGTTATGCTTGGAGCTGGTTATGCCTTATATTTCTTGTTCGGCTCTTCTAATACTAAATACACTAAACACATACAAATTAAAGGAAAAATACTAAGTAAACTATAGACTAAGTAAGCTACACTCGTGTGTAAGATTGTAATCATGCGCTAGTACTTATTTAAAAAGCCAAGCATTACATAAGAAATATCGTTAAAGAGGCAGGCAGGCAGGCAGTAAATCATAAAGAGACACTGAGAGAGAGAGAGAGGGAGAAGGAATATGGGTAAATATTTATAAACAGGCAAGTACTTTTGCTTATAGATAGAAGTGAAAGACATAGAGGCAGGCGGGTAGTCAGGCAGTTAACGGTATAATATGAAGTCGATGACACATGCTCTGCTTACATTTAACGCCGGCAATGGTGTCAAATTCGAATGAGCTATCGTTTCGTCGGTTTTCTCATCCAATTTATCAAACATGAAAGGACATTGCAGATAGGAAAACGAATATTTTATCTGCAGTTGAAGATGAAGTGTAAATAATTTTATGCATTTTACCGCTCAGAAATACTCATTTGTTTATAATTGCAATTAATTAAAGAAAACTTATTATATCAGAACTATCATATACGAACTCTCGAACTTCTGAGACAAGCGCAGACTGAGAGAGAGTGTTGGCGACTTAAACTACTGAAACCGTACTTACGTAGAAACTCTTGGAATCACGCTTGCAATTCGCCTTTGTTATGCACTTATCCAGCACAGCCTCAAACACCTTTGGCATGGACGCGATTAGTGCCAGTATAACACAGGGATACTTGTCGGAACGCAATGCCATCACCTCATTGGCACGATTCTCGTGTGTTACCATAGCCAACGCTGATTCGGGATATTTGTAATAGATGGCATAATCGATGGCGCTCATGTCGATGTTGTTGTAGAAGAGTTTACAGCCCATTGAGAGTAGCACGGAGATGGCGTGCGGTTTATTCTCCATTGTGGCCAAGTGAAGTGCGGTATTCTGCGGAAGAAAATTGAAGGCACATTGCTACATTTTTTCGAAGCTCTGACATCAGTCTTTTAAAGAATGTAATGTAAGCAAATCATACTCACGCCTTCCTTGTCGACTTGATCGAGCAGATGTGAATGCACCGAATGCAACAATTCAATCGTCTGTATGTAACCGGACATCGCAGCCAAATGCAAAGGATTGCGTCCATTATGATCGCGATGCAAGAGCGCGCCCCGATTTAACAGCAACTGCACCACACGTGTGTGACCCTGCTGCGAAGCGATATGTAGCGGTGTCAAACCCTCACCATCACTTTCGTTGATTATGAAAGAACCCTTTTCCGAATCAAGTAACTGTTTGACGGTATTAAAACGTCCATAACGTGCGGCAAAATGCAAAGGACTCTCATTATTGTTATTCTTGAGATTAATGCAAGCACCCAAACGTATTAGATTCTCCAGCGAACGTATGTGCCCATCACGACTGGCGTAGTGTAATGGCGAACAGCCTGAGGCATCTTTTTCGTTGAGGAGCTGCACAAGTTGTGAATGTGACTGGGTCTTGTTCACTTCCTCGGCGAACTCCGGCAGCCGACCCCCATTCATGATCACAAAGTGTAAGACGTTGCGAGAAGATGCATCCTTGACATTAATACCAGCGCCGAGACGTATTAGTAGATGTACAGTTTTCCAGCCGCTGCGCGATGCGGCGAGCAAAATCGGTGAACGATGTTCTTTGTCGAGCGCATTAATGTCAGCGCCCTCCTTCACCAAGTACTCGACAATATCTGGGTGATCGAACATGGCAGCGCAGTGCAGTGGTGTCATCTTCTGAGCGTCGGTGCAGCTGAGGCAAGTGATCTTCTCCTTGGGTTGCATGCTGAACATAAGTTTGACGATTTCGATGGCACCCTGTAGGATAGAGAAGCAACGTAAATATATAGTATATCATAGAAGGAGGCTATTGTAGGATTTTTAGTATTATTTTGTTCAAAAACATTTAATTATATATCTAATCAATAGTTTAAATAATTCTCGAATACCGAAATGGAAGAAAAGCAGAAACTTTAGGATGAGGTTTGTTCTGAATTATCAGGTTACCGTTTTATACTAAAAGACAAATTTCCATAAGAAGCATTCATTTAGAGGATAAAGCAATTCAATGTACTAAGATATAGTCACCATGCTCGTGACCCGTGAAAGGAGGATCGATACACACCACATCTTCGTCGATTTTAAACTGCTTTTGACAGCACGAAAAGGAGCAGCCTTTATGCCGCTATGTCTGTAAACTGACATCGAGCAATACCAAAAGCTCCGTCAGGATCGGGAAAAACCTCTCCGCGCCGTTCGATACCAAACGAGGTTTAAGATAAGGCGACTTGCTATTGTGCGACTTCTTCAATCTACTGATGGATAAAATTATTCGATCTGCGGAGCTTAATCGAGCAGATACAATCTTCTACAAGAGCGTACAGCTGCTGGCGTGCGCGGACGATATTGATCATTGGATAGGGAAGCGAAACAAATGGGTCTGGTAGTGAACGAAAACAAGACGAAATATCTCCTGTCATCAAACAAACAGTCATAGCATTCGCGACTAGGCTAGTGACGTGAGACACTATTGACAGTCATAACTTCGCAGCCGGAGATAATTTCGTCTATCTTGGAACCATCATTAACACCAATAACAAAAAACCTGCCTTGGCAACGGCGAATATCGCATTCGATGGAACAATGAGCTGTACAAGATATACGACGACATTGATATAGTTCAGGTCAAGTCGTCCGAATGGATGAAAATACTCCAGCTCTGAGAATATTCGACGCAATACCCACCGGGGGAAGCAGAGGAAGCGAAAGACCTCCACTCCGTTATTAAATACATTTTCCTCGGGCGAGATCAGATAAAAGAAGCTTGAGGACTAAATTTCTCATTGGTGCTAATAGCTTACTACCTGAGACTTTGAAAACCGTCTCACATCAGTCGGGCCTATATAGCCGAAACCGAAGCGGATTTTTATCCGGTAAAGAACTGTCAACTCAGCAGAATTCTGCCGCTACGACAACCACAATAACAATACTTCGAAAGCCGTTCTCATGACAGTCGGGTCTAAGTAGCCGGAACCGACCCGGATTATTATCCGACCAAGAACTGTCAACTCGGCACCATGCGTCGAAATCATTTCAGGAATCTTTTCTGACGCTACAACAACAACATAATTCGATAGAAAATCCTTAATTGCCGTTGAAGATGGCCAAGAGTGTTTTTGTTTTTTAATTTGGAATTTTTGTGGTGAAACTTGTTTGCAAATTTTGAGAAAAAAAAAACAATTCTGTGACCAAGAGATGCAAAGAAAGCAAAATATTTTATCAGTAAGTGGTTGCCACCTACTATGTTTTTTTATAATTATTTACATTTTGAAATTTTTTTAAATTAAATTGATTATTATTTAACTCTGGGTTCAAACTAATGAGCTTAAAGAAGGTTTATATTTCTAAACAGGGTTACCAGATGTTAAAATTTTTTATTACAAAAATTTAAAATCTAAAATAAATATTAAAATACGACAACAAATCAAAAAAGATTTTCATGGATGAAAATTTTGAAAATGGGGTTGCCATATTTAAAAAATTATAATGAAGAAAGTATATGTATTTTCAAAAAATGCGGCAACAAATAATGAAAGATTTTCTTGAGAGAAAATTTTGAAAATAGGGTTGCCATATTTTTAAAAAATTAAATGTAGACAAAGTTGTTAATAACAAATTAGTTATTGCAAAACGAGTGTCAAATAACTACTATTCAGGAATGTTTGTTAAAAATTTTTCTATGGAATTGGCACATCCAGACAAGTTTTATTTCTGAAGCGTGTGTTTTACGCCCACAATTTATTTTATTTTCCATGAATGCAGTACCGTCTTCAATTACCAAATGTCAAATAACAGAATTTGAGGTTATGTACCTGCATTTATTGCTCTAATAACTAGCACATAGTTAAATACTTGTATTTGTTTGATGTTTAATCCGGCATATTGCAAATTTGTTCTACGAATTTTCTATTACTAAAATATTGTATTCAGTTTAGATATACATACATATGTATGTATTATATTTGAAAGAAAAAATATTTTTTTTTCAAACAATGTAAAAAACGTCTTCTGTAGAATTATAATATTATGTATCGGCAATCTCTGACGGCCACGCTTGTTGCTGACTTTAACTTTCTTCGAAAAATTCTCTTTCACCTTTCTCACCTTCATTGAACTACAAGGTGGCTATTTGTAGCGCATATTGCGAAGATGCTACTCTTGTGCTACTATGTACGTGTGTGTATGTGTGCTTAGGTTAATGGCTGTGTTTGCATAGGAATTCGCGCCATTTTGCTTACCAATACATATGCGCATAGCTTAGTGTGTTGCTAACGTAGCAGAAAATAAGCGCAATGCTTGACGGATGATTCAGCAGATTGCATGTATGTAGTCTTGCCGCCAATTCTCACACTTTGCAACGTTGTTGTTGCCATGTATTTTGTGTCAGTTATTAATGTCAAAAAAATTTCTGCGCTAATTTGAACAACATTCCTCTGTGCTTGTATGCGTGTTATGTGTCCTTATGTAAGTAAAAATAAAGTGAAAGTCGTTCATGAGATACCTTATGTAGTCTACCTATGTACATATTAACCAGCAGCAAACGGTACTCGCGACCGTGAAATTTTTGTGTTTACATCATTTTTTTGTACAACAACTTAGAAGCTCGCGAACAAGTGACCAAATGTGAACAATACCCTAAAAGCCTTCTTAGAAAATTAACAGCAGCAAGTAAAAGAGAAACCAATAACTGAGTGTGCCTAAATAAATACGAGTTACTATTTGACTTCACGACTAATTAAATTGTTGAGATACTAGAGCCTTGTAGCATTCATTATACATTTTTAATTAATAAAATATCGCAGTTGGTTTTTTCACGTGCTACCGTTAATACAGAACAAAATAAATATGTCTTGAAATTTGAAACTCTCATTTTGTTTCACAGCCAAGGCCGAGTAGACTGTCATCTTCTACCAACACAACCTGTCACCAAAATCATTAAAAGAGGGGAGAACAAACTAGCAATAATATTACCAAAAAATTTCACTACAACGAGGCTTATCGACAGTATGGTAAGGTCTTAACCTTATACCAAATAGCTATAGATAACTCTCAATGTACCAGTTCAAAGCACCAAATATTTTCCCAACTTAATCTGTAATATATTTCCTGCTGAAGCTTTCGTCGATACCGGCAATAGAGAACCGATTATTTTTAAATTTTTTGCCGACAGCAGCCATTAGTAGCTGTTGTGTGCATTGATATAGCCAGAAAAATGGAGGGGTCTTAAATTCCGAAGCCGACCCCGAACGACTGACGACTTTTTCTGAGAGGTATTTTCAAAGAAAGTTCGCGAGCAAAGTTTTGATTATTCTGCAGTCCTGATTTGTATTCTGCTATAGGTGCTTCAAATAAAGTTCTTGTGTTAAAGATTATTCTGCAGCCTCGATCTGGTGTCTGCTATAGATCTCAAAGGTAGTTTTTATGCTTTAAGCCTTCAACATCCAACGAGAAACACAGGAAAAAAGATTTTTTACGATATGAACCAATATGGCATTTCTATTCGATTCCTGAAGGTTCGTGTAATGAAATTCTATGTAATTTGCGAAGTTTCTTAAAATGGTTCTTATGAAAGAAATTAGACGATTTGGCTTAAACTACCACAACAATCATTTCATTAAGCTTCCTACCTATAGAGCCTCTCTGTGGTAAATGGAAATCAGAAGTTGATGGATCAAGTGTTGGAAATGCTATAAGGAGTATTTTTGAGCCAGGAGGATTGTCTTGATATCCAAAGATGATGTGGATATATGGTTCATCAAGCTCTGAGAAGTCGTTAATGGTTTTTAGTAACCACTTTACCTCTATAGATATCTTTACCGCTTCTTTATGAGATCAGCAAGATTTGTGAATTAATTTTCAAGTGAATATAGCTTTGATGTCGCTGATATGAAGAGAATTGTCTATCAAAATAGTTGAATTATATGTTATATGCAGTTTTGTTCGATTAAAGCCTCTTTAGAAGGTAATTTCATAATGCACTCTTATAGAAACCCTCGTCACTATAGGCCAAAAACTGGAACAGTCGATTTTCATAGGCGAACTTTTCACCAGTAAAAAAAATTATACTTAGTAGAAAGAGGTAATAATTACTTGGTACCTGGTCCGGATTATAAGGTAGATGGACAACAACCTCTCAACCAAGCTCCTGCAGCTACTGGCGAGTTATTATCGATGTGTGTGGCTTTTTGATGTCCTGATGCAACACAATTCCTCTCCTATTCGCAGCTTCTGGGCAATCCCTTCCTTGAGACGGTACAGTTGTTGACAGTTCAGGTTCGAAATAAGAGTTTAGCCGTAGAAGAGTAGTTCATAGTACATGAATCTTTGTGAACCCTAGCAAACACACAATAAACCTTACGGATCGTAAGCCCTGGCTTGACTGCAGTCTGCGCCGGCTCACAGCGATTCAATCACAACCATTTTTTGTGCTCCTAAGCAATCGAAACTGTGGCTAGATAGTGGTAGAACTTGACAATTGGCCTTTTAGGGCGTGGTACATATTTGAAAACAAAATACTCAAACCGAAATGGTCGTCGTTTATCACAATTGCAAGTGATTGGTTGTTACTGTCACATAACCAGAAATACTATTAAAATTTTCACTCAACTCACTTTTATCGAAGAAGAACAGTAAAATCTGGCATGTTTTCTCTTTGCTTTTGCCATGTGTTAAAACAATACTGAGTAAAACAATCACAAAACTGTCTGAAAGTACGAAATCTTATCCTTGTAACGTCATATATGGCAGTGTAACCCGTTGCACGCATACAACGCGAGATAAAGATGACTAAAGTCATCTCATGGAAAAATAGTGGATTTCTTTTGACAAAACCTTATATGAATACCTATGGACAAATGTATTTATATACTTATTTCCCTTATAAAGTTACTTTAAAGGATCAGACGGCAGACTTGAATGAAAATTCTATTACAAAAATCGAAGTTGAGGTTATGTTAGTTTGCGGAAAATTTTACAGTTTGTCTTGGTGTTTGAAATTATGTTTTGAAAAAAAGGGCTACGACAGCCTTTGGTTCCATTGATTTGAGAGCCTGTGTGGATTTTGGGATTTTCATAATATTTTTCAATACTTAGGGGTTTCTTCGAGGTTTTTTCAATAATTTGGTGTACTTCGAGGGAAGCTCTATATGCTAAGTCGGCAGACTGAAATCACACACACTCACCTGTGCACAAGCCAAATGCACTGGCGTCGAGCGATCATGTTGCTGCGTAGAAATTTTAGCGCCTGATTTCAGGCACAGTTCCACCGCCTTGATGTCGCCGCCATGCACCGCCGAGTGTAGCGGCACATTGCCCTCAGAGTCGAAGAAGGACATCATTTCCTCGCGCAGACGGCCGCGTTGCTCGCCCCACTGTTGAGAAAAAATTATAATGATTAATGTTTACAGGGTTATGCATATGTACAGAAACGGTTATTGGTAGATAAATATGTATGCATGTATGTAGTTATGGTATCTTTACATATTTTGCGAGTATTGAGATTTTTTAATGTTGTTGTTGTTTTTTTTTAAAGAGATGTGCACGTGAAATGATAAGAAATAGACATTTGACACTTGATTGGGTTTTAATTTAGCGAATACTTATGTTATTTTTGCTGCTGAGGAAGTGATGGATAATATGTAAATTGTTATTGTGACAATAGCAGAAAAGAGTTTGGAGGCAAATTTTATAAGAACAAATACTGAAAGTGAAGAGTAAAATTAAATAAACGACTACCGATAATGACACTACCGTTTCATCCAACTCTAGCATCCTAGAAAGATAAAGGTTCTCATATGTGTTAGGCAGGGCGTATGAAGTATAGATTATACTGGATTAATTTTATGTTAGTTATATCCAATGATACTATACCATTTTCAAATGTAGATACACTTAATGAAAGTATCCTTAATGTGTGTATAAGAGGGCATCAAAGATTTTATCTTGATTTGGATCGGCCAGTTTGTATGACAGCTATATGCTACAGTGGTCTAATTCGAGTAATTTATTTTGGGATTGTAGCCTTGCCTTGGACAATAATACACGCAAAATTTCGTAAAGATATCTTGTGAAATAAAAAATGTTTTCCTACAAAGACTTGAGTTTGATCAGTTAATTTGTATGGCATAACATATAGTGGTCCAATCTGAACAATATGTGTGGAAATTATACCGCTATCTTGAGCAATAACCTAATTTCATCAGTTGTAATAAATGAGCTGATTTTTAGGGAGAAAAGGACTTGAGGGAAACTTCAGATTACTATCTTAAAAACTAAGTGACTTCAAGGGTGATAGACCGATTATAGCAATATCATTTTTGTATTAAGATGTTTTTTTTTTGCCTCAATATAGGCCGCAGTTTCTTCGATCATCATTCGACGAAAACAAATCCCAGAGAGCAATCTTTTCAGATCTGAAAACAGTAAATAGTCATTGCGGGTCAGATCTGGAAAATACGGTGGATGCGGAATTAATTCGAAACCAAATTCATATATTTTTGCCATCGTTTTTATTGACTTGTGACACAATGCACTGCCTTGGTGAAACAGCTCTTTCTTTTTCTTCAAATGCGACTTCTTTTTGGTGATTTCGTCCTTCAAGCGATCCAATAACAGTATACAATATTCGTCAATAGTGAGCTCGCGCGGCCACTTTGCTCACAGCTTTCTCATATTAATTATTTGTGTTGATCCAGTTCCACCCAAAGCTCCTTATGGCAACCATGGCTAATCTTTGGAGATTAATATAATATAAATAGGGAAAAAAGTGCTTGATCGAAGCTTTTCTTAAGAAGTTACATGGGTTTCCTCGGATAAAAAACAGCCCATTTTCAATTTTTTTTTGTTTAAAAAAAATTAAATATTTTTTTAGAATTTTGTAAAAAAAAATCTGAAATTTTTGGAAAAAAATATTGCCATTGTGACGCAATTTCCGGTGACCCCTCAGAAGAAAATAAGCGCCCTGCGTTGGCCGGATAATGTGAAAAAATAGGTGTTTTAGTTAAAACCTTAACTTATAACCTTTACGAAGAAAAAAAATTAAAATTGAATTTTTACAATGAAATGAAAATTTCAGTGAAAATTTCTCGACATTTGTTTTTTCAAAAGGTTGTAATTTCAAAAAGAAAAATCCTTCGTCCAAATTATTAAGAATTGTGTCTTAAAGACCTGTGTAAAATTTCATGAAGATCGGTTTAGTAGTTCTCGAGATATCGTGCCAACCGACTTCGAAAACTCAGTTTCGAGAAAAAACGCATTTAAAGACGGCGCACTTAGCCTGTTTAGCCTGTTTAGCCTCGGGTGCACAAGTTCTCAAGGGCGCGTCTTCGAAACTATTGTATTACTCGGATCAACAAGTAAATGTAAGACAATAATGAAGGTGCTGTAGGTTTGGTTTAATAAGGTAATACAAAAAAATCGATTTTTTGAAACCCGTGAACCCATCTTGCCTCTTAACAAAATGGAAAGCCAAGATTAATTGTTTTACACATTTTCGGGAAAAAGGCTATAGTTAATTGCTTATACAAAATCTAAATAAAAATAAAAGACTTTGATCAGTTACTACTCTTTCATGTTTTAAAAAAGCTGTATTGCCAGCGGCTTTCGACTTACCTAATAACTCGAAAATTGTTTAGTCGGATTTACTTAAAATTTTCAGAGAATATTTCTAAGACATTATACGAGTTTTTGAAATTTCTGACTACCCTAACCCCTTGTATTAGGAATACGCTCTTTTTCTTTGTATTGCTGAAATACTATTACTTTTAAAAAACCTTTGCGATCGGTAGTAGTGTGGCGGTAATCCATTTCTTTCACAAATACAAGACGGTGGTCATGTAATTTCACAGTAGAAGTCGAAATAAATGCTTGTCTACAAAACACGCGCAAAAATGATAGCTCTGCTATTTAATTCTTCAGATTTGAACCCCTGAAAGTTCCATAACACACTTAAAACTGCAAAATTGTATAGATTTGTTTATATTTATTTATGTATTATATTATGGAGCTCAAATAAGTGGGTTCAATAATCAGTTATGTAGATTCGAGGCTCAGATGTTTAACAGAACAGCATCACAACTTACGAAGCCTCATGACTAAGCGTCTCACTCTAATTTTTTTTTACAGAAATTTAGAACTCAAACAGTAAATTCAGAAATTTGATACTATCAGAGATTTATTGCTTCAAAGAAATTTAAAATTTCAGATTTCAAAAGCCGATTTTGTTCATTATCAAACGTGTCCTCTACCAATTGTTTAAAAGCTTCAGCAATTCAACCTTTAATAAGTTTAAGAAATATTTGTACACCGGTAACTTTGGTTATCCTTCTAACGTATTTACTGAAATTATCCGCCCAGCAATGTTGCTGCGAAAAAAGTTTTGTCAAAGCCAAATGCCGCACTCAGGAAATGCTGAAGTTGCTTGTCAACATTTAAGCGAGTTTAAGTTTTATTACGACAAATTGCATTTGCATTTTAAACAAACATAAAAGACATGCCAGCGAGTGTTACACGACAGTAAGCAGTTTTTAACAACTTCTTGGTAAAAAGGTATATACTCATATGTAGGCAGGTTGCGAAGGACATCGAAGGTAGACCGACAAAAAATAAAATCTCTACTTGGAAACATATATTTTATTCAGGTACAGTTTTCGGCACAGGTACTTTTCTGACATAAGAGCTATCAATTACTTTGCCACTCAGACGACAAGATGAATAGGCTTTGGTTTTAAAGACACCTTGAAAAACGAAAAAAGAATCAATAATTTCGACTTCGTCGAACACAATTTGCAAATATACCATTTAACCTAGTGTTTATTATTTAAAAAAATGTACTTCCTGAAACTATTTGGAACTTTAAGATTTTTTTTTTTTTTTCAATTATTCAAGCCTTCAGATGTCTAAGATCAGTCCTTGAAAAAGTTCATCGAAAATATTCTAGCAAATATGTCGTCAAGGAAAAAAACAATTGGCATGGAAAGATCTATGTTTTACTTCTGTAATACCGAAATAGGGTTGTTCAACCCTGGAGTACTTTAGTGTGTCCTACCATTGAGCTGCTCTGTAACTATCTTTTTCTAAATCCTTATATCATCTGATCAAATTTGACTCGGACTGGCCCATTTAAAACTTTTTTATGTTTATGTGAAGTTTATTCTCCATACACCTATTAGAGTGCGTTATTTACGGCGAGAAAGTTTGTCTGGTGTTTTCTACCATGGAAAAAGTGAACCTTGTTTGTTTCAAATTTTATATTTTCAATGAAGCTACGGCTACGGAATCTATGAAATTGTTGCAGACATTGTTTGGAGAGTCTAATTTATTACAAACACAATTATTTGAGTGGCAGAAAGTATACAGGGAAAGGTCGTGAGGTCATTGAAACTTGTCTCATGCGCGTCGTCCATCCACTTAGATAACATCGAAAAAGTAAAAGAAACCGTGGTTGTTTTGGCATAAGAGACATAGCAGAAGACCTCAGCATCTCTTACTGATCGACTTTACATCTTCGTTAATGTTTTGTGTATAAAGGCTTAAATCTTGTACAAAACCCTTGTCAAGTAAGTCCGAAAAGAGATGCTTGACAACGTAGCTGAGGACCCTACATTCATTAAACACAACATTAAAAGTGACGAAGTGTCGAAAATTTCCAATAATTACCTTGCGAATGACGGTTTAAAAATACGCCCAAACCGAGAAAACCATCTCAAAGTCGGTCAAAAATCAAGGTCCTTGAATATCATTTTTTTCTTTGATTGCCGTGGTGTGGTTAACCATGAAATTGTAGTAAGAATCGCTTAAGAATACTGCTTGGTCTTTTTAAGGCGACTACGTGGAGAATTTTGTCGAAAACGACCGGATTTGCGCCCTCACATTCCACTATTATTGTGACTAACTTTTTGGCCAAACACTAAACGGCAGTCATCGCTCATGATTACTTTGTTCTTCACTTCACTATGTGCTTAGCCGAAGCTTCATAACAAATTTAATATATGCGCTTTCTTGAACGTGGACAAATTTGCTTAAATGGTTGCAGACAGAATCTGGACAAAGGAAAGCAACAAGTGTTTCAATAATTTGCGAAATTGTACTGCTTTGAATTACATACCGACACACATAGTTTTAATAAACTACAAACATTTAAGTATATTTTTTGTTGTAAAAAAGATTTTATCTGGCTCAAATGAATAAGGTCGGTTATATAATAAATGCTCGTTTGTAGAAGGGTAGATAGACGAGATTATAACAATGTATGGTAAGATGTGTAGAACGACCCGAATTTTTTATTTAAAATCCCATATACGGGAAATGGCCTACGGATCATACCGAACAATTTTACCAAAGATTTTATAGATCTAAAAGAGGTATCGGCCGATTTTTAAGGTGAGCTTTAAAAAATCGGAATAAACGGTTTTATGGAAGTATGTGATATAGTTGTCCGATGTGGCCAATTCCGTCAAATGTTTGATAAAATATTAAAATGCACTTACATATGAAATTTCTGTCGGATATCTCAAAAATTGTGCAACAAATTTTTATGATTTCTAAAAAACTTTGCTTTAAAAATCATTACTTCAAAACCGGTTTTACAACCATTGTATTTTAGGTATAGTTATTTAGAATGATCCGTAGAATATTACACGATTTTTCCGTTTTTTTTTGTCTCCCTGTAAATCGAACCCCCCTCCCCCTCTAGTATATATATATCTAGTATACTTACACACATTCAGTGAATTTTGATAAAGGCACACGTGAAGAATGCGATTTTCGCCAAAAAAAAATCAATGTCTCGATGGTTAACATAGTATCATATACAAACTCTCAAAAGTATGTTTGCACATATGTACATACATATGTACATAGAGGAAAAGATCAAAGTGAATAAATTCAAATGAAAAGCTACAGACACACTTTTGCAGGTCACATTGTGGATATATTAACGAGACAAGAAATCTGTGTATGCATCTATGTACGTATGTATATACAAGTATGAAGATGTGTTCATAAGTGTGTGTTTTAACAGCAAGCAAGAGAGCTTAGTTGGTAATTGTATATATTGTGCTAAAGACTTAACCGCACACACATGCATAGAGGTAAGAAGTGCTTCTGCAGGATACCAAAAAAGTGCAAAGAAAGATGTACAATGAAAGTTTGCGCGTATGAGTGTGTGTGCTGATAATTTTTGTTGGAACAGCCTTTTATGGAATATCGCCATTAAATCACTATTTTCTTACTTCTAAGGAAATATAATAAACTTTTAACTTTAATTTAAGATATGCAAGTTACTTGTGTAAACATTTTTTATTTTATTTATTTATTATAAAATTAATTCAATGGAATGGCGATTAGAGGTGAGAGTGATCTTTTAAAGCTTCGACCTCTTGTAAGGAAAACTTTTTTATTTATGAGGGTTTTTTTAAGGTGAAGGTTAGAGGTTAACATTTTATTTATTTTGTTTTTGTAATGCTTGCCCCGTATATACTATGTACGAGTACACACATATGTATATCCAATTTAAGGGGTCAGTAGGGTATCCTGGCCTGTTTTTTGACATTTTTTTTTATAGAAATTTTTATTCTACAATAGAACTTTTCTAACATACCATGAGGTATATCGTGGAGTGTACAAATAAATTTTCTCGGATCATCTGAAACCCAAAAAGGAGAAAAAGGAATAATGTAAAAATTTTGATAAATAAAAAAGTCATGGTTTTTACATAAATTTTGTCATAACATTGTCAATAAATTATAAAAAAATATAGGGACGATAGCCATTAGTTTTGTGAATATTTAAAAAAAAATTAAGCAAATCGGTTGAGTAGTTCGAACGGAATCATGTCCGCCAATTTAAAAAAGTGTGTTTCGAGAAAAACGCGTTTAAAGTTTGAGGTGTGTACTCCGAGCGCTCCGAACGTTGAGCGATATTATTATTTTTCGAAACCTTCCGATGGTAAAGTGGGTTTCTACATTAATTCTAAGGGTACAAGGGAACAGGAAATGCAAAAAAAAAAAAAATTGAAAAAGATTACCCTACTAACCCCTTAAACCTGGACAGGCATCGTTATTTTGTTACTGCTTGCAAAATACGATGACTGTAAGTCGAAACGACTAACAAAGCACGTCTAGGGTTAAAGTCGCCTTAAGCTCTATGAAAAATAGGGTAGCGAATCGAATAAACAACCGGTCTAAAGAACAAGGATGGCGTAGGAAGAAGTTACGTCAGTTTGAATCATTTTGGGAGAGAAGATGAGACTTGAAACCTTCGATTACAATAGGTAATATAATCGTTGAAGTGTAATAGATGGCAAAAAGTCTTTGTTATACAATTTTGTCCTAACTCTAATCTTGAAGACTTCGGTCGTTTCATCTGTTGTCACAAACCTCAAACTCGGCCTTATTGCGTTTGGTCAGTGGCAGACTAACCTTTGAACGTTTGGTTTTTGGATCGGTGTTCCGAAAATGCGGCGCCAACCATATGACCTCGTTGTTCCTTAAGTAAGCTTCTGACGTTCACTTTTGACAATGTCATGAAATTTTGACAGTATTATGGTTACGGAAAACAACTAATATGAAAAAAAAGATTTTAAAATTTTTTTATTAACTTTTTTTATTCTTTTTTTCATTTAAGAAAAGTCTTAACGATTCTTCCCAACCATTAGGCTTTCGCCGTCATTAAAGAAAAAAAAAAAGTAGTGCGCTCTCTTATATAGCTGCCATACAAACTGATCGAACTAAATTAAGCTCGTGTTAGGAAAAATGTTTGATTTGTGAAGGGTATTATCGGTTAAAGGGTATTATCAGTTAACTATTTTTTTTAGTTTTAAATACAATGAAAATTGTTCTTATTGTTAATTATTTGCTTTCATCGTATAGGAGACCAGTGCGTATACGCAACCTTTTTCTTGCCTTCTAACAATCAAGCAGTATTCCCCGCTAAATGATTTATCTAAACGAGTTTTAACGATATTTTACTGTTTTTTTGTGGTTTTATTGTACCTTATTTTCGATACCACCGCTGGTGTTTGTATAGGTAAGTACATACATACATACATACATGAACCTATAGTATGCAACAGGCTCTCTTCTACTCTTTAACTATACTGTCTTTTGTATAAGTGAAGTGCAGCTTTAAAGGTTCTAATATATAAAGCATAAACATTAGTTTACATAGCGAATAATTTATTTTGTACTAAAATATATTTGAGAGAAATTTGAGAAATACTTCCCACAAATTATCCTTTACTTTGTGTAACCTCAAGAGAACATTTGCGGAATGACATGTGGCTTGGACAAATATTTGCGAAATAACACAATAAAATAAGCAAATAGAAACAGTCATGTTGTATGCACACATACATACTTACATATTCATATATATATGTATAAAGGACAGCAAATATGTAAATGAATGTTTACTGAACTGTGTATATATTCACAAATAAGCAAAGGTTAACAGTACAAAAAAAAAAAACAAAATTTGAGGAAATATTTGTATGCAAATGCCTACGAAGGCATGTCAGCGTAGGCGTGCCGTACAATTATATACATACATATACATATGTAGACATTGCAAATGTCAAATCAAAAGATACAAATAATTATGTGGAAATAACTGTGAATATAAAGTGGGTACATATAAATTGAAGGCATGAGTCCACCAACTACTAATACATACAAACAAAACTTAAAGAGGGAACTATGGATGTGCATGTGTTCGTTCAACATTTTCATATACACACACACACATACACATTTGTGTATGCATGTATGTACATATATGCGTTTACTTGCCTGCAAGAAGACCTCCATCGTTCTGGAGCTGGCATTCTTAGCCGCTTCGTGTATGGGATAATAACCGTTGTTGCAAGGTGTGCGGGGACATGCTTCGAATTCGGTTATCTGGAAGATACGACAGACATATGCAACACGTATTAAATGGTGTTCAAATGACGCTACACAACAATAACAAAAAAAAAAACAATAATAACTACTACAATAACAATAACTAGAAAGATGGAGAAATTATGGTAACAGAAATAATAATTATGAATGATTTTAAAGAAAAAATGATGTGAGCTAACGAGCACATACATAAATGTGTTAGTGGTATAACATAGAAGAAAAATATGTAGAAAATGTATGGCTACTCAATATGAGGTGATAAAGAATCGGTTTTGTATACAAATTTACGTATGTATTTAGTAAAGAAATGTTAAATAATTTGTATATAAATATAATTTTTTTTTTTTAAATATATGTATGCTTGATATTGTCTATATGTATATATGTACTCGTGTCCATATAGCCTCAATTTATACTCAACACACTTTCATACACACATACATACATTACACTTTTCTTGCATATTCTCTTCTTCACACATATATCCAAGCACTTCAGCTTACTCACCAGTATTCTGGCGCACTCCTCATGATCGTAGATGGCGGCCAAGTGCAAAGCTGTGCGTCCATGTTCACCGCCTTGTTTTATGTCGATTTCTTTGCGGTATCTGCCCATAACTCGTAGTGCCTGCACGTTATTCAGTTCGGTTGCTAGATGAATTGGCGCCTGTTTCTTCTCGTTGAGTAGGCCGGTATCGACGGGGCTGTGGTGAGCGTGAGGAAGATGAAAATTAATTATTAAAAGTTATTCACACAAGTCTTGATTATTGTTAGGTAAGATAATTACTTATTTCTTATGATTTATTGATTCGAAAAAGCCTGTTGACTATATTTGATCGATCAGTTTGTAATGAAGCTTTATGTTATAGTGTTCCGATCTGAACAATTTGTTCGGAGATTGTACAGTTCGCTTTGAAACTAATTCATGCCAAATTTTATGAGAATAGCTTGTCAAATAAAAAGTTTTTAACATAAGAACTGGATTTTAATCAACGAGTTTGTATGGCAGCTATATGCTATAGTGGTCCGATATTAACAATTTCATCGGAGATTATACCGTTGGATTTGGTAATAATTCCTGTCAAATTTCGTGAAGATATCTCGTCAAATGAAGGAGCTTTGCATACAAACACTTGATTCCGATCGGTCAGTTTGTATGGTAGCTATATGCTATACTTATACGATATCGGCAATTTTGACAAATGAGAAGCTTTTCGACGAGAAAACAATATGCGTAAAATTTCAAAACGGCATCTCAAAAACTGTGAGACTAGTTCGCCTATTTACAGAAAGACAACGAACATGTCTAAATCGACTCTGCTTGACATGTTGACCATTTGGGTATCTTTAATGGTCGCTGACATCAGCCCTTTTTAGTGAAGCAGTTTTTAATAACTATAATATTAATCTCAATATTTTCTATATTCTTTAATCTATAACCTTTCTTTTTTTCAAGTACAATCTTTTACTATCTCGTTTACTTTTAAAGTAGAGTCTAAATTTATTTCCATATAATCATATCTTAGAAAGATATATGAATTTACTCGGATACTGATCTAGACATCACTGACTTTACGTTTGTAACTAATCGATCGGTTACTCCCGATCGACACCCTACGTTTCAAGGCTTGTATGTTCATATGCTTTTAGTTGAACCACAACTAAATTGATAGCTTTGCAGTGATGCTAAAACTCTCGACATTTCGTTCTTGAAAAGTGTTTTTTGTTTTTTAAGATTGAGGTTGAAACTCCTTGAATCAGTTAACTCTAATTATCCAGGTAAACTAGCGGAACTTGAAATCAATCGTATTGACAGATTTCTGATGGATCATCAGATCGATGGCTTAGTTCTATATTTATGAGCTTTTGGCATTCCAAAGGACGGGCTAAAATTAATCTTCGCCTCAAAGATCATTCTTAATACCTGAAATTACCTAATCTAACCTTAATCCTTCGTTAAGTCAATGGAATTTTAATGAAAAATCTGTTAGTGGAACATAGCCTGAAACATAAAATACCTCCATTTCTATTACAGAATACTTTTAGGGTTGCTAAGTTTCACTGGAAAATAAGGTTACCTCAATGGAAACCGGTTCATACCTTAGTTGGGCACTTATATTCTACAGCTATTTCATGTGGACCGATTTAATCGTGGTCTTTGAAAGATAGATACTCTACTTCAGAATATGCTATATTCATTTTCATGCTTAAAATTTTCAATACAAAAGTAAATCAGAAAGTAGTTACGAAAGAAGCAGGCGTAGCTGTCATTCGACTTTGGTTTCTTTCTTTTATCCAATCTTTTCTATATTTTATAAGAAGTTTGGTGAAGATTTAAATTTTTTGTTTGTTTTACTCAAAAAAATTTGAGTCTATCGATCTTCCTGTTCAGTAGAAATAACAGAATTTTCTGTGCTCGGCGATGATCGGTGTACAACTTACTTTAATTCTAATATGTTGTGTGAGTCAATTTACAAATAAATATACTTACATAGAAAGTAGATAGCTAAGTGCGTCGAATGAATTATTCTCAACTGCCACATGCAGCGGCGTATTGCCGGCATTGTCTTTAGCGTTGAGATCTGGAAATGCGAAAACAAGCCAGTTAATAAAATAAATATTAAATCAGAAAATATATAATGTGCTATTAACACATTAATATATATAAACATACATATATATCTACATATGAGTAAGCAACCTACCTGCACGTTGGTCATTTATGTAACGCAAAATATTCACACGATTTCGTGCCGCTGCCTGATGTGCTGCTGTGCGCCCCTTGCTGTCTCTTATCGACAAACGTGCATTATCCGACTGATAAAGCCGCTTAAACTCATCCAAATTTCCTGATTCTGCTGCCTGTAAGTCAAGCGGAAACACAACAAATTACATAAATGTTGATATTTGACTAGGTAAGGCTGCAGTGTATGCATTTGATCTTATAAAGGAATTCGTTTGAATGCATTAATCTTCAAAAAGAGTTATGATACATTTATAAATATATATGCGAAGTTTATTCGAGTAATGCTAGCCAACTCAGCGATTTCTAGTAGCTAGTGTGTAAGTGTAAAATTCATCATAATTAGCTTATTCATTCGAGTAGGAAATCTCAAGTATTTTTCGCTTTACGTTATAATTTTGTAGCGGAAATATTAAGATTCAAAGCGAAAATGAAAAGAAATAAATCAAATGGAGTTCGTAAAATGTTAATAAGTACTTTTTAAAATATTTTTCCGCCAACTATAATGGAAATTCTTCTTCACATTAATTATTAGCTCTCATACTAAAGGGCACCAGTGCGTATACGCAACCTATTTTCCTTATTACTCGTTCGCTAGCAATAAAATGCAGTAATTCCAGCTAAATCATTTATCCAAACGATTCTAATTAAGTTTTCATAATAATTTATTGCTTGCTTTGCATATATATATACATACATACACTCGCTTCTACATATATAGTTGCATAGACGAGTTTTTTGCAAGAGGTAATGTACATATACATAAATATATTTTGTGACGCTATTTAGCTTATTAAATTTTTGCATATCGGAATGTTCGAAGTAACGCACATGACATTCAATATTATGCATAATTATAGCTTAACTTCTTGTTAGTATATCCATAGATTCCTATGCATATTGTTAATCGAAAAGAAGAGAACTAGATATGAGGTTATGATATTGGAAAAATTTTACACAGAAAGATTTGTAAGCAAGTGAATAAGACTACTAGCTGTTTGACTATGTGGTAACATGTGTTTCCTCGGGTAAAAAACAGACTTTTTCAAAATTTTTTTCAATACAAAAAATGAAATATTTTACTAGAATTTTGTATTGTTACAAACACACTATCAACAAAGAAGTTATGAAATATTTGTAAAAAAATATTTTAAACTCGGTCATTGCGACACTGTTTACGGTGATAACTCCTTACAGAATCATCTTAAGTGAAAAAAAACTTGTTTTAGGTAAAACCTTAACTTTGAATTTGGACGAAGGAAAAAAATGGAATATTTTATTTTTGGCAAACTTTTTTTACAAAAAAATGAAAATTTTATAGTTGTGATATAACAAAAGATTTTTTTTGGCCCAAGTCTTTAAGAATTGTATCTCAAAGACCTGTGCAAAATTTCACGCAGATCGGTTGAGTGAAATCTTGCTAACTGACTTCAAGAACGAAAAAAACTCGGCTTAAGACGGCGCACTTAGTCATATTTGTTCGAGTTTCTTCAAAAATCGATCTATTAAAATCATTTAGTAAATTTAGTTAATAAATAAAAAGTTTTATTAATAAATATGAATTTTTTTACTAATAATGCAATTAATTTTATCTAAGCTAAAATGAGTTAACTGGGTGTAGTCGCCATGGCGGATACGTAACCTTTTCTCATATGTACGATTGCAAGTAAAATTTCTATAATGCTTTCTTAACATATGATCTACTGCTAATGCATATTCACATATTATATACTTCATATACACATTTGTTATTAATATTAGTTTTGTGCTTAGAATTTTTTCAACACAATTAAATTGCGTTTGGAAGAAAACGAAGCCTACCAAGGTGCAATAATTAGCTACTTTAAACTTACAAGAGTCGAACATACCAAAATCTAATTATAGCTTTCTATTACACACACTTAAAGTGCGAGCTTTTTTTTTCAAATTACTTTTTTTTTAAGCATATTTTTTATAGCATATTGAAAGCACATGTGTATTTTCAATTTTATTTGTATAAAGGGTGAATTGTACATACATACAATAATAAAAAAGTTATATCCTCGTAAGTGTGATTTGCTGTCGTCGTCGGTCAGTAAGCCCGTAAGACTTCGTTGCTCTCTTGTGCGGCTGATTGGCTATTTGTCAGTTTGCTATTGAAAGTGCTTGTGGTGAATTAGAAAAAAAACACAACCCACAAGCAGTTAACCGCAAGTGTACTTATTAAAACCAGCAAACATAAGGATATAAAAATGTGTATTAGAGTGGAGTGGTTTCATCAAAACTAATATACAATTGAGCTTCCCTAACTCGAGTTACCATAATCCACAAGAAAATTTATATGAAATATGACTACTATTGCCAATTCAAGAGTTGGGATTATGGGTAGCTTCGAGTTATGGAAGTTCAATGGAGTTGAATTATTTAAAAAAAACTTGCTATTGCTATAGATGAATACAGGTAATGGTAAAAGAATTAGTCAAAATATTTTTGACAAAAAGCGTTCTTTGTGATAAAATTCACACTTCAGAGTGGGTTAAGGAATCGAATGTATTAAAAGTGATATTTTTCCTATAATTATCGGGCAAATATATTTAAGCAGATTTTGTACAAATTTCAAGCCGCTTCGGGCAAATTTTCGTCATCTCATCGATATACATGGAATAGGGTTATTTGTTGTATATTTTAAAATATACATATAAGACTTAAGATTTCATGTTTGATGTATATTATCTCAAAGCCAATGACTTTAATTTAAAAAAAATACAATTTCAATGGTATGCATTTCTACTCACTTTTTTCAATACGTTGCCAATTTGGCTCAAAAAGTATTATCACAAATTGCTTTGAAAACGAAAGTGCCCATAATTTACATAGTTACAAATAAAATTTAGGACTGCCCTTAAATTTGATATCCTAACAACATCGCTTTATATAACTACTATAGAAGTAAAACCACTTAAAGTTATGATATTATTTCACGCGGTCCATAATGTACAGAAACCGTTGAAAAATAAATTCATATTCGAAACCTATTGTTTTGAGACACGGCTGTAATAGTGACGGAATTATGATAGGATTATGCCAATTTGCTCAAACTGCTTTTGTGATCAATACACTTCAGGGGATAGGTGGGTTTCAGAGTTACAAAAAAAAGGTAGTTTTACGATTTTTTTATGTAAATAATCATATCTTTCAAAAGTATAATATGGCATATCAAAGGTACATATTTGAACATTGTCTCCTAAAATTTTGATACAAAACTGTTGAAAATTCAGTCGTTGAGACCTCATCTCCTTGGGTGTCTCACAAAAAGGTGTTCACCCCGTAGACAGCATAACTTACTATTGGTTCAGCTAACCAAAAATATTTCGGTAGTACATATATAAATCTCGTTTTTGAACAAAGAAATAAAAAAAATTAAAATTTTAATTTTATCTCAGAACAAAAAATCTAATTTTTTAGTTAAATTTGCGCTGTTATTTGCTTAAGAAAATAAGTTGTAATGAAAAACTCCTTCGTTCAATAATATTATTTTAAAGATGTGCACAATTCGAACTAAATCGGTTCATAATTTTTAGAGAAATCATGTCCACCGGCTTCAAGAATGGAGTTTTGAAAAAAACGCATTAAGTATACCTGCACTACAATGGCGGTCTGATGGCTGGAACATCGGAAGGATCTATCTCTTAGAAATTTACTCGGATCAATTTAAAATTTTGGGTGAATATTTTGAACACTATTTAAAAAGGCAAAAAGAAAATAATCAATTTTTTTAATTTTCAAACCGACCTAACCCCTTAATAGTGATTTATGGCTTACACTCCGAGATTAACATACGAAAGTAATCTAGAAATAATAACAAAACGCTATTATATTAATTGTAAATCTTTGTTTACTACTGTGATTCTTAAGTCCTTTACAATATTTTTTTTGCGATCCTCTCTAATGTAATTGCAGCCACATAAACTTGAATGCAACGCTGTCATTAAATAAAGTTCAGGCGAGAGAGAACGAAACAAAGTGAAACGATTGTACAAATTATGCAAAAAAACAATTAAAATAAATGCAAGCTATTTATTAAACACAATAGTAAGATTACTCAGTGCCAAAAGGAAGTTCAAAAAAGAGAGATTTCCTTCTGTAAATGCAATATTATTCAAAAAGAATGGCTAAAATTGTGATGACAATCTCTCCTCATCTCCTCTCCGCATATTAAAGGCATTTTTTGTGCTAGGAAATATTATTATTATATAAATATTGTATATCATATTTAAATAATGTACCCTTATACATATATACATATTTATGTCTTACACTAGTTAACAAAATTTTGAAACTATGAAGTTAGAGGTTGTTTCTTGCTAATTTAAAATACTAAAACCAAAAATGATAACAAACATATCTTAACATGTAGGATTTTTTGTTTTATAGTCAAGGCATGTAGTGGTCAAATCACCATCATTTCTACAATGACAGAAATAGTTGCACGTGATGGAAAATTTTTGAACTCAAACTTATAATCAGTACACCCCAAATATCCCACAGCCTTCTGAGCACATCAGTTACAAATTTTACTTCACATTTGTTGAGTGCTGTTTTTAGATACAAACATAAGTATAGAATTTTTACAGTTACTTAAAGTTGCCAACGGTAGCTGCCTTCACTTAGCTTACAAGCTGCAGTTGACAGTTTGTCCACATAGCTGCACTAACACTTTCCAGTGACCTTATAAATTTTATATTATTTATGGTAGTTTTCAAATGATTTTCTTGTTGGTGAAATGATAAATCGAAAGCTAACAAATGAAATGAAAAACGATGAAATGCTGGCGACAGTGGCAATCGGAAAAAATGTAAATAACAGGACCTAGAAAGTGAGCAGTAGTCTATACTATGCAGTGTTAATGCTTTAATTCTTTGTGTGTAAGAAAAAATTGCATGGAAAGTTTAGTGAGCTTAGATGAGAAGAATCTAACACCTTCAGTATAGTGATCAAATCTTGTTTTCATCTAACTTTTCAGAGTTTGTGTATTGTTTTTAAATATCTGTTCTTTTTGTTATAGAAGCCTAGCCATGAGACCATGCTACCAAGATCAACTGATGATTAACACATCAATAAAATAAAGGAACTGGCGCGTGAGAATCGTCAGAGATCTTACTGGCATAGTTGGTATATTGAAAAGAATGGTGAGAATGGTGAGAATTTTGAAAGATGATGTGGGCCTAAGATAAGTGAAAGTACCGCCATGTCTTTGGGCCATATAGCAGGATGGGAATAATGAGTGACTTATAGAATTTTGTTTTTGTTCGTCGAGAGAGAATTTTACTTCTCAATTGCCCCCGAAGTAGGACCTGTTGGCAAGAATTATTCTGCATTGGATTTCGAGGCTGACATTATTATTGCTATTATGACTGTTAACAGTGAGGAGAATCTAGACGCGACTCGTCGACTGTTTGTTTGATGACAGGAGATTTCATCTTGCCCTCGTTCTTTCGTTCGAAGCTGTTGTTTGAAGGCGTTTTTAACGCTTTTTGTTAAGTTAAGAAATTAAGTTGGAAAATACCGATGGTAAAACCTGTCACCACGGCCTCTGAGAGGACATACATATGTATACTTAAAAAAAACTTACTACTACCTTTTTCAATATAAAAGCTAGTGGCAATGTCTTCTTAAATTCGAAAGCCGAGTACGTATATGGATAAGATCCATTTCGCACTAAGCGGCGTTAATAATATAAATTTTATTATTTGCGACTCACGTTAATCATAAAAGATCTATGAACTATCCTTGTAATTGTCCGACATATTGTACTGTGAACCAAATTATTCAGTTTCTAGTACAAAAATTCCGAACACGTCTGATGTCAAAACAATTGTCTTCCCCTGACTTCTTCTGGTAGCTTTATTTGAAAACCCCGCAATTTTAAAGCACTGCGTGGCTAATGAAAAATGCAGCAACGGAACGACACGACAACACTTTTTTATACAAAAAAATTGAAGAATTTTGGTTTTCGCACAATTTTTTGCGGTTGTCATGCAGCTTCGCACTCAAGGACTGGTGTTGATTGCATTTCTGCATATGTACATACATATGTGTACGAGTAAGAACTGCATGAATCACATGATAGTAGAAGTTGAGCTTGGCGTTCGTTTGCCTGCGGAACTTCTTTTTTTTTTTCTTATTCTCTCTCATTCTTTTTTGCTCACATACGGAGAGTGCCGTAAGCCAGTTCAATGCTGCACTAACGAGGCTGAAAACAGAGTTGTGTAATTGAAGTCACTGCCATTGGATACCATGTGCGGTTATTTACCCAACTTGACTGGCTCAGCTGAAAGCCTTTGGCCGTTATGTCCCTTTAACGATTGCAATTCTATCTTATCTGCTAGAAATGTAAAGAATTGACTCCGCAGGCAATTAAATTGCTATTCTTCGCCTATTAAGTGATGTATGAATGAAAAATGTACAACGGTAATTGTGCGGGTCTGATTGATAACTTTATTTTAAATGTATTTTGCATTGTAGGTGTTTTCTATATGTATTAAAGTTTCGATATGAGATTAACATAGCATGTGATCAAATTTGACTCGGACAGGTTCCTTTAAATCACACAAACCGACCCAGTGAACTATATTTTTTCCTAGGTTGGTACAATTATAAGTCATTCATATATATTCATGGGAGTCTAGAAAGTGACGCTGCAAAAATGAGCCGAAGCCGAGAAAACCATGTCAAAGTGGATTAAAAATCAACGATGAGCAGTGCTTTCTGACTATCGTGGAGTGGTTCACCCAGAAATCGTTCCACAGGGTTAAACGGTCAATAAGAAATACTACTTTCCGTTCTCAGGCATGTATGGAAGCAATTCGTCGGATTTTTGGCAGAATATTTATGGAGTTTTTGCCACGATTATACACCGTCACATTCTAGGATGATTATGACTGACGTTTTGGCCAAACACGAAGCAAGAGTCATCGCTCAACCATTGTATTCGCTACATTTGGCTCTCTTTGATTGTTTTTCTATTTTCGAAACTGAAAAATCCAATTGAAGTTATTAAAAGTCATTCACTGAAAGCCATTCCACCCGAGGCCGAGTCTATGGAGATTCTGTCTAAAATCTAGTGCCTTTGGTGAAAACATATTGGATTTCTGAGTCAAATGTTTTTGACATTGAGAGTAATCAGTCCTGAAGGTACTATAAAAAACATACTGTCAAGATCGTAGTAAAATCCGTATTTAGAACTTCGGATTACAAGAGCTTGAACTTTCAAATATATGCTTGGGTTTGGGTTCTTTGAGTCTTGCATTTTTAAGTACTGGTAGCTCTGCTATAAAAAAAGGATTATAACTCCAGCTAATGAGCTGAGAAATGAATACGATTTGAGTAAGAACCGCATCTCCTACTCTACAATACTCGAAGCGATGGGTAACATGCAATGAACCGTTACACTTAACGAACGTCAACTTTTGGGCTATCACTCAATACTAGGCTCTGCAATGTTTTTGGCTTTCATCACATATTCAGCTTCAAAAAATGATTGCTGAATAAAGTGCAGACGCCCACAGCACTTGGAGAGAGCTTGGCGTGGAATTACACCGAAAAATGCGCTTAGAAACCTAATACGTTCATACAAATGCCCTCAAGTCTAGTCGCATATTGATCACCGTTATCGTATGTAACATGCCGTTATTTGCTTGTAGCGTAGGCAACGTTATAAATCATAAATTTCAGCCAAAATTCTTCACTGAACACATCAATCAAATGCGGAGCGACTAAACAGCAAGAAACACCGTTACTTTGTGTAGCAACATATTGCGCTTGTTGTTACTATTGCGTCTATTGCTAAGCCCCGGCTCTTCTTACATAACATACTCATGTTATTTGCCCGTCGCTCTAATTGCTTAATGTTATTCTTATTTACCGAACCCATTCTTCTTTACAGTTATCTGAGCGGCTGTATTGTTTGCTCTTTAAAATTCATGTAATTTGTTTAGCTTTGTTTACCTGGAGAAAATCGTCAGGGCGTATTTTTGGTGTTGCTTGCATTCTTAACATTCGTGTCCACTGTGTCGAGAGTTTTAACGGTGCCGTTATGCTTAATTCGGCGCCACGTGCACAGCCTTTAATTAAACAACGTAGTGGCCTTACAACAACATCGCGTTTTGATGTATTTTTCATTTTATTTCACAATCTGGATTTGATACGTGCATTTATGTACTGAAGTATACGTGACGGACCGATTACGGGCGATTAATTTAAATAATTCTTCGGTTGTGTTTTGATTTTTTATTTCTTGTATATTAAGAATTTACGGATTACTCATTATTTAAACCATTTCTTAGTTAGGTTTCGCACCTTTTCTTATTTAATGCACTTTTTCTGAGTTTTTATTGATTTTTTTTTTTAATAAAATATGTTTTTTAACTACAAAATTTTATTGTTACGTTAGTTTCTTGACGTTAACTACGATTTTGTGAGTGAAATATTATTTTCTAATATGCAATCATTTAGGGATTATATATTTTTATAAAGAAATTAAGGATCTTAAAGTCGTTCTAATAAAAATAGAAAAAAAAAATTCAAAATTAAAATAAAATAAAAAATGGTAAAAAATAATTAAAAATCTTAAAAGTTGGTCTTTGAATTTTTTGGGTTGTCACGTGTAATTTAATAAATGAACATTTTACCACAATGTTTTCTATCCAAAGGATTCGAAATGTCTATATCCACATGACTGAGTATATTTTTTGGTGCATCATATTTTAACAGAGACTCTTGATACCGTTTAAGACTTTGGGGTGGCCTTCCTTTCGGTTAATATTTTAGAAACACGCTGTACTTAACCAACTGAATTATCCTTATATACAAAAATTTTATTCCACCCACAACGGAGATTGAGATGTCTAACTCAAGGAATTTGATTCCGTATCACTCTTTGTTCAACTACTAGAGCGATCCAATTATCACCACCTATGGCGCCACTTTTCATTTTCCTCCGGCAAATTTACTCCCAAGAGGATGAAAGCTGTGTCAATGACCTATATACTTCATGTAGTTCTTTGCATGCCTCATCAAATTCAACGCTCCTTGACCAGATAAGAAAATCCGCGTCCGCTCAGGTTACATAGACCCGACTGTCGTGGGAACAGTCAAGTTTTCTGGTCCTTCTGTTCGATTACTTCGACAACAATTTATTTACACTTTCCCCAATCATGTTCTAGATACTTTGACACAACAAAAACAAGCCTTCTGAAATTCACTACTTGGGAATGGACAAAAAGGGTCACAGGACTTCGACAATAATTAACTTACACTTTCCCACAAGCAAGCCGTAGATATTCAGATGCCAAAACAACAAGTCTTCTGGATTTCGCTACTTGGAAAGAGGTTACAGGTCTCTGGTATACCGAAACATTGGACCAAATTGACGCAGCATTAATAAATTGCATCATTTGACGAAGAAAAAAAGCTGCTACACCAGGAAAAAATCGGTGTAAATGGGCTGCAAACAAAAGTTAAAGTTCTCTCTCTTAATTTCCTAGTGCTTTGTGGTTTCGTTTCGTTGGAATAACCGAGTAGATGCATCTTGGATCTTTGTTAGCTTTCATCGCTCGGATAATCAAAGAAAACCCGTTTTGTCTATCGAGTTTGAAAGAGTACTTTATAACAAATGGAAAACAAACGAATTTTTTTTTTTTTTTTTTTACTTTCTATTGTTTACCAGTATTAACTGTGCTCCGCGACTATCCTTTGAGCAATAACTTATGACTTCGAGGTCTAAATATGTCTCAAAGAAGCTCCGTCACTTTGGATTTCAACTTTTTTTGAAAGTACGTCTGTAACTTCATATGGTCACTATAGCTTGAGGGATACCATAATATTATGCAACAATTTGAAACTATAAATTGTTGCTTTTACCGACCATCATGACAAACTTTTATAGCCTTACACATTTATATGCCGGCTAGAATACTTGTGGACAAAATAATGACTTCATCAGTTTAAAGTGACTTCATCAGTTTAAAGTGCAAAATTTTTTACTTCAATGAAATTTCGAATATTTTCTGCCTACAAGTGCTTACAACTGGTAAAATTTTTTTAATTCCACACTTTTCGACACAATGTAATTTCATTAAGTGCTTAAGGTCCGCACCGCTAAGTTCAAGCGATAATAAAATAGCGCAAAATGTAGAGCAAAACCTAAGCTCTTGCACCCAAATGTATCGCAAGTGCTTACAAAATTTCACACTCACCACAAACGGCATAATTAAAATGATTTAGTGAATTCAATTTGCACGGCCTCAGTCATTCCGGCATAATTAAATGCACAAATTTAATTAGAAAATCTCTGTAACTATGACAATTCGGATGTTTTTCGGTTTTCCCATGTCACTAATATTACGTGTGTTTGTTGCGCCTACTTGGCAATGCTTAAAATATGCAACTTTGTTTCTCAGTTGTTGCATTCTTTCTTCTTTTCCTCGCATAGCAGACCCAAACTTGCTCAGCGCGCTGTCACTTCGCATTAAACTGGCAAATTGAAGAGGGTAGCTGTTTGGCAGATAATAAAGCCTATACCTACACACATCTATTTATATATTCAGAAATACATATGTATATGTGTATTAGGGTGTTCGCGTTTTTCCAAGTTGGTTTTTTTTTTGATGTTCTCACGAAAACGCCTTAATACCACCAAATAGCACTCCTTTCCCTCCAGAACAAATTCTTGATGCACCAAGCGACGAATATCGAAAAAAACCAATGAGCATCACCTTGAGTTTTGAGCGGATTTTTCGTGGTTTTTTCGATTTCGGCTCATTTTTTGTCACATCATAAATCCATGTCTCATCGGCAGTAATAATGCCCCCCATGAATGTGAGATTGGAATTCTCACGATTAAGCATGTCCAAAGAGACCTGTTTACGGTACTCTTTTTAAGAAAAATTCAGCTTTATCAGGATGAGTTGAGCAAGAACGCGTTTCATACCCAAAATATCCACCAAAATTATTCGCAACGATTCCGCACACGAAATTTTGTTAGAAATACAAAATTCGAAAGAAAAATTCTTTGTTCGATATTTTTTATCCACTTTTGTCACAATGTATGTATATGAAATTTACTAACTTGTTTACTTCAGGAGGCGTTTATAATAAAAAATAAAAAAACAACTTGGAAATATCGGATACCCTAATGTATACTTGTGTGCGAGTTTGTATCTGAAATTACAAATTTCTTGGCGAATTGGTTCACTTAGCCGTTTGATTTTGAGCAATTTAATGACAATGCCCATTTTATTCTTGGAAAGTGAAATATTTTGGGAAATAAAAATATTTTTTTGCTATTTATATTAGATTTTTATTAATATCTACAATCAAATTGTCAAAGCAACCAGACCATTCTGCTTCAAATTTATTAATTTTTAAATTTTTTCAACACCTGTCAATGTAAAACTTTTTGAATTACTACTAAACTAGTTTAGTCATACGACTAACTCGTATGAATAAATTTTGAAATTTTTTGAATACCTTCGAATTATTCTGTCATACACAATTCGAAATTTCTTCCATACTTTACATTAACTATTCAACTTCAATTCCGAAATAATTAACGACTGAGCGAACGCAATTTCGTTCTTCGAGGGAATAGAATCCGCCGACACATTAATTCAAAACAAGATTCACATAATCGCAAGTGTGATTAATATGAAAACTTTCAACTGTATTTCAGTATTCAAGTTTATTTGTATTACTTAAACTAGCTGCTTGTTCGATTCACCAATCGGTAAGTTTTGCGTATAGAAAACGGCTTCTGATACAAACACTCGTGGATCAAATTTATTGCTGTTACTTTCTTCTAATTGCTTATTTTTATACCCTGAACAGGGTATATTAAGTTTATCACGATGTTTGTAACACCCAGAAGGAATCGTCGGAGACCCTATAAAGTATATATATAAATGATCAGTATGTCGAGCTGAGTCGATTTAGCCATGTCCGTCTGTCTGTCCGTCTGTCTGTATATATACGAACTAGTCCCTCAGTTTTTAAGATATCGTTTTGAAATTTTGCAAACGTCATTTTCTCTTCAAGAAGCTGCTCATTTGTCGGAACGGCCGATATCGGACCACTATAACATATAGCTGCCATATAAACTGAACGATCGGAATCAAGTTCATATATAGAAAACTTTCACATTTGACAATATATCTTCACCAAATTTGGTATAGATTATTTTCTAGGGCAAAAATGTAATCTCCGAGAAAATTGTTCAGATCGGTTGACTATAGCATATAGCTGCCATACAAACTGAACGATCGGAATCAAGTTCATATATGGAAAACTTTCACATTTGACAATGTATCTGCACCAAATTTGGTATAGATTATTTTCTAGGGCAAAAATGTAATCTCCGAGAAAATTGTTCAGATCGGTTGACTATAGCATATAGCTTCCATACAAACTGGACACATAGTTACTAACAGAAATGCACCTGTGAAGGGTATTTAGCTTCGGTGCAACCGAAGTTAACGTTTTTTCTTGTTTTACTTTGAAGTACTTTACGCACAATGTGAGAAAATATTTTATAGCAAATCTGCAAGAAATCTTTTGACGGAAATTCTTTTTTATATCAAATATCGTGTATGTTTACTTTAACTGAAATGTGTGTAATGGTAAATGCCTTTTATGTTACTCTTCCTTGTTTGAATTCCTAATTAGATCACCTTTGGTTTGTGGTTATTTCGTTGACGAGTCCCACTTGGCAGCTTTGTAGCTATCAATGAGATAATATAAGCTATATAAATGCTCAAAGCACAGCAATATAAAAAATGTATCGTAACATTTCTTAATTTATATTAACATTATTATTAATATATACATATGTATGTATGTATGTTTAGTCTCTTCATCCGCTGATTAGTAATTACGAGTATGACGCTTTTCGAAGTCTTTAAAAAAAAAATTATGAATAAAACATACTTTTACTTAAAGATGTTCTTTTGAAAAATAAATCACAATCAGTTTGCTCCCTAAAATTGTAAGGCGCGTAAAGAAATAAATCTGGTTTCTTTTTCTTTACTGCTGCTTAGTCGAATGTTAAATTACCTCAATTCAAACGTAAGTTAAAACGGAGGATAATCTCATTAAATCTTCAGAGAAGTGAAATAAAGTTTAATTTTAAAAGGTTTTATTATACACTGAACAGGGTAAACTAAGTTAGCAAAAGTGTAATATCCAGAGGGTAACAGGCATTTCCTTAATTACTAGGGCAAATATGAAGCGATCTGACAGTTTGTTTACTGCAGCTGCCTAAGTCGGTATACCTCAGAAGTGCGTTGCGGTTTTTATGATGGAAAAAAACATCGAACAAAGAATTTTTCCTAAATTTTATATTTCTAAAAAGACTTAAGGGGGTTCAGTTTTATCAAAAACTCAAGCCTAGGAGTGGTACAAAGCCTTCAAGACGGTCAAAGACCTAGTTCTGGACGACCTTCGACCTCTTCAACTAGGGAATATATTTAAAACAGTGAAGGGTATGGTGATTGAAAATCCTCAGGCAAGTGGTAGAGAAATCGTTCGAATGATTTTGGTTGATATTTTAAGTGTTAAACGCGTTCTTGCTCGACTCGTCCCGATAAAGTTGAATTTTTTCCAAAAGAAATACCACAAACAGGTCTCTTTGGCCATGTTTGATCGTACGAATTCCGATTTCACATTTATAGAGATCATTATCGATAAGACATGGGTTTATGAGTTTGACATGCAAACAAGTCAACAACCCTCGGAATGAGATAAAACAAAATTCAGAGGAGCGGAAGACTATCCCAAAAAGTGCTTATGAAAAGTATTTCGAGTACTGGAAAAATCATTGCCTTACAAAGTGATCAATCAAAATCCAGTCCTTGTGTGGAAACGTTTTTTATTTGACGAGATATTTTCACGAAATTCTGCGCGGATTATTGTCTAAGGCAATGATATAATCTTCAAAGAAGTTATACAGATCGGTACACTGTAGCACATAACTGCCTTACAAACTGGCCGATTAATATCGAGATAAAGGTCTTTTCATACCCTTTTATGTTATAATAAATGTACATATGAAGGGTATTAGAGCTAGGTGTAGCTGAAGTTAACATTTTTTCTTGTTATTTTTTATATATTTTTTTTTAACATTTTTATTTTCCTTCTGATAGAAAAAAACACCTTTAATGAAAACTAATTAATTTCGGAAAGTTTTTAGAAGTAAATTATTATCTAAATCCTTATGAAAAAATTAAAAAACATTTTTTTATATTTAACAAGTAAAATTAATATTATTTTCTTTATTCTTAAACAAAAAATAAATAAAAAAAATTAATCACAAAAAAAAAATAATATATTTTTAACGCCCATGAATTAGCAAGTAAATTAAAATGAGTTTTTTAAGATTTAATTTTTAAAGTGATAAATGCAAAATTTTCGTTCGTTCTCTGGCTTTCCACAATTTTGTATATTATCCTTTCTTCAAGATTAGTATTAATTAGAGATTTCAGAATTGATAAAAAATTATTTCATATTTTATTAATTATTTCATAATTTTTATATTTTTATTAATAACATTTTTATTAATTAAGTGTTTTATAATAAAATTATTTTAGATTTTTTTTTAAATAAATTTATTACTAATTGCTTATAAGTTTCTTTTATTACTTATTTCAGATTAGTTTTTTTTATAAGATTTTAAGGCTCGTTTCATTCATATGTGTTTAAAATATATTAAGCAGATTTGAAATATTTAATATTACTAAATTTTTATTTCACATTTGCTCACTTAATATTTATAACAATTAATAGCATGTACTTTGCCATACATTCTTACATATTTTCAATTTTATTGCAGCAAACACTCAATACAAAAAATATTCACTAAAATCTCTAACCAAAGCTGCTGGTTATTTTCAAGCACCATACATTTTTATTTCATTAAATTTTCATTTATGAATTTGATATGCACTTTTATAAAATAGTTAATTCTAAAAACACTTATTTATTATATTTTAATATTTTAATAATTTTATTATTTTAAATTATTTTATATTAATATATTTTAATACAGCAGTTCAACATTAAAATTTCACAATCACTTTTTAACGAAAGGCTCTACCGAATAATTCGCGCCGAACTGAAAATCTAATCCCGCTGTTGCTCGCTTTTATAAGCGCAATGCTACTCCGCCGTGCCCCGCATTCGCATACATAGCAAGTGTATCCTTTCGGGATGTGCGTGTTGTGCGACATTGCGCGCGATGTGGTGAGTTTTTATTCACCTCAGTCCAGTTGACTGCACACCTTCCCATTTAGTTTCTTTATCGTAGACTTTTGCTTCACTTTTTTCTTGAAGCTTGCGTTTTGTTTTGCTCCACTCATTCGTTGTTATTCTTTCGTGTTTCCTTTGTTTACTTTCACTTCGTTGATAGCTTTATGTAATCGTATTTGTCAGTGTGGTAGATTTACCGCTTTTTCTTATCACAGTCAGATGTGCAGCTTTAGTCGGCAACAGCATCCCTTTAATCACGAATACATTCGTAAGTGTGGGTGAGCTTACGAGTGTTTCATAGACAGCTTTGAAACACGTGCTCATTATGTGAAAGATAAATTTTGATTTCCATGTATTTCTTATATACCGATATTCTTGTATGTAGATATGCATTACTTTTTTTACTCATTGGTGGAAAAAGAATTAATATTCAGAGTGTTTTATCGTTTATGAAACATAACCTTCCAGTAATTTCCTGAAACTGCTTATAATTTTTTTATAAAAATACTTTAATTTTTAAAAAATTTACAATTCACTGAAACCCATATGATCTTAAGTGAAATAAGCCTTAGTAAAAATATTTCTTATTATCAAAATTTATATGGTATTTCTGTAAGCTTTACTTGGTTTTAGTAGAACAGTCTTCAAAGTAAAAGCGCCCCAAAGTTAGGTAGAAAATATGCCCGTAATATACACCATGTTCGACGTTAATTTGACTATTACTATACATATTGACTTTCAAGGCCTTTAAGATTGTTTTTAAATAATATACCTCCTTCAGAGGATATATTAAAAACAATCTCCGTAATTGAAGCGAGGAAACTTTGAACCAATATTTTTGCGTTATACAGCTTGGCACTCTTTGGGGTATCTCTAAAGCAGAATAGGTATTGAAAAGTTTTGTATTGAAGCCATCAGCGAGCTTGATTGAACCGACAAGAGATTTTTTTAGGAATGTCTAGATAACTTCCTTCAGCTTTTTCGGAATTATTCTATATATGCGTAAATAGACCATACAGAGCTTTCAAGAACATTTTGAAACAATATGCTAATCGCTGCGAATAAGTTTCAAAGATATTTTCGTTGTTGAAGCGAACAAACTTTGGGCCAAAAATATGTCCGCTCTGTGGGGTATTTACGGAGCAGAATAAGTGTAGTTACTGAAAAGTTGTATGATCAACTCATCAGGAAGGTTGGGAGGATCGAGAGAGCGATTTTTTTTGAAAAAATTTCGATGGCATAATTAAGATTCTTAGAAATTCCATATGCCTAAACAGTTTTGAAAGAAATCTGAGTTTCAGTTCCTGCTTTTATTAGTACACCACCTACATTTTTTTGAGGTCAGAGATTCATACCACGAAACTGTTTAGAATAATGGCCAGCAATGCCAAACACTGATATTGTCAGTGGTCTATAAAATATATATATAAAATGATGTTCACAGAGAACAAGGTATAAAAAGATCTTTATGTTAACATTGATCGGTCAGTTTATATGGCAGCTATATACAATAGTGGTCCGATCTCAAGTATTTATTCGGAGTCTGTAGCATCGCCTTTGACAATACTCTATGCTAAACTTCTTGAAGATATCTTCTCCAATAAAGAAATTTCCATACAAGGACTGGATTTTGATCGATCACATAGACCCAGCTCGCGACGCTGAGCATTTTTGTAAGTATAATGTCACCTAAACTGCAAACAATGTTTAATAAAAAATAATAATAACTTAAAATCTTTGTCAGATGTGATAACCAATATATTGGGTAGTCGAAAAAGTATCTTCGTATTTCTAATCCAATTTTAACTTATATTTTTACATTTATAAAAATAAATAAACAAATATTCAAGCGAGCAAACCATTGTTGAGCTACACGAATTGTTCATCTCCATAAACTTCACAAATTTCATTGATGGCTCGCTTGGTAATTTTACCTTTTTTATACAAAAATTTGAAAATATAGGTAATTTCTTCATTATTTTTGAACTGCTGTAACTTTTTTCAACTTCCCCGAATTAATAATATTTTTTGTTTTGGTTACATGAAGCTTAAAATCTCACTTTTCCAACATTATATAATATAACACAATGTGATTGGTATCTCTGGAGATATACGACTGCAACGACTACTATTGACAAAATACGAAAATACTTTTTCGACTACCCAATATAACCATTTTATAACTGAAACTCAAATTTTAATTCAATATTCCTCTATGTACTTTATGGGTCTCCCTATGGGTTTTGAAAATATCTTGATAAAAAATAGTTGAATTTGCTAATCACCACTCCGCTATGTGGTTTGAGTATTTACTAAGTGCGTCGGCAAACAATCATACGCCGTGGCGTCCGTTAATTTGCTTAAAATAACAAGACATTCGCACTGGGAAACGTCAATATTTAAAAATAGTGAGTTTTAAAATAATATGTGCCGTTTTTCAGTTTTATTGCTGTAGTATTATATTTATATATAATATTTTGACTTATATAATAATACATACAATTGCCTTTTATTACCAATAAATCATGAGAACGCAATAAAGAGTTTAAATTTGTAAAGCTCTAACTTTAATTTAAGTAAATAATTTCTAGAAAATCGATTATTAAATATATATACGCACATATAAGCTCTACACGTGATTTAAATTGTTTGTTATGTGCATAAATATGTATCTGTTTACCCACATGCACTTCAAGTGCACCTTAAATTTGCTTTAAGTACCTTGCAAGGTAAATTTTACAGCGCGTGCTGACCGCGTCTGTGAGGTTAACACAATAAAAACAATCGAACAGTATTGCCAAGGCAACACTTCCTACGAACAACAGCACAAAAAATACTGTTATAGTTGAAGGAAATAACGAGCATTAAAACAATCGTATAGGACACGCTAAGACGAATGTCATCAAGCAAATTGAGATTTCAGCCATTCGAGTGCCCACATTCGGCCCTGTTGATTCCCCAAACAATGATGTGTGTGCGTTTTTATGTATGGCTGCATCATAACGTCAATGCATTGCTGATCCATAGCATTTATCTTGGCAATTTATTGCCACTTCACATTTACTATTTTTTGTTGTGTTCACTTTCCCCCCTATCATATAGTTCTTTATTGAGTTGGCAACAAGAGTGAGCCAACAAAAGTCTGAAAATCATTGTGAAAACGCTCACTTACCCTCAATATCCTATAGGGACTATCTCGCAGCTGACAAACTTGTTCACTTGGCTCCGGCTTCAGTATGGACTCGAGCGGTGTGTCGACGTCCTCAATCTCCGCCCGCTTACTGCCTGCCGAGGTTGCGCGTTCGATTATCATGGAGAATATCCAGAACTGCATGGCGACATGTGTGTTTGTAGCAGTATTAAAAGAAGTTAAAATTGATGAGTGCAAGGGTGGCAATGAAAATCAAAAACAAAGGAGAAACAAGCAAAGAAAAAACGCAATATTAAATTGCCAAATGGGCGTTTAAGTTCAATCGTATTTATTTCCAATTGTAGTCTCAATTGAATTGATTAAATTGCTCGAGGGTTCATTAACCTCTGCACTTACCCTGCCGTGTTGACGTTTATTTTTGTAAGAACCGGATAGAAGTTGGGGTTGCGACTCGACAAGTTCGGGTGTTATGCCACTGCTATTGTAGAGACCATTTAAAAATTTCGGCATATCGACTTCTTGTAAGCGAAAGGGCGACAAAGTGATGGGAGAGCTGAAAATTGTATGGCAAATAAATTGAAAATATTAATAATGATTAAAAATGCGTGGGCAGTTGGATATGTCAATAAAATGTTTTGACTTCATATGTAACACTTATTTATTATATATTAATTTTTGTATATTACATAATACATTGCCCAAAAGAGAAAATTGAAAATGTTTCTTCCCCTTCAATGAAACCTAAAATCAGATTTCTACTGGAAGATCTGACAAAATGACAGCGTTTCTATAAAAGGTGGATTGCACTAATATTTTTGGCCATTTTTGATCTTCAGAACTCAATAAGAAAACTTCTACATTATGGTTTGAACAACTATAAAGCATTTAGAAAATTTTTATAAGAATCGAATAGTTTGTCACCGAATAGTCACTTAACCAAATTTCAAAAATCTTGTATGGAGGAAAAAAGTTTTAAAGGTAAATCGATTGAGCTATTGGAAATGGGCGACTATGCTTTGGACCGTAACTCAAAAATATCGATTTAGAATTTTTTATCTTTTTTTTTAGATAAACCTTCTCCTTTTCTAATGGTGTAGGCAACGCTTATGCGGTTACAGCCGAGTTAACATCAGCGCCCCAGTCGTTTCTTCTTTTCGCAATTTGGCGGCAATTCGAGATACCAAGTGCAGCCGGGTCCTTCTCCACCTGATCTCTCCAACGGAGTGAAGGTCTTCCTCTTCCTTTCCTTTCCCCGGCGGATACTGGGTCGAAAGCTTTCAGAGCTGGAGTATTTTCGTGCTGCTGCCTTTTAATTCGCTGAACTATATTAATGTCGTCGAATAAAGCGTATAGCTCATCGTTGCATAAAATACGATATTCGCCGTTGCCAATGCGTAAAGGCGAGAGAAGACTTTACTTCGTCCTACTCAGTCTGATATAGCACCTATTGGCAAGGGTTATTCTGCTTTGAATTTCGAGGCTGACATTGTTGTTGCTGTTAATACTGGTTCCAAGATAGATGAAATTAACTACGACTTCGAAGCTATGACTGTCAAAAGTGACGTGGGAGAGTCGCTTTGTCTGAAGTTTGGTAACAGTCGTTTCAGTTTTACGGGAATGCCATATTTAGACACAGCGGCATAAAAGCAGCTCATTTTCGTGCTGTCAAAAGCAGCTTTGAAATCGACGAAAAGGTGGTGCGTGTCGATTTTTCTTTCACGGGTCCTTTCCAAAATTAAGCGCAAGGTGAATATATGGTCAGTTGTTGATTTTCCAGGCTTAAGGCCACACACTGATAAGGTCCAATTAGTTTGTTGAACGTGGGCTTTAATCTTTCTCACAATACGCTCGATAGAACCTTATATGCGATGTTGAGGAGGCGTATCCCGCGGTAGTTAGCGCAGATTGTGGGGTCACCTTTTTAGTGGATTGGGCAGAGCACACATAAATTCCAATCGTTGGGCATGCTTTCGTCTACACATATTCTACAAAGAAGCTGATGTATGCTCCTTACCAGTTTTTTGCCGCCGTGTTTGAATAGCTCGGCCGGTAATCCATCGGCCCCCGCCGCATTGTTGTTCTTCCGGCGGGTAATTGATATTCGAACTTCTTTATGGTCGGGCAATGGAACGTCCGTCCAACGTCATTGATTGGATAATTGGGTTCAACATCTCCTGATATTATGCTTTACTGCCATTCAGTAGGCATGAGAAGTGTTCCCTCCTTTTAAGACTTAGTCCATCGAAATATGAAAAAAAAAATTTGTTTTTTTTTTTTTTTGATTTAACAGAAACTTCGGAACTGGTCTCAGTTTTGGAATTTTGTTCCATAAGGTCAATGCCAGGCTACATACTTCGATAGTGACTAAGTGGAAACTCCGGGATCTGGATTGGTCCAGGTAACAGCTTTTTTACCTGTTCTTGTTTAAGACGAATGATTCTGCTAGTGAGAAATTTCACAAAAAAAAAATTAATTTTAATAATCACTAAGTTCTCTAACCAATCATATTTGAAATAACACATTAATTTTTCTATTATTTTTTTATGACTCAATACCGTAACGTTCACCCTCTTTGCTTTCGCATTGAGTGATTAAACCCTAATTATTTTTATTATCATCCTCGTACTAATCACAGCTGAGTGCGTCGATTGCTGATAAACTAATCTGCAAAAAATATTGCTTGGAAATATACACATGCGCTGTATAAGCAATATAATTTTATGAATCCGTCTGTAAATATCGAACAAATTCAGTTACGCTTATCAGGCACCTGTCAGCACGGTGAAATCCCCTAATGAACTGATTTCCCACTGATAAGGGGTAACAACCGCAACCGATTTATAACCGTATAATTTCGTCTAATTACAATGATAAAAATGGCGCAATTCTTGGAAATCATCAATTATTCGATTAATAATCAGTGATATAATCAAATTAAGGTTGAGAACAAACATGGAAATTGCGTTCCAAAAGTAAGGTTAAGTTCTGCTAACACTCTCTGTATGAAATATATTCGTTTGGTTTACACTAGTTATGGCAATTCTTGGATTAATTTTCGACAGATTTGCAGTGAAGATCGTAAAGAATGACACCCTTCCGATTGCATTATTTTTCTTTTAGAGTTAGAGTAGAGTAGAGATGCTCACCAGTTTTGAGCTATGACGTAACTTGTTGGTTGAGTTTTATATTTCGGGATTTCGCAACCCTAGTGTTGCAATCTGGCAACTCATAACTTTATCGTAAAGTTTGCCATTCTGTTATACAAACTCAGAAAATTTTGATATACTATATAAGCGCCATTTGTGTTTTTAACAGTAATTTAAAATATTCATCTCAACCAAGAAATGGAACTGAATCGTAAACATTTTAGAGTGATTATTAATTTATCGGGCGATGAAGCTTTATTAAGGGCTAGTGTTATCGATGGTTTGGTGAGCTCAATCAAGGTTGTAGATCACTGTATAAGGTGTAAAGTAAACAGTACTTTTTGAATCTAGCGCCCCCTGGTGGCGCCATCTATATGTCGACTGATGCGTTAGAATCTGCTATCTTTATGGATTGTCCCGTGAGAATTTCCTGACATTTCATTGATTGGAAGTGAAGTTATTACGTTTTAAGTGTCAGTGTGTTTGTGTTATCTGTGCGAAAATGAGCTTCGAACAGAGAGCCAACATAAAGTTTTGCTTTAAAATTGGTAAAACTTTTACCGAAACGTTTCAATTGATGAAACAAGTTTATGGCGATGATTGTCAATCCCGCAGCAGAGTGCACGAGTGGTTTCAAAGTGGTCGTGAGGACATGGTCGTGAGGACATAAATGACGATCAAAGTGTGGGCCAATCAAAATCCGTGATCACCGGAAATTCCAACGAAACTGTGCGTGAATTCATCAAAAATCAGCCGAAATCATCATTGAAATTCACGGAAATAGAATTGAACATTTTCAAAACATCCATTTATCGCATTTTGACCGAACATTTGTTCTTACGAAAGGTGTGTGCACAGTTTGTTTCGCACAAATTGACTGACGACCAAAAATTGTTCAGAATCCAACATTCGAAGGACCGATTATTTGATCAAAAATCCCATTTTAACCATTAACCACTCCCCGTATTCACCTGATATGACACCGTAAGACTTCTTCCTTTTCGGAGAAATTCATTTGCTCATGAAAGGAAAGCATTATGCAGACGTGGAGGTCATTCAAAAGGCTTGCATCGGCATACTGACGGCCATACCCGCCAACGAGCTAAAACACGTTCGACATGCTTTTGAACCGTGCAAAAAGCTGTATTGAAGAAGAAGAAGACTATTTTGAATAAAATAACGCATAAGAACCAGAGTTGGGTGTTTCCAGGTAAACCGAATCCAGCATTGATTGAAAAAATTGTTTATCTAGTCTGACTTAATCAGCCAATAGCTAATGTTGAATCGTACGAGGTCTGGTGCCCATGAGGTGTTGATGTTAGATCTTCTATCGATCTCTTCTGTACATACACGTACAGTCTCCTGTGGAAGTTATCTGTAATACCTTTCGAAGTTTTCGAGTTAACAAGTCATTTTGGGGGAACCAAGGACGTTGATAGTATATCACATTTGAGTTTTAGAAATAATTAACTACAAAAATCCATTACTACTCTAAAGGAGATTTAAATTTCTCCTCTATGGTTTCGCGGAAAATTCTCTTTAGTTTATACTTCATACAATCATTGTTGCAATCGCTACTTTGATCAGACTTGCATTGTTATCATGATTTGGTAAGCACCAAGGATTACTCAATAAAAATAATGGCGTGGCTTTAAACGCAATTAGCAGAACATATTTTATAACCTCAATGTGCTCATTGGTTTAACTGCGCAAAAGCAGGCTGATTCCTATGGGAAATGGTCATCATCACGCATCACGCGATTTTATAAACAACGCGTTGTGAATTAGTATGAAAACCATGTAATTTTATAACATTCAAATGAGTTGAATGACCATGTTTTATTCACCGCTAATTGACTACTAGTTAATTAATTTGTGCACTTATTGGACACACCGTTGATTAGAATATCATTTACAAAACACAGAACAATTTTCACGCTTAATTATGATATGAACATTAGGGTGTTCCAAGGTATAACGGAAGAATTTTTTCTCGAAAATTAAATCGCACACTCTCTATTTTTTTTCTAAATGAACTTATTGGACTGAAGCATGGAAATCTGCGCCTTGATATCAAAATCTCTGCACCATGCAAATTCCCGTACTACCATTTTTGTAAAGCTCCACTCGATGGAAATGAATCGTGTGAGATGTGTGGAACTTTTGCGCTCAGGAAGTAACGTCTTTTTAAAAACTTATGGCGGAATAATCGCAATAAGTGCACTTCACCACAAACCCAGACCTATACACTTTAGTAATACAAAATTCATTGGGTTGGCAATTAAATTTAATATCAATGTAATGGAAAATGTAATAAATTAGTATTATAAATACATAGATACAATACTGAACCATATTACAATGGTGCATGACTTGAATAAGATATTTCAACAATGCGCCTAAGTGTAGGCAACGTTTAATTAGTTTTGAAAACTCTTTTTGAAAATAATTTAACTTTATCGGGACGAGTCGCGCAACGACGCACTTTTCTAAGGACTTGCGAGAGATGTCGAGCTCTCTTGTCATCTCTCTAACACTTGCCTGACGATTTTCAAGCACCTAAGGCATTTACATTTACTTTTTTTTATATTTTCATCAGCTGAAGAGATCGAAGGTCGTCCACAACGAGGCATATCTTCAACGATCCCTCGACTGTTTTTGGATGGCTTGCACCACTTAGTGGATTATGCTTTTGATAAAACTGAATCACCGTAAGTCTTTTGAAACATTAGCAACGATTCGACACACGAAATTTCGTTCGAAATACAAAATTTGAGACAAATTCACAAAAACCGAAAAGACGCACAGAGTTCTTCCAGAAAATTCAAAGGTGTCTTTCCCACACAAGCACTATTTCTAGTTTTTTCACTGGTTTTTGAGCCAACATCGAAGGAATTGAACATTTTCGTCACTTTTCTTTTAACAGTCCTAGTTTATGTTCAAGTCTTCACTATAATAACACAGGACTTGGGTTTCATTCTTGCTCACAGTTAACGCAATTTTATTCTTAACTGGTAGTAGGCGGGGGATCCACCGATAATGGGAAACATTTACCAAAAATATTCTTTTATTTAAATCTATCAGCGCTTGGGAAGGTAAAAGAGTTAGTTTTGGCAGGCGTAGACAACATATGAACAAAGACATTCGTTAATTAGTGACGAAGGTAATATTATAAAGTAAGGATGAAGTTTAGGATTATATTTTTCAGGGTTTTCACCTATTTCAGAATTCTATAAAACCGTTTATTTTATTTCCACTGAGTATGAAACCGTAAAGTAACATTTTCCACTTGAACACCTGACATTTATATTTTCCACTTAAGGATTTTAAAACTCATTTTAAATTTTTTCATTTTCACTTAATTTAATTTAACACATACCTCCATGCCTGCTTCTTTTCCATATTAATTTAAAGTTCCAAAAAAATAAACTAACTTTGTCACCAAAAAAAAAAGAGAATCCGTTTCGACTTGAAGCTCCTTCTACTCGCGTGTCCACTAGCTTAGTAGAAGTCAAACGCACTTGGTCAGCCATTATAAATCTATTGTGGGGATAAGTGCACGCAAATAAATGTATAATTTCGGCAAACGACGAGAACTTGTTGAACCAAAAACAATAAGAAACGTTAATTTCGGCTGCACCGAAGCTATGATACCCTACACATATACAAAAATTCCTTACGATAACTATGATCGGCCTGATGATTGGGAGCTATATGCTAGAGTGACTCGAGCTGTAAAATTTTTATCGGAGATTGCATCGTTAGCTTGAATAATTCTTGCCAAATTTGATGAAAATATATCGACAAGTGAAAAAGTGTTTATATTAAACAGCTTGTATGGCAGCTATGTGCTATATTGATCCGATATCGGTTGTTCCGACAAATGAGCAGCTTCTTAGTGAGAAAAGGCCGTTTGCAAAACTTCATATCGATAGCTTGAAAGCTTAGGGACTAATTTGCAGCTCCTCGCGCTGATAATATATTTCTATACTTTATGGAGTCTCCGATGTTTCAAACTTCGCGGCGAACTTAATGTACCCTATTCAGGGTATAAAAAGACGCCTAAGTAAACTGTTATTTGATACATTATATTTCCTCAAACATACATATGTACTAAAATGGTATATAGGAACGCTTCTGCGCCTAGTTAATTTATGATTGTAGCAAGCAGCCAATTGCATGTTTAAGGTGTTAGTATGTGCTTCATGTGAGTTCTGACAATTAAAAAAGTTGCGTATATATTGCATTGCATAGTTGTGGGGTGTACTCTAATGAAACAGGGTGGTTCATAAATGGTTCGATTTTAGTTAAGTTTGAGTTATTACTGGTTAGTTCCTCAGTATTTATGTCCTTAATGCTTCGAATCATTAATTTTTATTTAATTTAAGTCAATTCTTATTAATATGCAATATAACTATTGGTTATAAAAATACTATGATGCCTACAATTAGGCGCACTATTATTATTTTTTAATATTGCACTCATATTTCGACAAAGTCCCCCAAAACAAAACCAAAAATTAATCATTTTTTTAATTTTTGAAAAAAAAAAAATATATATAAATATATATTTAAATTCTAATTTAATTTTTTTTTATATTACTTAAATTTTTTTTTTTATTTTTTAATGGTTTTTATAATTTTAAATTTTTTTTAAATTATTTAAATTCATTTTTAATTATTTTTACACCTATATCTTTCCAAACTGGAGCTGGTAGCACATTTTCAAGGTAAAGCCGATAAAACCTTCCTATAAGATTTATAGCGGGGTCAAAATTCTGTGGCGACCACCGTGTAATATTTTCATCGCTTCATTGCATATTTTCTGGCGACCAAAGTAGTCTAAAACAACACAAGCAAAACGTCGCAAATAACTGTACAAATATAATTTTTATTATTGCTTGAACAATAGGCCCAATAAATGCACATAACTTCAAAAGGAAACTTAACGGGTCAGTTGAAAAGTCCTCGGCCTGACACATTAAGCCTAACGTTCAAAAGGCGTGTATGTAAAGTTGACAGCTGTCGGATCATTAGTTTGTGAATTATATAATTTTGAGTGAAGATACTTTTGTTACTGAGGATAATGGATAAAGAGGAGTTTCACATAAAGATAAAATATTGCTTTTTTGAAAGAAAAAAATACAGTTGAAACAAAAACTTGGCTCTGGAAAATAATTTTGGATGACCTTAATGTGAAGTTGTTCGAGAAAGCAGGCACTCTAAAGATATCGATTAAATATGTACAACATATCATTCTTGATTATTTGGATATAAAAGAGATATGAGAAAAGTGTGTGACGCGTGAGCTCACTTTTGACCAAGAGTTGATGATACGGAGCAGTGCTTGGAGATGTTCAAGTGTATTAAAACCGAGTTTTTACGTCGAGATGTGGCAACAAATGAAACATGGTCCAATCGATGGTCAACCGAGTGGAAGAACGCAGCAGTCAGCTGGCAAGGTATGGCGTCTATATTTTAGGATGAGCAAAATTTTTATTGCCTACCTTAAAAAAGGTTGATATCCTTCAACTGCGACTATTATATAGAGTTATTGGATGATTTGGGAGACGAAATCGCCGGAACACGGTCACATTTGAAGAAAGAGAAAATGCTCTTTCACCGAGACAATGTACCATATCACAAAAAAACGATAACAAAAATAATTGTGCTTCCAATTACTTCCACAATTGCGACTATTTCCTTTTCTCAGTTCTTAAAGGAAAGCCCGAAAAAATTTTCGACGAATGAAGAGGAGATGGCCGCAATTGAAGCCTATTTGGAAGCAAAGAACAAGTCGTACTTCAAAAATGGTATCGAAAAGTTGCAGAGTCACTATAATCTGTCTATCAGCCTTGAAAGAAAACTATGTTGAAAAAAAAACGGATTTTGCCAAATAAGAATATGTTTTCCTATGTTAGGGCGGGGACTTTTCAATTGACCTGTTGTACATATTGGTAATAAAACATACCATACATTAGGTTGGTAAAGTAAGTAAATTAGTAAGATAATTAAAGTGATAAAAATAAATAAAAACTACTTAATAATACGTTAAAAGAAAAACTAATAAAAAGTCTAAGATTTACCCTAAAATCATACGATCATACAATCCACTATATTATAAAAGTGCATAATAAAATATTACAATATTGCGCCTAATTGTAGGCACCAAAATTTTCAATAATTTATATGTTACCTTAAATGAAACTGAGTTCACATTTAGGCGTGATTTTTAGAAAATAAGAACAATTTATTAATCCAACTAATTTATTTTCACAAATATAATGTAGGCACTCACAGAATCGTTCTTACTTAATACACGCTTTATTATATGTGCCACACGACGAAGCAAATAAAGGCTGGGAAGCGCCAAAGGATACAGACCTACATATGTATATTTGTTGCTTTTATATACTACACGTGTAAACGTTTTTTTTACCGTCTCTTATAAGTCTACATAAGTATTAATGCAACTATGTGAAACCATAAATTATAGTGAAATTTATATAGTTTTTTATTTAGTATGACTGGCACTTTCGACGAGTGAGACTTTGATGTTCTCAATTATGCAAAATTAATTAATTAACTTAAGTAGTAATTTCAGTTATATTTGTGTGATTAAGTAGATACTTTCTTGGTAAAAGTCATTACCACATCGTTTGGTGACATTACTTGTACTGATTATTTGATAAATAGAATAATAATTGCACTATTTACGTGGAATATTAACGCTTTTTGAAGTGAGTATTTACAATGTTATAGACACAATGCTTTGACAGCCTATAACTATAAGACAACCAAAGTGATGACTTTGGTAATATAGGTATGAGGTACATATGTATGTATGTATGTTTAATTGATAACGTAAAGGTTGATGTAAAGGTTTAACCTTGACTCTTAACGGTGATCAGTAAAGTTTAAAGAAGGGGTTATAGTTGCTATCCCGACAATTCTATATTATTATTATATAAGTATATACTTGTATATGATATAGGAGCTCCCTTACAATTTAAGACAAAAAATCAATTCTGCTGATGTTGTTATAACGGGTGATCCAAGATACTTTTTTTTTGACAGATCAGGCATGAGTTGTGTAGAGCTGCTTAGTTATTTTTGTTTAGTATTCTTTGACTTTTCATCATGGAAAGACTTACACCTGAACAACGTTTACAAATCGTTCAACTTTATTACAAAAATTCAGGTTTTGTAAAGAATGTGTGCAGTTCACCTTGCTCAACTTATGGTCAACATAATCGGCCCACTGAGCGAACTATTTGCAACACCATCACCCATTTTACGTCGAGATCTAAATCTAAAGCTTACAAAATACAACTTGTTCAAGAACTGAAAGCACTCGACCTTCCCAAGTGACATCGCTTCGTTCTATGGGCTCTTGAAAAGTTCCGAGAAAATTAGACGTTTTCGAGCCAAATTTTATTCAGCTACGAAGCCCATTTCTAGCTTAATGGGTAGGTAAACAGCAAAATTTGGTGCGAAGGACAATCTGAAGAGATTCAAGTGCTGCCATTTCATCCAGAAAACACAAAGATATGATGTGGTGGTTTGTGGGCCGGTGGAGTCATCGGTCTATATTTTTGCAAAAATGATGCCAGTGAGAACGTAACCGTCAATGGAGACCGTTATTGCACCATGATAAACGACTATTTGATGCCTGAAATTGAAGCTCGTGATCTGGGTGACATTGGTTTCAACAAGACAGTGCTACTTGACACACATCGCATCAATCAATGGATTTATTGAGAGAACACTCCGGTGAGCAGATAATTTCACGTTTTGGGCCGGTCGGTTGGTGATCAAGATAATGTGATGTCACACCATTAGACTTCTTCCTGTGAGGATAAGTAAATTCTGAAGTCTATTCGGACAATTAAGCTTCGATTCAGGTTTGGAGAAAAACATAACGCGTGGCCTCAAAGGGCCGTATTAGATTTGATACTCGAAACCCAATGGCCAGAAAGAGTGTTAGAATCTAAGGTCTTCTGGCTGTAGATCACCATTTTTTACAAAAAAAAAAAAAATTAAAAATTTACGTCTTTCTATAGCTTTTTGGCTTTTGATATGATTTGATTTATAAACACCACTTTAATGTTTTATACAGATATGCGTATTAAAGATTTATACATCGTAACTTCAAGAATGACTCTGATGACTCTGACACAATTTCGGTAAGTTCAATGATTTATTATACTGGTACCGACAAGCCAAAAACTATATAGTACTACATAAGTTTCATATTTAAATTCCGACTTCATCTCCGATATAACCATGTTAAGGTGTTTGGTTTACTCTAAGAATAGTACTCACATATTTCATATATTTTGAATATTTTCGAATTCTGTGGTCTTAAGTGTTTCAACAGAATCTCAGAAACATATACACGAAGATTGAGTCTTGTGAATGGCATTATTCAATTCTCTTACTTTTCTAAAAATAATTTTTTTATGTAATCGTCCTCAGCTATCACTCTTCAACTTGCTTGTACACCTTTTCCTAATCAAGCGTTCCTTGATTCTCCAATTTTCTGCTGTTGAAGGCCAGTTTTAAAGGTGTAGTCATGTAGGAACATAATCTTTTAAATGCTTTAGATTATGTAAAAAAACAATGGTTCTTGGGTCAACTTAGCCTACAATTTCCGTTGCTGTTATTTAAGCAGTTAACAATACAAAGAAGTACTAAACAAGTTGGTAGCTGACGGAGCTTGACGTCATAAACTTTAATCGCTATGTAAATGATACTTTACTCATTTAGGGGTATGTTAGATAACAGTTTTTATGTCAAGTAAATGCTCATTCATATTCTCAACCAAATGTCATTATGATTCTTTTGGAATGACACTGAACAAATTCCAATGGGGTATCAAATTTCGCATTAGTCACAGGTCATTCACTTGAAATTATTTCACTTTTTTTTATCTATATGTAATATATTTACTGTATACCGTAAAAATATATGTACTATGTATAGTAACTACATATATATAGTATAGATATATATCCAATTATTATGAAATCACATTTATTGCATTTACAAATCTATTGAAATATTAGTAATTAGTGGAGCTTTTACCTATCCTGAATGGGATATTGTTAACTATATAATTGGATAACGATTAAATACACCATTTAACAGATAAGATAATATGACGGCATCGTATATTACATAAAGCCCTACTGAAAGAGATGCCTTGTCAGGTAATTTATTGCGTTGTTTTCGGTATTGGCATTAGGGGTGTAGCACGAATTGAATTAAAGAAGAAACGCCGAAACACCAAATTAATGGGCAATGTTTACTATCATTCTAAAGAACATTCATTGGCGTTTATATTTTGAAAGTTATCTCTTCCAAATGTTGGTCGTGGCTACATCTCAAATGGTCCATCATTGGAGTCTAATTTTCGAGGACTCCTTCGAGTGTTTCGACTGGTAACTGCCGAATGACACGAATTTCCTGAATCGAAGCGGGATTGTCCGCATAGATTTTACACTTTACATATCCTCACAGGAAAAAGTCTAACGGTGTGATATCACATGATCTTAGTGGCCGATCGATCGGTCCAAAATGAAAAATTATCTGGGCACCGAAGTATTCTCTCAATAAACCCATTGATTGATGCGAAGTGTGAAAGTGGCGCTAACTTGTAGAAACCAAATGTCACCCAGATCACGAGCTTAAATTTCAGATACCAAATAGTCAGTTATCATGGCGCATGGGTCGCTGTTGACGATTAAGTTCTCATGGGTATAATTTTTGAAGAAATCTGAATCGATGATTACACCATCGTACAAACTACATAAAATCGTTGTCTTTTCTGAATGAAATGGCAGCTCTTGAATCTCTTCGGGTTGCTCCTTGTCCGAAATGTGGCAATTTTATTCGTTTACATAGCCAATGAACCAGAAATGGGTCTCATCACTGAACAGAATTTACTCGAAAACGTCGGATCTTTTGGAATTCTTGGAAATTTTCAAGAGCCCATAGAGTGAAGCGTTGTCGCTTGAGAAGGACGAGCAGCTTCAGTTCTTGCACAAGCTGTATTTTGTACGCTTTCAATTTGTGATCCCGACGTAAAATATGCTATGTCTTTTCATACGTCATTCCGAATTGTTGCGAACGACGCAAAATCGACTCTTCGCGGTCTTCGAAAACTCACGGAAAATAGTTGACATTATTTTTCTATACAAAGCCTTGCATTCGCACTGAAGATGTTCTATGGTCTCTTCCTACAATATTCTACCTCCTGACAATTCCTACAATAGTGGATGTACGGTGAACTCAGTCTGCTGGCTTCTCCTCCAGTTGAACAGTGACTTGTTGGCACACTTACTACAGTTTTTTAATCATACATACATACATATTCCATTCAAGCCACGTTTGCCTGGTTGCTGAGGGCTTGACGCCATCGATACTCAGCCATATGTATATCTACATATAACATGTTTGTCGAATAAATATCTACAAATAGCCAAAGGCATATAAATTCCCACTTTTTGGGTGTAGTTGAAGGGTGGTGCCAGCTCTGGACAATTCGTCTGCTTCACAGTTAAAAGGAATATCATTATATCCTGGAATCCATTGTAAGTTTATCGTGAAATAGAATGCTAAAAGCATCAAGATATCAATATATTCTTTCTCTATCTTTGATGAAACCCTAAGAAACTTTAGTAACGTGAAAACCGCTTGACTATCTGTATATATACTAGATATATGTATGTACTCGTATATAAATATATTTTTTATTATGACTCACACTCACACTCTTTGTTAGAACAAGAAGTCATTCTTTAATTGCTGTGATATCCGCTTGGGAGACACTCCAGTGATCTGATAGTCAGAAGACGATTATAGAACTAATTTTGCTGAAAAAACACCTCGATTATGTGCTTCGCATCCATACAAATGCTTATCCCAGCATCCTTTCCTACTTTTCTCTGGAAGGTAAGGCAATGCTGGGGACCGAATTTAGATTCAATTCTATACGCTTTCGAAAATCTGTGAAATTGGGTAAAAACAGGAACTTACTAACATGTCCCTTTTTACTGGCGAATAGTAGTGAGGATTCCCTCAATCTAAGAGCTGACTTGTCTGTCATTTGCTTACGAAACAAGTCTGTTGGCATCAAGTGTTAAATTACCTTTAATGCCTGTCTTGCCATTCTAGAGAGCACTAATACAAATACTAGCTGTTGTTTGTACTTTCCGTACATTTTACTGCATATTCCTTTTCCTTTATTGGCCGCTATATCAATATAACAAGTCATATAATATTCACGCACCTCATAACAAATTCATTTTTGTTACTATTATCATTATTTTGACTTCAAATTTTCAAATAATCTACCATTTATATTCCAAAACATTGGGTTGCCAGGTTAAGTTAACATTGATAACACAGATTTTTTCAATTTGGCGCCTTAATGTAGGCAACATTTTATTCGTTACTATAAGCTTATTGTTGAACGATGTGAATAAAATGTTGTCTACATTTTGAATAATTTTAATAATGGGTTAGTTCTATGGAAATGTAAAATCAAAAGCAGGGGAACAAAACCTTATACATATTCGATATACCACCGGATCAAATTTTACTCGGACTGAACAGTAAATGTTAAAACTTGCCTCTTACGAGTCGACCATCCTCCTCTGTTAAAAGAAGGTTAAAGAAACAATGCTTGAAAACCGTCGTGTTCATATCAGAGGATCTCAATAAACCTTATGGATCGACTCAACACGTTTTGGTTAATGTTTTCGTTAATATTTTGGTTAATTTTTTGGTTAATTTTTGGTTAAATTTTTGGTTGATTTTTTGGTTCATTCTTGCTTAATGTTTTGGGTATAAAGCTTGTCAATGCTAAACTCGTAGTCTGAATCTTTTGCAAAAACGACGTCGAGTAGAGATCACAAACGAGCTGCCAGACAACGTATGTGTTAACCTTTCATTCATCAAAAGCTTATTACTAGTGAGGAAGTGCGGGTTTATGTCGTCGACAATATTCATAAAAATGTGACAATGTTTTTTGAATATTCACATCCCAATGTTTTTTTATTATATTTTATTTTTAATAGTATTATTTTTTTATTGTTAACTTATAAACTTTTTTGAAGAAAATATCTCAAAATGTGATAAAAAAAATATTTTTTCAGTACTAATGTAGCTTTTGTAAGATTTTTATTATTGTTGTAATATTTTCCAAAGTAACTTTATAAGAAAAATATTAAAAAAAATATATATTTAATATAAATTAATACTAAAAATAAAAATAAAAAAGTGCTCACCTTATATGTTTCCTTTGCTTCCTTTTTGATAAATAGTTCTAGAAATTTGTATTTTCCGAAGACACTTCAACACTTCCACGGCTTCAGTACCAACTGTCACAAAAGCCGCACTGGAGTGACATTTCGACGCAATACATAGACACAATTGATGTAAAGTATTTTATATGTTTTTTGTTAGCTTAAATTGTGAAATATCACAAAAAGCGCAGAACAGAAACGAGGAGCACAAAGACTCTTCTACGCACCCGAAGCACAAAAAGTTTGCTAGACAAGTTTACTTTTTCCTTTTGTTTTATTATTTTATTGGAGCACTCTTCTAATCAATAAAATAGCTGTAATAAAGTAATTTTGAAAAAAAATACAGTTAGCGTAATTAATTAAAAATGGCGTACGCTGCTTTTACAGCGGCTTTAAACTGAAAACATAGCAACAACAACGAAAAGCTGCAATATGGTGATTGTCACGTGCTGATGGACGAGAATATGCTACACGATGTTCGGCTGTGCATATACTATATGTGGATATGTATTTGTGAAAATATGCGTTCACACACACACGCGAACGCCTAATATTTTAATAATTTTCACTTTTATTCAATTTTTTGTAGTCACTCCACATTTTCTTCGATTAAGTTTGAAACATATGCTGCGTCTGTGCGTTTATGTATGTGTGTGTGTGTACCGTATGCACTCTCGACGTACCGGCGCGTAGGACACAGTTTGACGAAATGTGCCAAGCGCGCTCGCTTGTACTTTGTCGCTGCGAAGCTGAGCTTTCACTAAATTCGAAGACGCTTTGCCTTCACGCAGGTCAAAAATAAGCTAAATATTTAGTTGATACCGTTAAGTAGCGTGACAGCTTCAGACTTCACCCACTACTGCTGATTTCTCCAAGGAGTTGAACCGCTTTTGTTAAAAATAGTGTTCGGGAGCGCGTTCAGTTGCACGCCAGCGTGTCCTGACTCTGCCAATTGATGCCTTGCCTCTCAAAAGCGCGTCACACACACACACACATACCCTAACGTGCGCGCTTTGTAAGCTGCACAACTGACTTGACATGCGATAATTAAAGTAGTGACAGCAATTCAAGCAACAACAAGTCGTCGTCGTCGCGGCTCGTTAAAGGTTTTATGGTTTCCTTATGCAAATCTAGCGAAACCGACGCTACAGTCATAGTGCCTTTATATTTTTATTTTTTTATACAAATAACTGTACTTCATGTCTCTCTTGATATTTTTTCCAACACTGACCACTAATTCACTGGCATTTCCGTCTCCAGCTTGGTATATCCGTGCGCGTCGCCTGATAGCGTTAAACTGTTTCGTCAAGTGTCTCCGTGTCTGTTGTCTGGCTGCATCCAGACTTGTCCATTGTCACAATATCACACATATTATCTATGATTATTAGTTTTTCTTTTCCTTTTTGTATTTGTAACGCTGATAAAGGCTTTAATTATATCTGCAAGTATCTATTTGCCATCAACACACACACACACACTTCTATTATGTGGGTATGTAAGATGTGTTTATACATAAGCTAAATTGCGAAATTACTATTTTGTGTCCAGTTTTTTTTCTGCATTTATATTGTCATACCATTTTCGCCCCCTCATGTGGTTTTGTCTTTCCATTCATTCATTCGATAATTGAGTTGCATTTCTCTCTATATATATTATATAAAGAATATCCTTAAGCAATCGAAAAAAACGTGAAACTGAGCTAAAAACAAAAGAAACTTTAAGTTCGGTTGCACCGAAGCTATGTATTAACTTGTTTGTTATTGGCGTAGACACCGCATACGCAGTTATAACAGAGTCTTCCTTCCTTTTCGCTGTTTGGCGCCAATTGGAGATTATAAGTGTAGCCAAGTCCTTCTTCAACGCAATGGAAGACTTCCTATTTTTCTGCTTTCACCGGCGAGTACTGCGTCGAATACTTTCAGAACTGGAGTATTTTCGTTCATTCGGCAGACATGACCTAGCCAGCTGTAATAGCAGCTATCTCTTCATTTGCATCGAATGCGATATTCGCCGTGGCCAATGCGCAAAGGACCATAAATTCTCCGCAGAAAATTTTTCTCGAAAACTCATAACGTCGACTCATCATCAGATATTGTCATCGTTCATGCCCCTGCACCATATAACAGGACGGGAATAATGAGAGACTTCTAGAGTTGGGTCTTTATTCGTTGAGAGAGCATTTTACTTCTCAATAGTCTGCTCAGTTTGAATAGCACTTGTTGGCAAGACTTAATACGTTAGATTTCAAGGCTGACTTTGTTGTTGGTGTTAGGTAGACGAAATTATCGAAGTTATGATTGTCAACAGTGACAGCCTAGTCGCGAGTTCGACGTCTGTTTGTTTGATGACAGAAGACATTACGTCTTGCCCTCGTTCAGTACCAGACCCACTTTCTTCGCTTATTTATAACGTCTAGAGAAAGCAGAACTAATGGCGTGGTTGTTAAGACCCGATAATTACCCACGCCAAATGAAAACGTTTTCCATTTTATTCTTACCGTTCAGTTTGTATGACAGCTACATTCTATAATGACTCGATCTGAACAATTTCTTCGGAGCTTTTCATGCAAGCACTTTATTTCGATCGTTCACTTTCTAGGGCAGCTATAGTGACTTTATACCAGCCGCTTCGACAAATGAGCAGCTTTTTGATGAGATAAGAACGGGTATGAAATTTCAAATCGACAGACGGGCACACATACTATGAATGGACTCTGACGTTTCCCTTTAAATGTCACAAACATAATGGCAAACTGTTCAGGTAGAACTACTACTACTGATATATTTTGGAAAAACAGTACCCCTAGAGTATGTTTATTTAAAATTTGTGTGGACAGTATTATATCGTTGCTATTTGTTCCGAATCTTGAGAACGGATTTTTAACTTCTTAAGTAAGCCTTCGTTATAGTGGAATCCCTTTATGGACTGTTTTAACTTTTCCGAGTACCTGAATAAGTCCGTCCCATAACCTAGAAATACAAAAAAAAAAATGAAGCGTCGCTTTAAATACCTTTCACCTAGTCTGGATAGTTCGTCTGTTTTACTGTTACCAGATACCTTTCATAGTTACATAAATATTATACTCTAAAATTACAATTTTTATTAATTAAAACTTTTAAAGAGGTAGCAGCACCGCGCAAAAATTAAATAACTTATTTTATATATACACATAATAATACTGTAAGATTACAAATAATATTTATTTATCAAATTTTCAAACAGGTGGCTGCTTTTCACAAAATATTTTTTTTTGTGAGTTTAGTTGGTACGCATATGGTTATACTGATTTTTTTTTTAACAATTTAAGTGAACTAAAAGACTAAACAGGTGGCAACGCCATTCAATACTAACATTTTTTACTGCAAATTTTAGTAAACCTCTGTAGTTTGATATCCTGTAACCTTTGATGTAATCTTTGATTTATTCTATCATTTCATTTTGTACAAATTTGTCGGGTGGTAACCCTGATAAATATTATATATTTTAAATTATACATAAATCTTATCATAAGTTTGATACCCAAACTGTTATGTTTTATTTACCCTATCAATTTAATTATGAAAAATATTTAGTATCTGGCAACCCTACTCAAGCATATTTTGACCTGTAAAGATTCGTAAAGACATTTAGTTTATTGTCAGTTTTATAATGTGTTACTTATTTCAACAATTTATTTGTTGCAAAAATAAACATGTGGCAACCCTACTCGAACATATTTTGGAATGTAAAACTTGTCAATCTCTTTAGTTTGATACCCATACTATAATGTATCGTTCCTTTGACCATTAAACTACCAAAAAAAACAAGAAACAGATGGCAACCCAATCCAAACATATTTTAAACTATATGAAATTATTAAGCAGTTTAGTTTGATACCCATATTGTAACGTATCGGGTGTTTAACAATTTATTTGTTAAAAAAACAAGTGGCAACCTCATTCGAACATATTTTGAAAAAATATTTTTTAAACATTCGAAAAGCTCTTAAGTTTGATGCTCATATTGTAATGACTTGCTTATTCTAACAATTCATTTTTTGCTCACAAAACACGTGGCAACCCTACTCGAAAACATTTTATACTCTAAATATTTAAAAATCTTTTTAGTTTGGTTCTTTTACGGTGAGGAGTCGCTTATTCTATCAATTATTTAAAAAAATATTAAACAGATGGCAACTCCGCCCTGGTATATTTTGAACTGAAAGCATTCGTAGAGCCATTTAGTTTGTTGCCCACATTTTAATGTTTCATTTATTTTTACCATTTACCAGACTAAAAGACTAAAGAAGTGGCAACCCTATTATAGTAAATTTTCATGTTCTAAACCTTCGTAAGTCTCTATAGTTTATTATCCATGTAATCATGAATGTAGAGATCAGACGACCATAAATAACATTCCTTGGCGAGAAATTCCTAATTTTCCAAACGTGACTAGTACTTCCAAGGCTTAACCTTAAATAGTGTTTTAGTATATAAGTTCGATATTGAATATGAGTCAAAGTTTGAAGATATTTTCCAAAACTTTTCTGCTACTATGTTTTTATTCGATATGAACACTCGGGATATACGGGACGAGCCCTATTATAGAAGATTTCTAACCAAGGCAAAGTACAAAATTCGAAGAAAGCCGTAAGATTTGTCACAGAAAATTAAGCTGAAACAAGTAAGGAAGAGCGAAGTTCCGGTATAATCGAACATTTCATACTCTTGCACCTTGCAAGGATCAAAAACCGGGAAATTCTTTTAAGTTCTGGTAATACTTTTTTATTGTTTATTCCAATCCATGGAACAACATTGGATCCATTAAATTTTCTGAAATAAAAATACACTTACGGTACTTATAAAACAAAATTAATATTTATTTTACACCACTAGGAAAATCCCAAAATAATATCCAATATTCAAATATATGTATATAGCATATAACTGTAAACAATGACTAAAAAAGAAAACAGCAAGCGATAAACTCAACGCAAACCCAATAATTTATATGGTAGATTTGAGAAGAACTGCACAAGAATCAGAATAACAAGGGCGCTTGCGCCAAGTATGATGAGACCTTTGACAATCACGGGGAGCAGAATTTTTTGGAATGCCTTCAAGGGATTTGTGAATGGATTGAAAGAGGTATCTGGGCGCCTTTAAAGAATTACCGAAAGTAAGAAAAAAGTCTAAATATTACTCTCATACTCTACTTACGAAGGATTGGCTAAGGCGTTTGGAGGATTGCGACCCAAACCAACCGGATTCGCAGCCGCTTCCGCTTCGGTAAGAATTTCCAATTCGACTTCGATTTTACCCTAAAATTAAAGAAACAAATGCAGATTTGTTGGTCACTCACACCCCGCTTACGGTTTGCGATCGCAACTGCTCCTTGAGTCGCTTATCCTTGGACATTTGATCGATCTGTCCATGCAATGGAAACCAACCGCGCACACGCTTCTTGGCGAATAAATTGACCGGCGGACGGCGACGCTGTGCTATGGCATGTAAACGAGCCAGTGGTTCGGGTAATTTAATACCGCCGAACTCATTGGTCAAGGTACAGAAGCGCCGATTCGTGCACGGTTCAGGAAAGTTCGACAAATTCAATTCGAGCATACCGAGAAATTCATTTTTCGTTATGAAATCATTGTCCCAGACTTGAAGGTATAAAATAGGCGGATGTTTCACTTCATATTCGTTGAGTACACCACTTTTGACTTTGATCACCATCTGTGGATGAGATAGAAAAGTTGTAATTGTTGGGGTCGTTTTCATATAATTATACTATATACTTTTGGCTCGAAGCACTTTTTCAAAACTATATGATCAGAACACGATCTGTTTATGTAAAAGCCTGCTTATTGCTTCCACAACGAACCTTCTAAATGAATCTTTATTCCTAATCAATGTAATACATCAATAGTCCGGATGTTATGGATATATCGCTTTTTTTTTTGGAAACCTTCACTAAAAGGCCTGTTAACCATTCAACCGTTAGTTACTCTTTCTGCCAGACTACTTCAAAGAAAATCAAGTCATCATCTGAGACTTTTTCTAGTTTGAGTCATTTAATAGAAGCCTCAAGCATCAGCTTCTTTGTAGAATATGGTCGGACGATTCTATTGAGCGTATTGGGTGAAAGATTAAAGCCCACCGTCAACAAACTGATTGGACTTTGTCAGTGTGGCTTTAGGCCTGGAAAATCAACAACTAACTGAAGAGAAAGGCCTCCACTCCGTTGGAAAGATCAGATCTGATTAGCCTTGATATCCCTAATTGGTTCCAAACAACCAATTGCAGCAATATCGACCGATTAATGCGGTTTTCAAACATAAATCGGCCGATATTGCTGCAATTTCACGTTCGATATTCGTACGAACTGCATCACCCAGAGAAAATAGTCTGCGGCGTCAAATCGCACGACCGAGACGGCCAATTGACTGGGCCATTTCGTTAGATAACGCGTTCACCAAACTTGATTTTCAATAAATCGATGGTGATATTCGCTGTGTGGCTTGTCGCGCCGTCCTGTGGCAACCACATATTGTCGAAAGTCCATATCATCCAAATCGGGCCAAAAATATGCGGTTATCATTATGCGCTAGCGATTCACTTTATAGTAACGAGTCGGTCTTCATCATCACGGAAGAAGTACGCCCCAATGACGCCGCCGGCCCATCAACCGAACTAACCCGTAATTTTTTCGGGATCCAAAGGTGACTTATGGAGTACGTGTGAATTGCTGCCTGACCAACAACGCATATTTTGCTTATTGACGAAGCCATTCAGCCAGAAATGAGCCTCAACGCTGAAGAAAATTTTTCGATGAAAATCCGGATAGTTTTCAAATTGTTGCTCAGCCCAATGCACGAGCATACGACGATTCTGTTGGTCAAGCGGCTTCAGTTTTTGGGTCAATTTAATCTTGTAAGGATATAGGCGCAGATCTTTTTGCAAAATTCGCCACAACGACATCACAGTATGCCCAACGTTTGGGAACAACGTGTGAGAGACTGATTGGGGTCTTACTCAATGATGCGCTAGAGGCAGCAATATTCTCGTCACTACGTGCACTTCTTTGTCTCACTGGCACGAGAACAATTTGTAATAATATAATAACAATATGGCGTCGTTTGCTGTCGATATTAGTCTACTCTTTGTAGCGTCCTTATGAAAAAGCTCTGTACTTGCAATTGAAAAATATTTCTAATTTTTCTGAAACTTATTTAACAGTGCGAAAAGTGTAGACTTCAACATACATACATAGGTCACCACTTAATTTTATTCAACATAACCTTAAAGTCAGTCTGTCGTTTTTCGAGTTCACACATTATTTATTTATCTACTTTTCTTGTAAGCATCCGACACTTCAAAGCTTAATTCATAAATATTTATGGCTTGCCGAGAAATTGCAGAAATTAATACACATATATTTAATAATTTGTCGCCCAAAATGTGAGTCAACAAACTTCGGACTTTCTTATGACAAAGTTGACCACCGGATATTTGAAGGCATTTGTGTGTGTATTAAAGGGAGGTTACTCAAGCAAGTCGCGGTTGAAGAGCGATATTTATTTATGTGTTTATATATGAGTCTTTTTTAAAAAAAAAAAAAATAAGTTTATATGAAATTCTGAATTCCTAGAAACAGTCAACAGTTTATTCACATCTGGAAAAATCTAGAGCATACTCATATTTTCTTCTAAATGTTGGTGTTTACGCTTACATACACATAAAATATATATTTAATGCGCATTAATTAATGTTTAATTCTTTTATCTCAAAAAAATATCGAATAACAAAGTGAGAGTCTTTTATGGCGCACTAAACTTTAACCCAGCAACACCTTACTCTCACCATTAAATATTTGTTTTTGTATTACTTTCTCTTTAATAGTGAAATTTTTATTTGAAAACAATACTTTCTGCCATAAGCTCATATACGCATATTTTTACTGTTAGCGCTCATTAACCAAATGAGCTGCGAACAGTTAGAAAAAAATTAGAATAACAAAAGAGCGCGAAATTAATGAAGGTAATCATTACTCACCATATCCTCATTGGCGGAGTATTTGATGGGGAAGAGCATGCGCCAATTAAAAGTGGCCTCTCCGTTCAGCGAACGGTAATGGATATCGGTGGCCTGTGATTGTTCCTTATCCGCGCACCAGCTGCAGTTCAATATTAGTATTAATTAAGCTTGGTTTTTAAGTATTATTCATACAAAGTATTGTAAATGCTGTTAATTAATGAATAATGAAGTATTGATTTCCTTTCACGCGATTTTATATTCCAAATAATTTAATAATTTGCTGATTAGATTTGAGATTCTCAATAATTATGTGTAACTAACCAATTTGTAATACACCCTTCTGTTAACTCACCCTTTGACGCCGATATCGCTCATCTTTTTGCCAAATATATTGCGCTCATCCAACGTTATGTCAGCGCAACCGTAGACGACCACGCGTAATTCGTAAGTTTGCGGTGGATGCGGCGTGATATCAATGGGTGGCGGTATATTTAAGTTGCCCTCGTAGAGCTCAACCCATAGTTGAATTTTGCCCTGAAATAATATAAAAAATGAAAGATTTTTATTTAATAAAGAGTTAAATTTCGAGCAAAAAAAAAGTTTTGATATTAGTCGGTACAGGGATCGAACTCTGGTCTGTCTTAGTGGCAGTGATCGACTCCAACCATTACGAAAACACATAAAAATTGATAACTTAATGTCTCAAGAAACCCCATTCATATATTTTTGGAACAGTCATTAGCTCTGAGCAAAGGAATTTGTTATTTCTACATAATATTGGGTAATCGAGAAAGTCTTTTCGTATTTCTAATTGTTTAAATGAGTTAAGCATCCACCCCCTCTACTCGATACAACTGGCTCATCCTAATGCTACATCGGAATTCACCACAGGATGACACTAAAATACAGCTCACCCCACACCAACTCACTCATCAAAAAGGATGGACAAGGAGAAAGCAAAGACACTTTCACTTCGTTACATACAGTTCGCACATCAACATACATTTTTCGTGACCTGTCGTTCGCCTATCAACACGTCAACAATTCGCCATACAGACGTTCGCTGACACACTGCGCCCCGTCGTCATCACCCGGTCCGGTCGTCTACAAAAGTCGAAACCTCGATTGCCAGCTCCGGCCAGTCGTTTTGGAACTGGAACTCCACCCCGTCGATATTTATAACTTTATAAAATATAAATTTATTTTATAAATAAAATTGTTAAAAAACGAACGTGCATAAAGTGTTTTATATTTTCATTAAAGAAGTAGTGTGTGCTCCACAGTGTATTGGAGATACACTTGTTCATGGTCCTTCGAGCCTTAACGAAAGGCACCTTCGGTTTGACACAGTCAAATTAAAAACAATAAAAATTAACATAAATTAATATAATAACAATAATAACCAAATTTGGTGGCAAAAAACAAACAAAGTGCGCGAACATAATGCAGTGACACACAAAAAAAAAAAACAACCATATGTGCTTACATACAACATATATGTATATACAAACAAACAACAACATAAAAGGGTGCAGTGCAAAAACAAAAAAAAATAGTGCAGTGTCCCAACCATAACAAAAATAAAAATAAATTCCATGAAAAATCAAAATATACAAAACAGTCAACAGGTACAACAAAAAACAGACAGAACATTAGGCGCGAAACCTAAAAACGAAATATAATTCCGGCGCGAAATCTAAAACTTCAATAAAACAATAAAATTCAACAAAAATATACAAAAACAAACAATCGGGCGCGAACAATTATAACAAATATACAAATACCAGCCAGATCCAGAGTTCTTAATTTCCCCACTCTCATCGCCCGAACGGAACATACACACAGCAGCACAGCAGCACAAGGTGGTAGTCAGCTGGAGCACAGGACGGGGAACAAAGCAAGAAGAGACGATAGGGCAACATATGTACATATATACACCCTACAAAACATACATATCGAGAACACAGTGAGCGTATTATGTCCTTTATTTTTTTGATATAATAAATACCGAAATACCGTTTCGAGTAATATAGATATTTTAAAATATACATACATATGTATGTATATAAAAATATAGAAGCTTACTTTTTCGTACTAGAAGCATACAAAATTACCGAAAATTAAGAAAAACTAAATTATCTTTCCGTAAAGAACTAAACGAAACGGTCAAGTAAAACTCACAAATTACGATTGTTGGAACGAATACAAAAAAAAAAATTATTTTCACTAAATATACATAAGTTTGTGGACACAGCCGTACAAAAAACAGGGGTGTACACAAAATTACGTACTTATAACAGAAATATTGAAACATATAATTATTTACATACGTACATATATATAATAGTGCGTACGGAAAATTTTACCTAATCCGTTTTAGCACTCTCTTTTCGTCGTGCAAATATATTGCCAAACAATAACAACCAAAATTAACACATAAAGATTAGTACACACAAATATTCAAAGTCCACATTGGCAATTATCGGCAATACCTCTTGTTCTTTGGCAAACAAAAACAAGCAGGATTGCGTACAAAAAGCGAATTGATCTCTCTAACGAGCTCTCAATTGCTTAAGAACAAAAACAAACCGAACAGAATTACAAAACATTACAGCATATTGTTTGCTCATATATGTACATTAGCACAAACAATTTATGCATATTAATCAAAAAAAGCGAATTGATCTCTCTAACGAGCTCTCAATTGCTTAAGAATATAAGAAAAAGCATAATCATAAGTACACTAACAATTCGTGCATACTTAGGCACAAAGCGAATTGATCTCTATAACGAGCTCTCAATCGCACAAAGCATAAATACATACATAAATATGTATATACAAGTCCGAGTATTAGGGTGTACCTAAATACAAAATTTCGGACATAAAATATTTTAATGTATAAAAAAGGCGGTTTAAAAGTAGTTAACAATTCAAAATAAAATATAAATAAAAATAATATTGCAATAACATTGCAAATAAATAAAAAACGATATTAATTAAGATATAATCTAAAAAAAAAAAAAAAAACACTCTTCAAAAGAGTATTCAGTTATTATACTTTATCGCTTCTATTAGAATATCATAAATCAGTTTACACTGAGAAAATCTTTAACGGTATTTTAATATACAAATATACAATATAATAAAAATGGTTAATAACGAAGAAAATCGTAATACACCTGTAGCAGCTTTACGCTCAAAACAGGCTAGTAAATTCATTTCAGAAAGTGACAGTTTAACAAGATACTGCACTAGATTTGCCTCTTCACCGATTCACGAAAACTCGGAATCGTTACTAGAAATCAAAATTATAAATCTTAATAATTTTTGGACACGACTCCAAGCGGCTCATGATGCCATAGTAGAATCTGAAGATTCAGATCTACCTCAACATTTTAAATCAGCGGCGTACGATATTTACGAAAACTGCTTAGACCAATATGAAGAAACAAAAGCTATGATCTCCGATCAATTAAAGCTAATAAAAGCAATAGCACCTACTCTCCACAGTAGAGTAGAGCTGCCCCACATAGACAATCAAGAGGCAAGTTCAGGCATCCAACTCGAGTTGCCTGCATGTGATACAGAAACCTTTTACGGAGGTTATGAAGAATGGCCGTCCTTCCGGGACATGTTCACAGCCGTTTACATCAACCATCCACAACTATCAAAGGCACAAAAACTGTATCACCTCCGATACAAAACAAAAGGTCAAGCAGGCGAAATAGTTAAACAGTTCGCATTAAATGACGACAATTTCAATTTGGCTTGGGAAGCTCTAAAAGCTAGATTTGAAAACGAAAGAATACTGGTCGATAAGCAAGTAACGACACTATTAAACTTGCCTAAAATTAAAAAAGGAACAAGTGTAGAATTCATCAAACTAAAATCCACTGTTTCAAATTGTTTGTCAATTCTATCGACACTAAATATTCCCACACACAGCTGGGACCCAATTCTGGTAAACATTTGCACCGCCGCATTACCAGAAAAGTCGTTACTTCTATGGGAGCAATCTCTCTCATCACGAAAAAAGTGCCCAACGTGGCAACAAATGAAAGATTTTCTCACCACCCAATATGAAATTGCGGAAAGGTTAGAAGAAAAAATAATAAAAAATAAAAACACTAAACACGACCTCAATATAAGCTTCAATAGACCCCAAGCTAGAAGCAAAAACAAATCAAACATAATTTTTAACAAAACACAATCGTTCACATCCGAACAAAGAAAACATACGTCATGCGAACTATGCACAAGAGGGCATAAGCTTAAAACTTGCGAGAAGTTTAAACAATTAAAAATTAAGGAAAGAAACAATTTCGTGAGATCAAAAAAATTATGCACAAATTGCTTGTCACATGCGCACACATATCAAAATTGCAAAAGCAAATTCAATTGCATATATTGTCACAAAAGACATCACTCAATGCTTCATTACAGCACATTTAACATCCCACCCCATAAAAGCGCTTATAAATCAAGAACCACGGGTTTAATTGCAAACGCAAATCCCGAAAAACAAAATTCTAAAAATAGCCAAGAGACACCATGTTGCTCAAAGGCTCAAAAAGTTCAAACGCTACACAGCGAAATACAAAGTGGACTAGTTACAGAACTAGTTACCACCATGCCAACTAAAGTTGAGTATAATACAAACAGATACCTTAATTCACAATTAAGGAAATTTCATATGTTAGGGAAACTTCCCCTATAACAAACAAAACTCCAAAAGATCAGTATTGTGAAGACTTTTCTAAAGCCACAACTACTCGATCAAATAATGGCCGGTACGTCGTACGACAACCAATAGAGCCACAATTTTCTAATACTCCACAAATTGGTATAAAAAACAAAGTCAGAGTTACCTCTGACAGTCCAAATTATTAAAAGCACAAGTACTTTTCGGCCCCGCAGGATGGCTCTCGCCAATAATGAAAAAATAATTCTGAACAAATCCTAGAGCGGTGGCGGGCTACTAAACGCCAAATTAGTGCGTACTAAAAATAAAATATACACAATATTATCAAAAAGTCGCGAAAAATCGACAATTTCATACATTTTCAAAATACATACAATATCAGAAGGAAGTCAAGGGATCACCATACTCCCAATGCGATACAGTGACGCACCTAGACTTAACAAAAGCAAAGGTAGCTCTTATCGCACCTACATTAGCGCTTCTCATAAGGGTAGTTGGTGAGAATCTGTTGTACAACTTGAACATACCACTTAAAAACTTATTATTCTAATCGAAGCCGTTCGCAATTACCGGCCACTCTCTCGCAAGATCCATCTATTGTCACAGCCCTAACTCCAGGGCTAAGGAGTACCCATTCTGGCCATATCTGAGCCAGGCGTGGAGTTACTATCCTTCATAAGCCGAGAATAAATAAAGTCCGAACATTGCCGATAATACGCAAAAGGCATATAATAAACTACCGGTATGCTAAAACCGATAAATAATAATTGTAAATAACAGATAATAAAATTAATAAAAGCAAACAACTTTTTTGGTATAATAATACAATAAGTCGTCAAAGCACGCAAAATCAATTATTACCTCAAGCACCAATATTTACACAAAATACAATTGGCTATCAAAATCGCTTCTTACAGCTAATAATCTGCGGCTTCGGTTACTCCACCAACAGTAATCCGAATAACATGCATCAGATTATATATATAAAACTAGGCAAAATATTCGCCTAGGGGGCCCAGGATGTTTAAATGAGTTAAGCATCCACCCCCTCTACTCGATACAACTGGCTCATCCTAATGCTACATCGGAATTCACCACAGGATGACACTAAAATACAGCTCACCCCACACCAACTCACTCATCAAAAAGGATGGACAAGGAGAAAGCAAAGACACTTTCACTTCGTTACATACAGTTCGCACATCAACATACATTTTTCGTGACCTGTCGTTCGCCTATCAACACGTCAACAATTCGCCATACAGACGTTCGCTGACACACTGCGCCCCGTCGTCATCACCCGGTCCGGTCGTCTACAAAAGTCGAAACCTCGATTGCCAGCTCCGGCCAGTCGTTTTGGAACTGGAACTCCACCCCGTCGATATTTATAACTTTATAAAATATAAATTTATTTTATAAATAAAATTGTTAAAAAACGAACGTGCATAAAGTGTTTTATATTTTCATTAAAGAAGTAGTGTGTGCTCCACAGTGTATTGGAGATACACTTGTTCACTAATCAAACTTCAACTTATTTTTTTTGTGTCTATAATAAACTTTAATGAACCAAATATGTACCATTTTGGTCGACCACTTTTTGCCATTTTTCCTCTAGAGACATTGTTCCATCAGTGGAAAACTTTTCTGGTTTTTCGGCAAAAAACTGTAACAAGGAACTTTCACAGGCTTCTCTTGAAGCCAACTTTCCCATTTTTCCGACAGAGACTTTCTGGGCTACTCTTGAAGTCAATTTCACTCCATTAAGGTAGCTCTGCATTGACCGAAACAAATGGTATTCCGATAGTACAAAGTCAGGGCTATATGGTGGATGCATCAAAACTTCTCAGCCAAGCTCTCTCAGTTTTGGCCGAGTCATCAAAGATGTGTGTGGTCTGACGTTATCCTGATGGCAGACGAAGCCCTTTCTGTGGATCAGTTCTGGCCGTTTTTTTCGATTGGTTGCTTCAATCTCATCTGTTAGTAAAATGTAGAATCAATAGTTCGACCAGGCTGAAGCGCTCATAGTGGATGATTCCTTTCCAATGCCACCAAACACTCAGCTTAACCCTTCTAGGCACCAATCCTGGCTTTGCGACCTTTTCTTGAGCTTCACCACGCTTGGACTATGATATTTTTCGAACATTATTGTCGTATTTGATCCACTTTTCGTCTTCTATTTACATTCGCTTCCAAAATGGTTCGATTTCAGTTCGTTTCAGCAGAGAATCGTAGATGTTAGTTCGATCCAAGAAATTTTTTTACAGACAATTCATGTGGTACCCAAACATGGAGCTTGTTTTTGTAACCAGCCTTTTTTAAATGGTTCAAAACCGTTTGATGTTGAATGTTAAGTTCCTTAGCGATGTCATGGCTGCTTTTGTGATGGACCTGGCGAATATTTTTCATAACTTCATTGACTTTTTCAACGATAGGTCGATCAGAGCATGGTACATCTTTCACATCGAAATTTCCAGAACGGAAGCGAGCGAACCATTGTTGTGCTACACGAACTGATACAGAAACTTCACATTTTTGAACAGTTGTAACTTTTTTCCAACTTTTTATTTTTACTATTATTTAATTTTTTGGTGGTTTGATTAAATGAAGCTTAAAATCTCACCGTTCCAACACTATATGGTATGACACAATGTCCTTCGTAGTTCTGGAGATATACGACAGCAACGACGTCTATTGACAAAATACGAAACCAATTTTTCAGCTACCATATATATTACTTCCAGCTGTCAAACATTAATAAGAAATCGCTTAAAATTAATGATCCTATGTCTCATCGAAATATAGGTTAATTGTTTTTAATCTTCCTCTTTCGATTTCATATTTCTACAAATATCCTGTACATTACTCTCACTGTGAACAAATCCCTACAAATTTATTAGTTTTATAAAACCTTTATTTGGTATTAACCAATCGATCCCTCTAGAACTAGGAAAAATTAAATTTCAAAGTGTCTTACCTGCTCTATACCGGGACAATCGCGTCGATACAATGTCCTTGTTTCGACATGCTCTGGCACCAACTTGTAGCCGAAGGATGGTAGCTGATCCAAATGATGTAGAGCTGTTAGGCTTAGACGCTCCTGTAACTCCTCGGCTAAGGGACGAAAATTAAGTCGAAATAAAATATATGCAAAGCAATAGGGCTAGGTGTGGTGATTCTATAAAAATGCATTTTTGATGGGAGTATAAATTGTTGCGCTAACTTCATTGTCGTTAGAGACTCGGAGTCAAAAGCAACAATGGCAAATGAGCTAACGAAATTTGCTTAAGATGGCACAATTAGTTTATAAGTAGAAATATCAACCTTGGTCTCAAATGACTATTAATTTTAAGGAACTCTTATGAATAAGTCTATAAAAAATTCATAGACCGAAAGTAACAAACCCAACGCAAGTCTCGTTTCGTCCTTAAACTTCACACCATCCACCTCAATGCGTTGTTCAAGGAATTTCGGTGGCGGTACATCGCGCTGGGAACAAAGCTCTGAGAGCATTTCGAAAGGTGTGGCAATATTACGCCATTTGTTGTAGCCGCTTCTGTAAGAGCAATGTATTTATTTTTCATTTCTAATAATTAAAATCGTTAAAAGAGTAAATATTAAGTGGATTAATACCTACTTTGAATATTCCTTCGATATGCCCACAGCTGCGTGATGTTTAGTACGCCAGCGGTCTTCCAAGTCTATGTAAGTGGAACCAATATAGTCGTCGGTAAATAAATTGCGGTCGAAGACCGAGACTTCCAGCATATTGTCTCTAAAAAATGGTGATTATTTCAGAAGTACAGGCAAATGAAACCGTTTAGAGAGATTTATAAAATATAGACACCAAAAACCTCTTCGAATAACATAAAAACCAAGTGGGGTTAGGTTACAAAGTATGGTACCGCATCAAATAGCAGTGTAACGTCTTGTGCGGCTTTGAGTATCAAAAAATAAAAGAAACATATTGTAAATTACAATAAAAAATACTCAGAGAGGTCTCAAGGAACCATGATTCTCAAAAAGTCTATTAATATGAATAAATTTAAGGAAAGCCGATTCTCAAAATGGTCATTAAAACGCAATGAACTCGATGACCAAAAGTGTTGTTTCCTATATGAACAACTCTTACGCCGGCTCTTGAACTAGTAATAAACAACCCATCTATAGACCTCTTCGCTGAAAACTTCGCAGCAAAATCAACGGAACAACTACTGACTGCAGGCAAATTTTCATATAGACATATAGGGATATGATCGGAATACTAACTGGTCTTTGACTGATCGAAAAGACTGCGGGAAATGTCTAGGGCAAGACACCAAAGCATTTCTTACGCACTTGTCCCACTTTGGTAAGATTACGCTGTAAGATCCTGGAGATGATACACAGGAGGAGGTATCGATAGTGAGACCACAGAATCTGATAAAATTAGCGTCAAGTGCAGTCATCCATAACTACTCCTCACGGATCTAGTAACTGAACTGCATCTGGTATTACAGAGGACTAAAACTGGCTCGATGATCGTGACAACTTCTTTAGGCACTTACCTCGGTAACACAGCGTCCAATTGAAAACACTTTCCGAATATCGGATTACTCTCATTGGGCACGTAATGTGCACGATTGGCCACCGTTTTGCCGCCTAAGTGCAACCGCACATAAGCATCCGATTTGGAATTTTTATCATGCGGCCGCAATTGTACACCCTGTATTACATAAACGCGTACAATGATCTTTGTTAGATCGGTCAGTGTATGAAGCTCAGCTTGATAGCGTGGATTTAGTGCCGCTGCGAGTGGCCGCAACATAATGCCGTCGCCACCATCGTTTGCACCACATTTGCAAGGCACAAGTTTAATATTTAATTTCAGCGTAGCATAGGTTTCCTCTTTCGGCATGGAGTTCTTTTTGTACTTTACGCCATGCACCAACTTTACCGGCTCAGCCCAGTCATGCAAATAACCGAGATCGGCTTGGCGCTCCAACTCGTTCGAGTAGATTACCAGGCTATGTTTATACAAATGCGAGAGATCGCCAGTTTCCTAAGAATGAAGATGATACCAAAAAGCTTCTTGCAAAAAAATTCAAGTCGCTTACTTGATATGTGTATATGGAATTGTAATATTTTGTCCACCAACTGTACTGCGCTTCATCGATTATATGTGTTAAGTCCGTGTTTTCGATGGGTGGCAGTTTTGCGGGATCTTGGGATTTTTTGAAAACGGCCAAAGTTCGTTGGAATAAAGTCGGTTTCTCTCTATGCAGTAATGGCTGATTTTCGCTGTCTTCCAACTCACCAATCTGCAACATTGTGGTGCCCTCTTCACCCGGAGTTGCCGGTATACATTTCACGGTTTTGTCTACTTGTAAAAAACGTTTTGAGTCAGGTATCAGAACTGCGCCCAATGTGGTTTCAGCGCCTTTGGATGAAACGGACACGTCGGTGGCTATGATGGCGGGCCAGTATTCGAGTTGCTCAGGAAGACTCTAAAAATATGTACATATATGTACAATGATCGCAAAGCATTCTCCTTAAAATTGCAAATCCGCCACCAACTGTTATACTCACGACAACTCCAGATGCGAATATGACCAAGAAGTTTATGCTGTTCTTCAAGCGCGTCGAAGATAAGCCACTTGTGAGCAGAAGATCACCCATCATGACCTTGATACGATGTCGGCCGCCAAAAGTTGTTTTGGTGTAGTTTCTAAACCCAATGAATACCACCTCCAAGCTATACAAAAAAAACGATGAAGTAACATACTTTCGGGCTAGAAACCCCCCCACAAATTTACTCACACAAAGTTCTTCATAATCGGCTTTATACTCGTCGGTATATTCATTGTTATGGTCGGATCTGGCATTTCCATTTTACCGATTTCTTCGGTCGTTTCCACAAGCTCCGCAGACATCAACACCTCGGCTCTCACACTACCGTGCTGAGCAATTGGCACCCAAGTTAGTGGTGGCGGTGAAATAACTTTTAATTTGTGATATTTCTGCATGGCAGTACGTGTCTTCACCATTTTATTTGGCTTGAGTCTACCCTCAGGCTCTTCACGCGCACTATCATCGGCCGCTTTCATGCTAATCACCGAAACCGGCACAGTACCACAACCCACATAATCGTTAGCAGTTAAGCGATCACGATCGTATAACTCGACTGCAACAAGTGGTGGATTCTTCAGATACCACTGTAGACTGCCGGGAAATACGACAACATCGAAGCAGATCACACAATTCCATATGGGCGAGAGTGTGGACTCTTCAGTAGATGTTTGCGCCCACTGTGAACCGAATATGACGCGTAGATAGCCGTCACAGAGACCACTTGAGTCGCTGCCCGGACGTATCTTGGCTTGATGTATGAAAATGCGACATTTATAAACCGTATAGTGGATTATTGGGGACCAATAGTACAATTCAGTTTGCTTCCAATCATTGGTTATGGAGGCCAGGTATTCGGTACGTTCACTATCCACCACAATACCAAGAGAGCCTTGTATAACGCCGGCATTGCAGCCACAGTTGATGCAGCTGTGCTGACATTGAATGTCCTGAAAGGAGAGATGAGAATTTTATTAATTCCGGTATCTTGTCCTTATTATTTTTGAACCCAACTCACCTTAAAAATGAAGTTCCGTGTACGCCAGCACAAACTATTCGTACTGGCTGTCTTATCTCTAGGCGCATTTAAAAAGTACTTGGCATTCAAACGACACACCGCAATATCATTCCTTCCCGATACGCTGAGCATAATCAGAAGTGTGGGCCATTCATCCTGTAGACGTGTGGTGGCCAAAAGACTCTTGAGTTCGTTGGAATGTAAAACCATTTGATCGACGACTTCAGCAATGGTAGGCTCGATGAGAGGAGCGGGTGCTGTCTTGAGCTTGTGACGCATAGCGCGTAACTTTTCAGGGAACTTTTCCTGCGTAAACGCGTCAGAGAATTAATTTCGTATATACAAAGGTTTGATGTGAGTTGCACACTTACAAAAAAGGAATTAACATAGACCAATCGATTGGCATCCCACATGGTGGTCTCTTTAAAGCCTGTGTATTCCAGTCGCTTATCTTCGGTACCCTCTTTAAGCTTACTCTGCAAGTTCATTATAATGGCCTTGAAGCACTTGGCCTGCAGCACAAACTGATTGGTGTATTTGATTTGGAAGAGCTTAAAAGTGGCGAGCTCTGATTCCTGTGCGGAGTAAATAAAAATGGGGATATAAAATAGTTCAGTAATAATTTCTACATGTTCTTACTATTAGGTCCAAAATTTCTTGCATATAATAATCGCTATCGAACTTGTAGCGATTGTCGGGCATTGTGATTTTGAGATAGACTGCTTTATATGGTGCTTCCTGCCGAAAATATTTTAAGCTGGTGCCAGTATTGTTATGTTTACCCGGATAACTTTTTAGAAAGCACTCCACATAGTTGGAGGAATTCTCTGGAAGTAAGATTTATTATTAAACAGAAAATTAGAAGTATTCTCTAACAATTTTGCTTGGATTCATAAAGGCTCAGAAAATACATTAAAAGAAAATAATTTCTGAATTACCAGCCAGTTTCATAGTAATTTTACAGTTGCTGAAATTGCCGTGCAGGAAGTCACCCTGTAATGGTAGAAATTCTACCAGAAATGTCTCTTCTTGCCACCAACGTTTCTCGTCTAACGGTGCAACAGGTTTTGTCAAGAGATCACGGGCCGGACCGGCTGGTAGACACTCCGAATCGACTTCCACCAAAAGACGTCCCAGATATTGCAATGGATTTGATATATCATAAAAATGTACATAAGTGGGACCTAAGGCTGGCTTATCTGCAAAGAGTGGATATGTATTTAAATCAAGTTAACGAATAAGTCATAATTTCAAAATATAAGACTGATTCCACGTTCGTGAGGAAACCTTTAAAAGCGATCTCATCAAAATGTATCTCATAGTCAGCGATTGCCTTCCATTGTAGGTGCTCGTGTGAGAGGATTTGTACGACAAAAGTTTGGGATAGGGATGGATAGGTCCATGAGAAGCACACCGAGTAGTTCCACTCCGGTTGAGTAGTGGCCTTGCAAACGTTTGTCTTGCCCTTGAAAGGATGGAATCTAAACTTTAGAAATGAAAGGTCATTGGTGAATGGGACGGTGTCACAAGTACATGGTTGCCAGCAAAGGATACTTGTATGAGATAGTCACTCTTCTTTGTCAGCACTGCCTTATAGAGTGTGACATTATAACGGATATTGCACTGCATGGAATTATCTGCGTTTTGTAGCATATTGCTAAGGAAGAAAGAATTAGAAAAGATTTCAGCAATATTCTACCCTTACGCGCGTACCGCTCGATATTATCATAGTCTTGATTAATTTGCCAACGATTTAACTCTAGCATATCTTCGTGTGGCCTGAGCACCGTATTGGGATCGGAGTTTTGTGTCACGATCGCCAAGTCGATCTGCAGATAACCCTTACATGCGCCCGGCGTATTATTAGAAACGTCGGCAATGGAGGCCTCCAGGCGACCCCACTTTTTGAAGAAGCAACGATTCGGTTGATTCCAAACGCTCTGCAGATCGATTAGTAATTCACCATGTGACATGGTTTTCTTGCAGGCATTACGCTTACGTACTTCGTATAGCACTGTTAAACGCAAGAGCTCCGTAAGCGTGCAGCGGATTTCGAAGACAAAATACTGCGAATAGAAGTTGTAATAATTTTTTTTTTTTGCTGAGATTGTATTGGCATTACCTCATTGTAGTAAGGGTTTTCGGAGCGCGCATAAGGCTTTGTCGTCCTATGCGCTTTGTCGAGCGTAATGCGTACGAAGGTCTCGCCTGTAAAAACTCCCAACTGTCGTGCTTTGTGTATGGTAGTACAGATGAGATAGTCTTGACTCATGCTGAGAAAGCAATCGTTTTGCGCCATCGGTAACATTTGTGTGCCGATTTCGCTTACTCCGATCGTTTTTGCGGATATTTTTGAAAATTTTAGTTTTACAGTTCAAAAGAGAAAAAAATAAATTTTAATTATTGAGCAGCTTTCAAGCGTTCAATTGAAACAAGACTAAAATTTTTTTGATTGATCGTTTTTTTTTCGGTTTTCTTTTTCAAAAGATTTCCAGTAAGTGTTGTGTAATGCTGTGTTTTTTAGGAAAAAAATTAAATTTTTTAGAATTGTAATAAATGTAATAGATTGCGGATACTTCTATTCTTATATTTAAAGACCAGATCGGGGAAAAATTATAATTTCGAGATATATTGTATTTTTATATATTATATCACTAAGCCTTTAAAATATACATATATTAAATATCTTGCAAGCTTTACTGAGCACGCTCAGGATTTCCGGAAGAAAAAAAGCGTCTTGAGGAGCGAGCTAGTGCTAAGTTAAATGATTAGTAAGAATAAAAGTAGAACCCATATTATTGTATTATCTTAAGCATTCCTGTTGACATATCTCCTGGTTGATTAGTAGCAGCCAATGTCCCAAGTATACCTTCATCTTCATAGGCGATTCAATCGACAGAAATCATGGATACCAAAATGGTCTAGAACTGCAGACAATTTTAGCAATAAAGTGAGGAGAGACATACTTTTTAAAGATAAGTAATTTTTAGTCGCAATGGTGGTCATTCAATAGAATATTATTTTTCCCCCATTCGATATATTGTAACCATTATTATATTTATTAAATCATTATCTGGGAAGTATTTTAGGCTATATAGAACTTAACTGGAAGTCTCGAAATATTTAATCATTCATCAATATTTATTTTGTCGCCTTCAAAGTATTCCCCACCAGATGTAATACACTTATGCCAATTATTTTTCCAGTCCTCGAAACACTTTTTATAAGCTCTTTTTGGGACTCCTCAGCTCCTTCAGTGAATTTTGTTTTTATCTCTTCGATCGACTGAAAATGGGTTCCAGGGAGCAACGATTTCAATTTAAGGAACAAGAAAAAATCACACGATACCAAATCTAGTGAATACGTGGTTGGTCAATGGTATTCCCTGCTTTTAAAATAGATCATAATATTGGCTCGATGCGATGGTGCATATCATTGTTCTTTCACAATTCCGGCTGTTTTTAATAGATGTTCTTTTGCAAACGCTTCAATACGACCCACAAGAACTCCTTATTGACACTGTCCGTCCCGCCGGAACAAATTCATGATGCACCAACCCACGAATATCGAAAAAAATGTGGTTCCGAGGATTGTTGGCTTGTAAGCATGTCAAGCTGTTCAAAGAGACCTGTTTACCGTACTCTTTCTTGCGAGAGATTCTCTCTTGTCATCTCCCTAACACTTGTCTGACAATTTTTAAGCATTATATCCTTTACTTTTTAATATTTTCCGATTTCTAGACCATCTTTGAAAGCTGTGCACCTCTCGTAGAATTGTGCTCTTGATAAAACTGAATATGCTACTGGGAAAATACAATCATGTCAACGCTTAATCCAATTTTCCTTACACTTTCACTATAAGCTTCAACTGGAATGATGTACAGTGCCTTCAGCGAAATTTTGGTTTTCCGGTTTCGGCCTTTTTAAATTTCCACAAACTCGCATCTCGTCAAAAGTAAAAAAGCGTTTGATGATTTTAGGGTCCTCAACAACGTGTAAATCATCTTTTTTACGACTTCTGTTCGACGTCGTTTTATAAAAAATTGGGTACAGGTCTTTTGGTACGAGTCTCGCATTGATTCGCTTCATACCCAAAAAACTAACTAAAATGTGCTGAATCGGTCCAAAAGAAATATTGAGATCGTCTGCCATTTTTCTTATGCCAACACGATGGTTTTCAAGCAATGACTCCTAACTTTTTCGCTGTTAATGTCATTAACAAAGAGGGATGGACGACTCACATGGGGGCAGTTTTCATGACATTCACAGAGTGCTATTTTAATACTTGCCTTCGTGAAAAAGTATACTCCCTAAAACCCTTCTACAGCATTTAAATTTTTTTCCCATAGACAAACAGCTGCCAAATACTCTAATTGACCTATAGAGATCAAACTTCATACGAACAGAGAAAATATTTTTACCAGTCCGGGTCAAATTTAACATTTCATTAAACAAAATTCAACACTAGTGTCAAGAGGATTAAAAGGGGGGAAGTTATATCATTCTGATATTTCAGAATATTCTACATATAATGTAATTGTTTCGTCCATTTTAAGAAAATAAATAGAGTATTTCCCTATAAATAATTAATATTAAATTATAAAGAGTTTGAAATCTTTTTGACTCTGAACTCGAAGGACTTGTACCCCTTTTAAGTCACCACCCAATTACAGGTCTAACACTACAAGAACATATAACATATCTGCATTTAAACAATGCGAAAGCCACTTCACTTAGCCTGGTCAAAATAAAAGCTTGCCAAACACTATTTTCCGCTGAAAGTGCGACTAAAAGCTTTTAAAAGCTTTCCTCGACGCAGTAAACACCAAAGTGCAACTAACGACTCAACAGCACAGCGAAAAGCTTAAAGCGAGAAAATGGGATAGTTAATTTCAGTGCAGCAGCAGTTAATTGGGCGGAACGAATGCGAAACGAAACACTTTGAAACGGGCTTCGGAGCGCTAACTGAAAGCTTTGCAACGCACTTACAGCCATGAAAGAGGTGAGCAAACTCAATTTGCGGCAGAAATGTTACAATAAATATTACAACAACAAGAAAAAACAAATATCACAGTAAAAAAACCACGAATATTACAACAACAAAACAAACCAATATTACAGCAACAAAAACAACAACAATAAAAAATACGGCTTACATACAAACAAAAAGTGTGAGAGACTGAGCACTGCGGAGCTTATAATCACAAACAATAATATGAGTATGCCAACAACAACAACAACAAAATGCCAACAAACATCGCTGGGGCTGTATGAAGTGTGTGAGGTTAATAATAACTACAACAACAATGCGGAATTGAAACATTGTCAAATCACGAACAGGCACCAGCAGAGCTCAGCTCCAGAGATATGCACAAAAATGTAGACGAGCTGCGTTTCTCCGCTTGTATGAGAGCGGCGTGTGTGTGTGATTCTGAGTAGAGTGTGTGGTCGTTTTGCTGCTTTGGAGCGCGCTACAAGCTGGAGATGACTCCAAAACTATCATTCGAACGCCAAGTATTCAATTTGTTGTCGTCGCTCGTTGGAGGTACAAGTCGTCGCGTGGAAAACTCGTCAGCCTAAAAGCTAAACGCTCGCAAAAGCATTTGTTTTTTTTGTTTTTGTACAAATAAAGTTTCGGACGCAAAGGTTCGCTGCTGCTGCTGCTTGGTGCTCGTTTGTTTACACAAACCACACACACGCACACACACGCATACATATACGCGTAGCACTTGCTCGTGCGCCTGCAAAAGTTGTCGTCCGCTCGACATCGCTACCAGTGGCTGCTGTGACTTGGCCTGCTCTGCGTGAAATTGCCGCCCGTGCTGGAGCATAAAAGTGTAGATAATTTGCGTTTCGCTTGCGACCTTTTTCCCTCGCACTTCCTTTTGGCCAAAAACAAAAAGCACTAACTTCGTTGGTGTTGTTGTGAATATACAGCAAAAAAAAATACGAAAAATTTATAATAATCCAAAAAAGCATCCATTCTAAGTGTTTCACAGCTTCACGCGCTCGCTGTTGACATTTGCTTTTGTGCTTTGTGTTTTTGTATTCGGTAGGCAGTAACGGCAATTGCCACCTGTTCTCGGCGAGCGATTCGTTTGATTGACGCGTGTCTGTCGTACACTTTTACACGAAAATAATTGCGTTGTGCGCCTATACAAATTTCAATAGAATATTAGTAAGCGCTAAGAACACTTTAACAATTTTTCCGGAATTTGGTCGAGAGAAAAAAATCCAAAATTAAAAAAAAAATATCAAAAAAATAAAAACAGCTGAAATTCATTAAAGTGCGCGCCATGAGCCAATAACAAATTAATGCAAGAAAAAATTCTAAACGTGCATATAAAAAACTCTAACAACAACAACAACAAAAAAATTAAAATAATACAACAACAACAATAAACTAAAAACTACAAAAGTAAAAAACTAAGACAAAAACAAAAACAAAAAATTACAACACCAACAACAAAAAAGAAAAACAACAACAATCAGTTTCAAACTCAGTGAAAGCCCGTAAACTACATAAATGTGCAAAAGAGTTCTACCAGCGTTAGCAATTATTGTATAAAATAAATCAAAGTAAACAAGAAAAAAAGTTCTTCAACGCTAAAACCGAATTTTACGCGTAGCTCAAGAAACAGCGTGATTATTTTATTGTTTTGTTGTTTGGCAGTGAAAGTAGGTGACAGGCAGACCCTAATAGCAGTTTGGTGTTATTTGCAGATCACGCCGCCGTAAATAATGTAAGTGTGAAATATTTTGTACTTAAATGTATCGAAAACGTGTTAGCGGCGCAAGTGTAGCGAAATCGTTGCCTGCAAATTACTACTTTTAAAAAGAGTTGAAGCACGAAAACGTGCAGGAAAATTTATTACATTTTAGTTTTTGTGAAAAGCAAATAATTTTTAACTTGATTACAATTTAATAAAATTTTTCAGGAATTAAAAAAATAAGATAAAAAATAAGAAAACTGAACCAAAAAAAAATTAAAAATAATAAAAAAAACGGAAAAAATTATTTGAAATTTAAAAAATGAGATAAAAACAAACACAAAATTTAAAAATTGAGATAAAAAGTTTAAAAAAATTTATTAAGAAAATATTAAAAAAATTATCATTGTTAAAAAAATTATTAACAAAGAATTGAAAAAAATAATTATTTAAAATTTTTTTCCATATAAAATTTTACGCATAAATAACATAAATAACATGTAGAAACTTTTTAAAAATCCAATATGTGCATATTAAGTTATTTTGCCTCCATAGCTCAAAACTCTTTGAAATTAGGCAATCTTGAAATAAGAGTTATATAAAACTATACAAAAAAAATATTTATATTTATATTTAATGTATATATTACAAAAAATATGTTTGTATATATACATTTTTACTTAATTTCGTTGTTGTTGTAGAAGAAATTCCTTTTCAAAGATTCAAAAGGATCAGAAGATTCTCTATACGCTTTACTGCTTCTATTTTTATACTCTTGCAACATGTTGCTACAGAGTATAATAGCTTTATTCACCTAACGGTTGTACGTATCACATAAAACTAATCGAGATAGGTGTAGAGTTATACATATGTGTGTATATATAAACGATCAGGATGACGAGATGTGTTGAAATCCGGTTGACTGTCTGTCCGTCCCTTCGTAAGGGGTATCTATGAACAAAAAATTCTCAAAAAAGTGAGCGTTTTAATAAGTTTAAGATACATATATACATATATCTCTTAAACCACTTGAACTACAACAGCCAAATTCATCTAGAGCAAATACCGACAGTGTGAAAATGGATGAAATGGGATGATAACCCCGTTCACTCCCCATATACTGTTAAAAACTACTAAAACGTGATAAAATTTGTTTTATTAAGTATCCGATGTAAAAATTTAACGATGGGCTTGTCACCGCTCACTCTAGGTGAAAATACGTAACTCGAAACCCTCCTCCGAATTTGGTATGCGGCATTTCTCCGACATTTTCACGTTACAGGGTAAAAATAGTTGAAGTCGGACTACAGCCACACCTACTTCCCATATAACATAATTTTAAATTCCAACCAAGAAGCAATTAATATAACGGGCATTTCAAGTGAGCCACTATATGACCAAAAATTGTCCAAATCCAACAAGAACTGTTCAAGCCATAGGGTGAGAACTCGCCCTAGAACCCATATAACCAATAAGACTTATGTAACTGAAGGTGCTTCCCTGGCTTTAGTCTTTGAGAGTTGCAAGAGTATAAAATGTTCGGTTATCTTCGGATTTTTTGACCGTGTTTTTTTTATTAAAAAATTAAAAAAGTAGCATGATTAAAAAAGTTTCGACTCACTTAACAGCAACTAAAAAAAAAGTACTAATTTTAAATATAGTAGTGATCCAGTTCTAACCGACGCTTCTAACCCCCGGATATTCAGAAAATTTGTTTCTCAGAATTTAGGGAAAAAAACCAACAGTTAATTTTTTATAAAACCAAAAAAAAAAAAAAACAAGAAAAAACGTTAACTACGGCTGCACCGAAGCTAATATACCCTTCACAGGTGCATTTCATTTAGTAACTATGTGCCAGGTTTGTACGAAAGCTATATGCTATAGTAATCCGATCTGAAAAAACTATTTCGGAGATTATGTTGTTGCCTTAGAAAATAATCTGTACCAAATATCGTGAATATATCTTGTCAAATGTAAAAGTTTTCCATACAAAACTTGACAATTTGTATGGCAGCTATATGTTATAGTGGTCCGATATCGGAAGTTCCGATAAATGAGCAGCTTCTTGAAGAGAAAATGACGTTTACAAAATTTCAAAACGATATCTTAAAAACTGAGGGACTAGTTCGTATATATACAGACAGATATACTGTTCAGAGTAGAAAAAATATTTCAATCAAAACACTTTCAATAAAAAAAAACGGTACAAATTTCTTTAAAATCTACCGAGCGGTTTTCGAGTTACAGTAATCATCAGCTTAAAGACACAGTTTTGAGAACATCGCATATCAAACGTTTTGTAATACTTCCCGATATTTACTAAGCTTAATACTAATTTTTTAAAAGGGTGGCAACTATGTTTACATATTTTTTGATCTCAAAGTTTTAAATTAAATTTCACTTGTGATATTATTACCTACTCTAGATTATGTTTCGTTTAGTCAAAAGAAAATATTTGTTTAATTCTCCATTGAAGGCAGTTCGGAGTTTCTGGAAACAAATTAATGAATGTTGATTTCAAATATATCAAAAACTTATCGCCTTAAATATCAACAACTTAATCTTGAAGGAGCAAAATACTTCATATAGTTTGCATTTCTTTGAAAATTGTTGAAGATTTTATTAAACTTAAATATAATCTAAGTTTAATAATAATTAATTCTCCAAACGGCTTCGACTATTCGTCTGCAAAATCGTGTTTGCGTGAAGATTTCCATTTATTTTAAAATAGTTCTAAGCCATTTTTTTTAAAGCCTTTTATTTCTATTTATACATATTTTGATAAACTCTGACTTTGTTTATTCATTTTTTATAAATCGTTATGAAGAAATGTCCATTATATTATATATGTATGTATATTACAGTGTTTTTTGAGGTTAGGTAAAAATATGTTTGTATCTAAAAAATATTGACAAATAAATAGATAATCCGAAAAATAAATCAATTTTATGATATTAAAAAAATAACTAATTTTGAAAACATAATAATTAAAAAACAAAAAAAAATTTAAATATTTTTTAAATTTAGAAAAAAATAAATTCCAAAATTTTTTAAATATATATATTTTTTAATTGTTCTGCCTACATTGTCCCTTGACTATTTCTTCAAAAAAAAATTAATATTTTTTAAAAATTTTAATTAAAAGGCTTGTTTTTTGAAATTGAGGTGAGTTCCACTATAATCTTTGGTACGCAATGCAACTAGCGACATCTATCCTATACATATGTATGTATGTACATATGTACATATATGCACATACTGTTGCTGCACTGCACTCCAACACTCTTCCTGTCCCTACCACGGCCAGCAGGCCGACTTACATTTTATGACCATTTCTGTGTTGTGCCACTTTTTACGATTTTACAGTTATTCACTTTTTATTTTATGCATCTTCGTATTTTTATTATATTTCATTCTGCAATTTCTTGCCGCTTGTTTTTTTTTTTTTTTTTTTTGTTTTTGCAAACTAAAAAGTTTTCTATTTTATTTTTGTTTGATTTTGCTCTTTACTTGCTGACTGCGACTGTGCCATTGGCGGCGAGCGATCTCGTGGTACGCATGCGCAAAGCGTGTTTTCTACTTCTTTGTTTGCGTTTGTTGGTGCTTTTGTGCGACGGCTGCTGCTGCTCCACTACCTTAACAAAACACCTTTTCCAGCGCAGCTTAACACAACAACAACAACAGCTTTAGTGCACTTGTCGCCCAGCCAGACTTGCGGGTTTGTTAGCGTTCTGGTTTCTCTGCGCCTTCGTTACACCGCTTCTTCGGACTTGCTTCAGTCAGTTTTTTCTGCTTTGTACTCGCGTCCATTGAGTACAAAATCTCGCTGATCTCGTTATGAGCGCTTCAATAGCCGCGTTGCTGCTACAAAGCATACACACACTTTTGTATATATGTATGTATGTACATTTATTTGTATGGGCGTGTTTGTTTGTGTTGAGGCCGGTGTGCGTGCGGCAAGTGTGTTTTTTGCGCAGATCATGCCTGTAGTGCAGCTGTGTAACACTTGCTGTGAAAAGTTAAAACCAAAAGTTTGCATCAAAGCTGTCAATTGAGCTTGAAAGTGAATCAAGGGGGGAACAAGCGAGCGGAGAGCGTAAAGAACGGCGAATTTCACGGTAAAATGCAGATAAAATCGCTAGCGGCTGCAGTCTGCGAGCAAAAGCATGGCCATTTTCCATACTTTTTCATTTACACGAACAGTGGTGTCCACATAAGGATAGTAAAATAAATTTCGATGTTTTCGATTAATGAAAGAAATCATGTAAAAAGTGGAAAACTAGATTTTAATAAAACAAAAAAAAAATTCGGGATCCCGAATATTTTAATTTTGATCCCGAAATTTCGGGACTTAGTATTGAATTTGCTGCAATAAAAGGAATCCCGAATATGGTCATTTTCGATCCCGAAATTTCGGGATTATAGAAAATTAAAATGATATTTCTTCATTAGAAAAATGTATGACAAAATAATATAATAAATATAAAAACAACAAATAAAATTTCGGGATCCCGAACATTGTAGCTTTTGATCCCGAAATTCCGGTATTAAGAAGTAGAATTTGATGAAATAAAAAGATAATATTCGAGGTCACGAATATGGTAATTTCCAAATTACGGGATTATGGAAATATATTTGAGGATTTTTTTATTTATGACACAAATTTTATAATAGCTGTGTGAAAAAATAAGTACATACATATATGTATATTTCTTAAACAAACGGATATTACTTCGGGATTTTAGAAAATAAATATAGGATTCTTTCCATACCCAATCAAAAACTCAAAAATGCCGATACTACTTCGGGATCCCGCAAATTTCGGTATTATAGAAAATTATTGGCACAAAACTTGTTACTTTTGTTTATCCTAGTCTTTATAGAAAAACTGTTAGGGTGAGACTAAAAAATTGTATTTTTGTGCTTCCGAACCTACCTTATATACAAATATATACGCATTTTTATACCAAAGAAGAAGATATAGTATATCTTTGGATATACAAAGAATGTTTCAAGGAAGCGAGGCTGAAAAATTCACATAATTTCTTATGTTTTGAGGCGCACCCTAATGTTCGTTCCTATATAGAATTATAAAAAATGTTTGCTTTCCCGGTGTTGTTGAGAAAGGTGACAGTTAAAAATATTTTTTAGAACCACCCTAATATGCATATCCATCATTATCAGTTTATTCTCAAAATGTAAAAATAAACGATATTTAATGAACATAAGACACTGCTATTCACACTCTAAGTTTATGTGAATTTTTGACAAATAGTAGGGCAGCTCAAAGTAACTAAAAGCCTTTGAGCCATTTTAAAGCACTCCACCCTGGGAGTTTTTAACTGCAAATGCTGGTCGTTTTGAAAGTAGTTCATGTCGCTTTCAATAATTGAAATTGTTCAGTGAATGTTTTCCGATAGCTTTCGTTCACATGTATGCACACATAGATACATAGATACTGTACATACTTATATGGTATATACATACATATGTAGGTATCAATGCCTTTGTAGTCAACTTTGTGACAACAACTTTTGAATGTTAATTAACTTGAGTTTTTGCATTCTATGAAGAATGTAAGTATAGGGCGAAGCAGAAAAGTAAAGCAATAACACTGGGTTATCTGGATAATTAGCATAAAACAGAATGTGGAGGCAGAACGAGTGAAAAAGAAAGCGGTAAATATATAGGCCAGCTTATAGACTGTGGGATTGCAGCTAACTTGACGCCGATAATGTAATTAGTGGACATAAACACTGTTTGAAATGTTGCTGTTTGCCTTGAAATTATATTATTTGATTTTGAAGTAAATTATATTATTTTATTTAAACACTTTCTGAAGCTAAATGTGGTTTGACTCTGCTTCACTATGCTCCTAGCCTTATGAAGCTATTAGAAATAACCCCTCACTGTGATAATAATTTTGGAATTTTCCATATACAAATTTATATTAAGTTAAATAATTCTCTAATCTACTACCTCATCATCATTCACTATATTTTCGGCCTTCGAAAACTTGGAAAACTCTTTTCAAAATTTTAATTTTTGCGGCTATGGAAACAAAAGTCATTTAAACAGCAAATACCAAAAATTTTACAGAATCCCGAAGTAACAAATCTCTGGTCCCGATATTTCGGGATTCTATATTTTTTATATATTGAATAAAAAGGCGTTTAAAAACCAATTACAAAAAATCTTTCAGAATCCCGAAATGACAAATTTCCGGTCCCGAAACTTCGGGATTATATAATTTTTTCATATATTGAGCACAAATGGGGTTTAAAAAATCGATTACCAAACATCTTTCGGAATTTTGAAAGACAAATTTCGGGATTCTAAAAACCAATGCGGGGTTTTTTACCAAAATTAATGGTAAAGAAATATGTTTAGCTATTTTAAAAGCAGAAAGTTATATTTTTTAATATGTTAAGGAAAAATTTCGAATGTTATCTATCTATGGAGGCAAAAGACTTTTCAAAAATAGTTACAAAAAGCATTTCAGGATCCCGAAATGACAAATTTCTGGTTCCGAAATTTTTTCATATATTGAGAAAAAAAGTCGTTTAAAAAACAATTACGAAAACATCTTTCGAAATTCCAAAAGACAAATTTCGGAATTCTAAAAAAATCTGTTTTTAATATCAAAATTGATGATAAAGAAATGTGCTTAGCTATTTTAAAAGCAGAAAATTATAACTTTTTAATATGTTCATAAAAAATTTCAGGATCCAAAAATTATAGTTTTTTAATATGTTCAGAATAAAAATTCGAATCCCGAAAATTATAATTTTTAATACGTTCAGAAAATATTTCGGCATCCCGAAAAATAAAATTTTTACATATACATAAAAGAAGAAGCAAAAAAACTATAACACTCTAAAATGTTCGGAAATTTTTTCGGGATCCCGAAAATTAAAATTTTTACATGCCGTTAATTAAAATTTTCGGTTTCGAAAAAAGCAGAAAAGTGTCATTTGAATTTCATTTGAATCATGACAATATTCAAAAAACATTTCGTCATCCCAAAAACGTAATTTTTGATTTCGGGTTTATAGAAAATTAATACAGAGTTCTGTGCTTATATTTGTAATAAAAACACTATGTTGGGCTATGCGGAAAGCAGAAACAGTATTTCGAGGTCACAAGTCATATATTGATGTCCATTAGACTATCTTATTTCAACTATATTTAAGCTTGTAACGTTCAGGGAAACTCTGAAAATGATCTGTTAGCTAATTGAGGTTGCTTGACATACAATTTGTTCTACAGGGCTACAGGTTCAATTTCAATTATTTAATAATCAAATTCTCCAATTACTTTCCATACAAATTGCCAAATTGTAAGTCGGAATTCCCTTAACCCAAAGAGTATGTATGTATGTATGAAACTTTAAAAATTGTTATGTGATATCGCTGTGTTTACAAGCAGACGTGCGACATAATTGTGCCAATTCAAAACCGAAATCAGAGCAAATTCACACATATGTATACTTATACTCCTATGTAGACACCCACTTACATACATGACTTCTTCTGCCCAGAAATTGATATGCTGACATACAGAATGAACGAATATACCATGAAAAGCTTAACATGTTTACAAATAACTTTTAAGTAGATATGTAAGCATGTATGTCTGTATGTATGTACATAGAAATATACTACAAGTCGAGCATATGGGTGACTGCGCTTACGCTTATACGTATGTACATATGTACAATATGTATGTATTCATTTGCCGTTTTCATATGTTTGGGCAGGTCTACTTTCAGTTTGGTTGGCAACACCAATTACATAACTTTTAAACCTACATATGCATTAATATATGTACATATGTCTATGTTATGCACATTAAGCATCTCAAAACTTCCGAATTCGCTGCTCTGCCAACTAAAAAGGAAGTGGAAATAAGTGGAAAAAAATTTTGAAAAAATAGTTTATTATACCCAGAATTTTTTAATTTTTTTAGCCAAATATTTTTGTAAACATAACATCAAATATACATATGTACATGCCATATAGCCCTCACTAAATACAATATAGATATACATACATACATACATATGTATGTATATTCAAATATTTTTAACAGGCGTTATAAATTAGATAACAAAAATAAAATAAAAAAGCTAAAAATTATTTCGGGATCCCGAACTTGCTTCTATAAAATCCCGAAATTTCGGGACTAACATTAGTAAAAATATATATAGCTCTTATGTAAAAATTTTAAAAATTAAATAAACAAAAAACCTAAAATTATTTCGGGATTTCGAACTTGTCTTTATAAAATCCCGAAATTTTGCTATTTATTTAGTAAAAACATATAGTTTACGAGTTCAAGTTTATTTAAAAACTTAATTAAAAGGATTTCGGGATCTCGAACTTTTATTCTCGGATCCCGAATTTACGGAATTTCCATTAATTATAGAAATTATTTTTTCAAAGGCAATGTTCAAGTCGTCGCACTCGCGACTTGGTTCTCACGTCACTGTTGACAGTCATAACTTCAAAGTAGTAGATAGTTTCGTCTAACTTGCAACCAGCATTAACAGCAATAACCCCGTCAGGCTCGAAATCGACCGCAGAATAACTCTTGCCAATATTCCCGTCCTGCTTTATGGTGCAGAGACATGGATGACAACATCTGATGAGTCGTCTTTACGTGTTTTCGACACCATGGTTCTGCAGAAAATTTGTAGTCCTTTGCGCATTGGTATTCGATAGAACGAGAGACTGTACGAGTAATACGATGACATTGACATAGTTCAACGAATTAAGAGACAGCGACTATGAAAACACTCCAGCTCTGTAAGTATTCGACGAAGTACCCGCCGGGGGAAGCGGGCTAATTGGAATTTCTATTGCAAACTCGGCTATAACCGCGTAAGCGTTGTCTACACCAATAGAGAATACTTCTTCTAGAAGTCTGAAAGAGTCTTAAGTATCTTCTTTGTTACTTCCGAGCGTCCTGCCTCCAAGTCAGTTAGTATTCTTTATGGTATACAGTTCCATCGACCTTCACGATCTCTATGCAGCTAAGCACTCATACTTTGGTTATGGGCATAAATTTTCGGCTGCATTTTTCCGCTTACGTAATATATGCTATGCTATGCCTGTCTATGCTTCTATGCACTAGTGTATGTATGTATGTATTTGGGGTAACATAACTGGGTATACGCAGAGCCAGCATATGAATGAATGCGTTCACTTGTCTCGCTTACCTCGCTGCAGCCGAAAATTTGCGCACACTAATTTGGGCCAAAACAACAACACAAAAGCGAGACGGGGCTTTCAATTTGGCAGCTGAATTGTTTGCACTGCAGTTTATCATGAAGTAATTAAGTGAGCTTGTGGAAAATTTTGACTGCTTGGATTCAAGCGGCGCTCGCGTTTTCTTTGCAATTTTTGCTTTTAATTTTTTTCTATTCCAAAATTACTTTGTTGTTCAAAATCGCTTCAAAGCGCTTGCGGCGCCAAGCAAAAACAAAGTGAACTTTTGTCCGTTTGCATTGACGCCGTGAACTGAGCCGCTCTCCGAAAGCCGCATATTGCAATTTGGACTTTAACTTCGACTAAGATTTCGGCGTTTATTGTTTCGCTTTGCTGGCGGCTGGCGGCTTGCTAATCAAAATCTAAACAGCGTTTAAGCTCATAAAAGATTTTGAATAAAAGCCAAATTTATTCAGCGTGAAATTTTGTTGAAGGCAAATTTAAGGTTACGCGTTGATGATTCGATTGCCCAATCATTTGCAAATATGGAAAAAAACTGAAAAATTGTTTGGTAATTTGTAAAGAGGCGGCTACCGTTGCTTGTACCCATGTAATAGTGTATTTGTTGTAATTTTAGTTTTATTATTACTTTGTTTTCGTAATTAGTTTACAAATTTGTTGTTGTATTTATTTTATTTGATAAATAAATTGGAAAATTACGTTAACAAACAAATATTTAATAATCGATGATTCATTTTGAAAAGTTTTGAGTTCACTCGATCCCGTAGTCGATCTCCAGAAGAACCTCGGAAAAAATATGTCAGGCGGAGAGTAAGATTTTTTTACTTAAAATTATCTCAAATCCAAACACAAAAAAAAATTATAACTATAGTTGTAGAGAACAGCTGATGATCAAATAGCTTAAAATCGAAATTATTATCAAATTACTTCCTTATTACATTGACCATTACTTGCCAAATATATCTTATTTGAAAACTTTATTTTGTTCGGTTGTAGGGAAAAGTTTTCCTCATCGACTTTGAAAACAGTGCTTCAAGCAAAACACGTTTAAAGTTTAGGAGCAAACTTCCCTAAGTTATACAATTCTTACAAATATTATCAAATCTCCGAAACTATTTCCGGAATAAAATTTGAAATTCACAAGTAATACGAGTATAAAACCCTAAACCTAATAACGTATAGTATTCTATAGCTTTATAGCATAGTATGGCAAGGCAAATATAATCATAACTATGAAATAGAAATTGTCCAATTTGTCGAGTACTGGTAAAAACGCCGGTTCAAAGGGAAAAACTTCTTAAAAATTGATAAGAATTTTATTCTCCGTATTCGACTGCTCGTTAAATATACAGGGTAGGCCATTTAAAGTTGACCCATTTGTTTCTAAAAAAAAAAGAACAAAAGAAAACAATGTTTTTTGTTCATTTCAAAAATAATTTATTTTGGTCCAAGGGGATTCGGTTTCAGCTAATATTTAAAAATTAGATCGCGTAAATGGGCACCTTTAGCTTTGACAGCTAAATGCACTCTTTTTTCGACATTTTCCATGACTTTGGCCAATGTTTCGGATGATATAGCGGCTGTTTCACGTCGAATGTTGGCTTTCAGTTGAGCTAAGGTCTTTGGCTTATTAGCGTATTATATTTATCCCTAAATTGAATAAGTACATTCCTGGTTCTCCTACTAATCCCTTCTGTCTACCGATTAATGCCTCCATAGTGGCATATTTTCTAAAATTGAATCTTTCGAATGAAAATTCGATCTTGAATTTGATGAAAAGGGAATTTACGGCACAGAATATTCTTCACAATGTTACGCTAATATCTTTTAATAAGGGTTGTACTGGCATATTGGATTGAAGAAATATCGTTGCAACATGGTCTTTTAATTGAAGCTCAGCATCTTCTCACTTCAGAACGGTATTATACGGTATATTCACCGATATTGTTTTTCGACCTTAGAGAAAGTTTAATATAAATAGTGGTATGTGAATATTCACTAAATCCAAAATAAAGATTAAGTTAGGTTAGTTTGATAAGCTAATAAGCCATGCATAGACCAGTTTTGTTCCTTTGCGATACCAGATGAATTTCAGTTACTGGGTCCATGAGGAGTAGTCATCCTTTAGGATGTCTGCGCTAGATGCGAATTTTAACAGATGTGTGACGTCGCTATCGATACATCTTCCAGAGTATCATACCGTGGCGTCCCCAGATGATTACAGCTTAGTCTTGCCAATGCGTGACAAGTGCACAAGAGATGTTCCATTCTTTCCCTGGTGCCTTGCTCTAGACATTTCCTGCAGTCGTCTCGATCTATTGGCCCCATTCTGTGGGCATGTGTCGCCACAGGCAGTGACCAGTTAGTATTCTGATAACGTTGCTACAGTCTTTTTGGTCCGACTTTTATCGTAGATGTCATCTGCCGTTAAGCATCCCCTCACCCCGCACTCCTATGGTATACAGAAGGGTACTAAATTAAATGCTGAACCGATTTTGATGTTATGTCAAAATTTCCAGGGAAATATTCACGATGTTTAAAAAAATTAGAGCGTTGCTAATTGTTTAAAAATTTTATGTCGGCAAATATGCAAAAAATACCATTAAACTAATCTTTTTGGCGAAGGTTGCCACTAATTTAAAATTTTTTCTGAACTAAATTTGTAAGAAACAACGTTCTACGATAAGGAAATGACACCAAAAATATTAAAAAAAAAAATTCAGAACTGAAATTATTTCTTTGGAAATGTTGCCAGATGTCTAAAAATATTGCTTAAGTAATACTGAAAATATAATCGAGTATGAATCTCAATATACATACATACGTATATGGTAGAGTCTGTGAGCTTTCAAAGTTCAAATTTTTTTAGATTGGGATTGCCACCCGTTTGAAAATATTTTCTAATATTATTCTTTTTTGTATGAAATGAAGAATAAGTAGTTTTGTATTAGTTTCAATATATGTATAATTTCAACATTTGGTATATGGTAAAAGAAAAGTTCAAAATTTCTTTGATTGGGGTTGCCACTTCTTCAAAATATTTAACTCAATAATTAATATGATAATTGAACTGAAAATTTTCAAAAAGGCTTACTCTTAAAATATTTTTTGGGTAAGGTTGCCACTTATTTTGAAATCTTGCTTGCACTAAATTGATAAGAAACGAAGTTCTACGATGAGAAAATTACACCAAAAATATTTATAAAGATTCAGAACTGAAATTATTTCTTTGGAAATATTGCCAGATGTCTAAAAATATTGCTTAAGTAACACTGAAAATATAATGAAGTATGAAACTCAATATATATGGTATAAACCTGTGAGATTTCAAAGTACAAAATTTTTTTTTGAATGGGGTTGCCACCTGCCAAATTTTTTCCAATATCATACTTTCTTGTATGAAATGAAGAATAAGAATTTTTGGGTGGATACATACATATGTAGCTAACGCAAATTATGCTATCAACAGTATATCGAATAAGTGCGAAATTAATCATATACATTTATACCTAATAAGTATGTATTATATTTCTTGCTTTATTTTTAATCTCACCACCTCAAATGAAATTAGTCTGTCTGTAACACACCCTCGCCGCTCTTAAATTACACACATTTGTGTGACGACCATTGCCGGCTGCGGAGTTCAATTCCTTGATATTCCATTCACCTCTGTAGCAGTCAAATGAAACACACACCAATGCTTAAACTGAAACCAAAAACACACACGCACACACACATTTCTACACATTTGTGCATTTCCCGGTTTGTAAAATTTTTCGAATTATTGCTTTCCTCATTAATGCTAAATGTTGCAATCGTTTGATATTTGTTTTTTATTTTTTTTTATTTTTTTTTTTTATTTTTTTTTTTTTGGAAATTGCACATTTGTTTTGTTGTAGTGGTTTCGCTTTGCCCGCTGTTGCTGTAATTTTTTAATAATCTCTCGCCAATTTGGTTTCAGTGCAGCTGTGTGTTTTTGTTGTGTTTGTTTTATTATTTAAGCGCTTGTTTTAAATCTGTCTGTCGTTTTGTTTTTGCCGCGCGTTATTTGAGAAGCGTGAACAAGGCAGCGTTGCACCGTTCCACGGCTGCAGAAATTGAGAAAGTGATGCGATTGTTTTTATTCGCCTTTTGTTGTTGTAATTTTGCGATATTTTTTTGTTGTTTTCTGGAGTGGCTGCATTTGAAAGTTTATATTGTTTAAATTGTTAATGCCAGACCGGCATCAGTGTGAGCTCATACATACATACTATGTATGCTATATACTTATATACACTTACTTTTGATCAGTGACGTTTGAAAGGAAACTTAATAGTCGCATTTTATGTAAGTAATATATACATACATACATACATACATGCATACATACATACATACATACATCCTCACATATTTATGGTACGTAGCATATAGTTGGGTCATTGCACCTCGGGTCATTATGCAGGTGGTTAAGCGGTGAATAAGATAATAAAACATTTACGCCTTGTTTTTTCTGGTATTTTTCGATATTTTTTGGTGGGTTTTCCTCTAAGGTGTGGTTTTCGATTAAGCTATTATGTGCATAATTGAATTAAAGAAAGTATGGTCTATTCGGTAATATGAACAAGTGGGAATATTTATACACATGCATACTTACCATAGATATCCAAGTACCGAAGTACCTTACTTCTTATGCTAAGCCACGAACCGGAGTCGCAGAGTCACCACTTTTAGTAAGTGAAGGAGAAGCAGAAAAGCGCCTGGATTAGATGGCATACCAAACATTAAGGCTCTGATTGCCATGAATCCAAAATTATTCCAAAAAATGTACAATGAGTGTTTAAAAGAATGAATAATTCAAGACTCTTGAAAGCCCAGAAATTGGTTCGACTTACTAAACCAAAAAGCCGTCGTAGGAACCTTCATCATATCGACCTTATTGACACAATTGGCATAGTAATAGCATAGTAAGAAACTGCTTGGAGTTGGCAATCCAGAAAAAGGAGGTCCACCATTGACGCACTAAACAATCTGGTTGGCCTGCGAAATGCGCCGTTAATGGCAACCGATGAAAAGGCGGAACAAAAAAATATTACGAGCTGATTACCGTGGATATGAAGATTGCCTTCAATTCAGCAAAATGGGCAAACGAAATCAAAGCTCTGCATGATATACACGCTCCTTAATATTTATGAGCTATGGTATTTTGAAAACAGGCGACTATTAATCGATACTGATGAAGGCACTAAGAGCTACTCTATTTCGAGTGGAGTACCAAAGGTTTGGTTCTAGGCCCTCTTTCTATGGAACTCAATAAATGTTGGGTTGTTAAGGAGATACCAACCAAAAGCCGTTAAATTAATTGCATACTCAGACGACCTTATTGTGGTAGCAGTGGCTAAAGGCCTAGATGACCTCCAGAGCAAATGCATAGAGTGCACAAACAGTCTGTGCCAATGGTTCTGCTCAATGAATTTAGAACCAGCTGAGCAAAAGACTGAAGAAATCTTAATCATAAGTACTAAATAAGTTGGAAAGTGTATCCTCACCATAGGAGAGTGTGAGATTATTTCACAGCCACTACTAAAGTATCTTGGAGTAATAATAGACTCAAGCCTAAAATTGAAAGATCACATATACTTATGCCAGACAAGTAAGCACTGTGCAAGGCTGTCGGCACTAAGAGTTATCAGTGTTTTCCGAACAATATTAAGCGATGCCTCATTTAAAGGACGGTGGACCAACAGAGTTATACCGGACATCTATTCGTGGATCGACAGACGATCGAATACAATTCATTACCTGTTGACCAAAGCTGATTATTTCGGGGCGAATGCTTCTTTCAAATGGATCAATTGTTGACAGTACAGGTCTGAATTAATTAATTAAACCAAACTTTTAAACTTTACCGACCATTTAAACGGGCTTGGTCACTTTCGCGTCGACTCATGATGATTCGACTCACAAACACGATCAAAGATTGATTGGCCTGGCCTTTCGGGCCGCTCTTCCAAAAGAAAGCAAAGGCAATTGTCCAGAAATTTTGGGAAAATATTCTAGAAATATCATAGTATTAAAAAAAAAAATAAAACAAACGATTTTTAGAAATTCTAAAATCCGGTCGCACCCTTACATCAAGCTGCTTTTTGTATTCCACCTTATATGAATGGTTCCATGTTGTTTATTGTGCAATGTTTAGCAATCGAAACAGTACTTACACATCGGAGTCGACGATTTCCATTATTTTATAGATATTTTCGACAATTACCATCAAAACTACCCAAACGAAATTTATGAAAACAAATTTACCCATATTGGGCTGTTACGGTTTCAGGACCTATAAAATAGTTTTCTTTGATAGTGTCTATATTTGATGCGTTCTCAAACAATACTGGGTCAAGCCATCTTAAAACTGTCTCAGAACTTTTTTGTTTGAACTAAATTGATAAGAAACGATGTTCTACGATATGAAAATTACATCAAAAATATTTAAAACAATCAGAACTGAAATTATTTAATTGAAAAGGTTGCCACATGCATAAAAATATTGCTTAAGTGGTACTGAAGATATAATAGAATATAAATCTCAATATATATGGTAGAGACCTGTACGGTTTCAAAGTTGAATTTTTTTTTGATTGGGCTTGCCACCTGTTTAAAAAGGTAGCTAAAAATTATTTCGGGATCCCGAAGTAGTTTTCATCAAATCCTGAAATTTTGAGATTTATATTAGTAACAAAAAATTATAGTTTAAGAGTTGAAGTTTTTTTTTAAAGTGTGAGAAGTTTTTTTAATGCTAATGTCTGTCTTTGTAAAGTCATATTGCTTAAACCGAAAGCTACAGATTACTAAATCCAACTATTGAAAAAATAATGGATTTATATTTCCTATTTTATACCTTTCAATTTCTACTTGGCTTAATACAAATATTATTTTACAACGGAAAATAATAAAAAAATTAAAAATATGTTAATTATTTTTATTCAACTTTCGCCTTATGGCTTTCGTAATAAAATATATCGATAAAAATTACTGTACATTTTTTAACCTCAGTGATAACTGTAATTGCGAAATTAAAAGATTAACATTTAAATTGAATTTTTGCAAAGATTGGTATATAAATAAATAAATATACATACATACACATTAATATATGTATGTATATGTTCACAAGTGAGTACAAGCTGCGTAAATTCAAACAGTTAGTCGGGTTTGCTTTTAATAATTTTCAATCGAAAATTATTTTCGACTTAAGCCCCAGCTTGGTTGTATTTAAAGAGTTAATTGTTTAAATACGCTCATATTTATACACTTATATTTCTGCATTTGTTATTAATATATGCGTAAATGTTCGTTTAAATGAATGTATTTAAATATACATACATATGTATATACATATATATATATATTTAAGATAATATCACTTTACGAGTTAAATGTCGGTTGCGTACGCGTTAACGCCCTGCGGTCAGCTGAAGCGATGCTAATGAATTCGTGGCAGAAGCCACTGTGTCAGCGTCAATGATGTTTCATACATGTACTATATATAATTATAAACATACGCATACGCGACATTTAATAATTTGCAGAATAAATTTTATTTATAATTCTCGCAAATGCACTTTTTTTTCGCTTACCATTTAATTGGCGACCGCAGCTTGAGGTCTTTCTGGGTGGGGGAAAATGAGTGTTCGTTAGACCACTACGCAATGACGCAGTTTTTATAGTATAAAGCAGTTGCATAAATTTCAAAAAAATGCAGTTTCGACAGAAGTTTGCCGTTACATAAGCGGATCTGTGTAGGTCGTAGGCGAAAGATTGTAAGTCACTGGAATAATAGACTATGTTGGAAGCCTACACCTTTTTTGTGTTAATTGGTTTTGTTGGTCGACTCACATATGTACATTGTGATAAAAAAGTACCCGGAAGTCGTAAATAATACGCAAAATAAATAATTATTCAATGATTTTACCAGTCCTCGAAACACTTTTCATAAGCACTTTATGGATTGGTCTTCAGTTTCTTCTGCAAATTTTGTTTTGTCTCTTCGATCGATTGAAAATGGGATCCATTTCGATGATTGTTGACTTGTTTGCTTGTCAAACTCATAAACCCCTATCTCAACGGCAGTTGTAATGCTCCCCATGAATGTGGGATCGGAATTCGCATGATCTAGCTTGTCCAAAAAGACCGGTTTATGTTATTCTTTTCGAAGAAAATTCAGCTTTATCGGAATGAGTCGGGGAAGCACGCGTTTCACACCCAAAATATTCACCAAAATCACTCGAACGGACTCGCGGGAGATGTCGAGCTTTCTTGCCGTCTTTCGAGCACTTGGCTGAAGATTTTCAAGCACCATATCGTTCACTTTTTTAATATTTTTGTCAGTTTTATCTTCAGCTATCTCTTGACCGTGTTTGAAGATTTTGTACCACTCGTAGGCTTTTCCAACATTCGCAACAATTACGCAAATTGAGAAAAATAAGCTTTGATGAGAAAGCGTTTTCAATAAAACAGGTTTTTGTAGAAGTCCTACCTCGAAACCCAAGAAATTTTCAGAATAAGTGCTTACTGTCTAGTTTTGTCTGAGGAGTCTGTACTTCTGTTTTTTACGCTTTGAATATTGGTAAGGATAGTTTTTGATACCAATCGTAAATAAAATGCTGAAGACTTCAAATTGAAATCAAGAAATCAAGTTTGATATACCTATCTGAAAGTTATTGAGCCGATATTGGTTTACTATTAGTAATAAAAACATGTAGGACCAAGCTTAAGAAACTGCTAGGTTCCCTTCTTTGTTTTGTAGAAGGCTTTTTTAAAGTTTTGAAAATATTTTAGCTTACCGTTGATCGATTCTAGAGTCTCCGCGAACCACTTGCTACCAATCATGAATCTTCTGTAGTCCATTTTATGTTATCGAGAGCGGATGCAAATTTATTATCGATTATTGTCGATGAAATGAACACAAAACGATTTGGAGCGCTACTGTAAAAACACTCAATTAAAAGCCGGAGATAGACGATATATGGATAGAAGAGGAAAAGGGGATTACTTAAAATAAAGAAATTATAATTTTCACCTTCCTAACAGTTAAGTTAGGTTAAGAACGGATGTCATGCCATACATAGACCTACTGAACCTTAGTTATGCCGAAGGGAAATTCAGTTTGAGTTGAGGTGAAGTATTCGTCATACAGGACGTCTACGCTTTTTGCGATTTCGTATCTAATTTTAATACTTAATCGAGTCCCCTGAACTATAAAGCTTCTAGATGTTTAGTCGAGTCCTAATGTAATAGCGTCCCTTTCAAGCCTTCTTCCGTGCACTTTTTGTTTGCATTGTGATTACTTATGTCTATCATGCTTTCGTGTGATGCCAGAGTATAGTGGCCTGTCATTAGGTCAACAACCGTGCTGCAGTCCTTTCGAGACCATGTGTGTATAACACATGCGTGTTTTTCGGGGCTCTTATCCATGATCTTGATCAAAAATATAAAATAGTTTTCATAACTCAGTCGTTTATACAGATCCGACGGGACTAGCGTCTTTGTGGCTCTCAAAACTCCTAGATATGGACACTAACCCCTTTTAAATTAACGGAGCGTTTCGAGTTTATCACAAATTTTCTTGGAACAGCTAATATCGTCTGTTTATTGATCTCTCTTTCAAGGCAAGAGGGCATCTATAACAAACTAGCCTCCAACTAAACTTCAAAACGATCAATGTCGGCAAGTGCTCTCGTTGTCTAATCATACAAAAATGAGGTCTTATAGAAAGTTCCCTCGAGGGTATGTAGTATTTTATCACATATGCTCTCAGCTATATGCATGTAAAGCAAAAAGCAATATTCACAAGCTATAGTAAAGTATTCTGCATTGTGGCTTTGGGTCAATTGCAGCTGCTCCCAGCTGACTTACTTCACTTGCATGCAATTTCTTTCTACTCCCTGACAGTCTGTCTGCACCACTGACAAATTAACCGACATTACCTATTGTCATTCAATTAAGTTGACATTTATGCGCAAACACACACATATATGCACTTTGCACACATCCATATGCATTTGCTCTTACCGCTGACTCTAATTCTAGGAGATTACCAGAGTTGTCTGGTTAATCGTTGGGACACCGCTTGGTCGCTTGCCATAAGCCAAGCCAATGAACACATGCTATGGAGCCCATATTAATGCAAATGAATAACACCACTCACACCGACAAACACACATATGTATGTATACATAATTTTATATTAGTATAGTTAGGCTCTACTAAGTGGAGTGCGATTGCGGCCGTGTGGGAGTAGACTGAATTGTCTCCGTGGCCTAAATGCTGCCTAATGTCTTTCCGTCTGTCGAAGGTATTTTCTCTTGTTGTTGTTGTCGCTATTATTGTTGTTATTGACTAAGTGCAAATACGCTTGGAATGCTAGTTTGGAATTTTATTGCTAATTTGCTGACAGCAATTGCTGAAGTTGAAAACTGATTCCAACGAGCTGGAACTCGTGTTCTACATATCAGCCTATCTGTGTGTGTGTGCGAAGAACAACAAATGACAATATGTCGTTGAAAAGCCAAAAGTCAAAGTACAATTGAGTGTTCATCTTCCGTACAAGACGAAACTACGCTGAGTGGACAGTTGTTATTGATTGACTAATTAATAGATTATGTTACTCTTTTAGTGGCTCATAAAATTTAATATTTAGTTGAAGGTCTTTTATTTCTTCTTTCATTCTTATTCATTAATTACTAATTGAAACATTTGCAAGTTTAATTTTGGGATTTCTTTTGTATTATGTTATTAAATATTTTTGAAAAGCGCAGTTCGGAAAAGATAACATAAAGCATTTTTATTGTTGTATAAGACATACTACAAAACTTAGTTTAACTTTTTTTCAAAAAGTACAAGTACAAATCCGCTGTAAAATATTTTTTACAATCTAACCATATTGGAACTGCTTAATTGTGTTTGTTGGAAATTAAAATAGAAAATATTTATTTCAGAAATTTTTTTGGAACCATCATCCTAGAATAACGCAACTCCACACCTATTTTAAAGGGCTTTACCATTGTAACCCATGTAAAATTAGGCGATTTTCGTGAACTTTTTTAAAAGAAAGTACTCGATAGAATGTTTCGAAGTTCTTAGAACATAATAAAGTACATTTTCAGCTATATTTTAAGATTTTTTTTTACAAAAATATTGAAAAAATAAAGGAGGTATGGTGTTGTCTTCTGAGATGCCAAAAAACAGTTACCAAACTGCTGACATGATTCCAGCCGGATAAGTAGCTGAAACAAAAATATTCAAAAAGGTTATTAAAGTTGATTGTATTTCCTATAGAATGACCTACGATTTTTCGAAAATATCAAAAATTAACAAAATGGCGTTTTTTTATGTAAAAAAATGGTAACTTTTTTAATGTCAAATTGACAAATTCAAGAATATTCAGTATCAATTTGAAGTCGATCGGTCAATTTCTCGTTGAGTTATGACGTCAACAACTTTAAAAAATGCGTTTAAGATTTCAACTATCCTACTCATACTCGCACCTGGTCACTTGTTAGAACGCTGCCATTCAAAAACTATTCAAGATACAACCTTGCCGAATTCACAGGATATGTTTGATAATATAAACTATCGAAAAAACAAAAAAAATCGATTTTTTAAAAGTGTCATATTGAAATAGCCTTAAGGGGTTTTCTGTAGCTCAAAGATCTGTGTAAAATTTCATGAAAATCGGTTCAGTAGTTCTCGAGAAATCTTGCCAACCGACTTCAGAAACACAGTTTCGAGAAAAACGCGTTTAAAAGCGGTGCAAAAGTTCTCAAGGCTGTATCTCCGAAACTATTACTTGGATCAAGTTGATTAGGTTTAGACCAAATTCTATGAGTGTTGTAGAGTTTAATAAAACAATAAAAAAACGATTATTTTAAACACATAAACCCATGTTACCCCTAAAAAACACTGTCGAATATCTAACAACCAGTCGAATATCTCAGTACTATAGAGTGGAATGGGTAGGTCATAAAAAGGCATCGCTTTATACTCTGATAATTTTATTTTACTTTTTTTTTTTTATTGGAAAAATATTCTTATTAGACTGCCTGAAAAAAAAATTCTCGTCTCTTAATTTTATGGGAAACTGCTATGTTACATATTTTTTCGTTTACTCAAACAATTATTACAGGGAGTGTTTTCCTAGTTACGGCCTCAAATGTCGGTGAAACTTTGGTTGGCTTGTTGAAGCTCTTAAAATTATCGTCGTCATTCTAACTGCTTTTTGAAAAGCCGATTTCGAAGATTTTTTCAGTAGTCAACATTTTGCAACAAAATGACAAAAGACAATATTTTAAGGCACTAATTCTAAAATAAGTAAAAAAAAAAAATTGCTAAATATCAAACCTTCTTTATTTCTGATTGTTAATATTTATATGCAATTTTATTTTAATTTCCGGTTAAAATATGATAAAAAGAGCTAATCAGATTGGATATTTCAGAGCCTATTCATTTTTAAAGTAATTTATAATAAATTAGCTGCCAATTTTATACTATTTCGTTGGCTTTATTTAATACCTTTTCACAATCGTCTAGCAAACTAATGAAAAATGATAATTTACTGAAAGCAATAGTTGTTAAACTGGATTTTGAATTTGTTACGCTACATTTTCGCATACACATACATTTATTTGTACGTACATAAACCCATGCGTACCGCTAAGTCACTGTGGCAACTGGACAATTTCGACAAAAACTTTTGTGTCCAGCGCAGTTTGTAGTCAAAAAACTTGTTGGCCGAAATGCGAGCCATTTGATAATAAGTTGAGCATATTTACATAGATGTATATGTATATAAGTAAATGCAAAGATCAACTTGCGTAAAAATAAATAATTCCAGGACTTTTATTTATAGTTATACGTATTTATTCAATAAGCAAATCTAAGTTAAGCTTAAGCTTATTGTAAAGTCGATAACATTAAAAAGAAAAGTGAGAAAAAAATGTTAAATGACTCCAACGAAATTTAAGTCTTAATAAAAAGGTAAAATATTTTTATATATTACTTTTTTAAAGAAAAACACACAGAAATTTCAAATTTAATAGGAAATGTTTATAATCATTCGAAAGAATATTCTTTGGCGTTTATTTTTTGAAAATTATCTTTTTCAAATGTTGACCGTGGACCATCCCTTGAGTCTAATTTTCGATGACTGGTTCGAGCATTTCGACTGGTAACTGCCGAACGACACGTGTGATGTTTGGCTCCAAGGCCTGACTCGAAGCGAAATTGTCCGCATAGACTTTAGACTTTACATCTCCCCATAGGAAAAAGTCTAAAGGTGTGATGTAACACGATCTTTGTGAGCAATCGAGCTTTCTCACCGGCATCATTTTTGAAAAAATATTCCACCGCTTCACAAACCACACCAAACTGCTGTTTTTTCTGGATGAAATTGCAGCACTTGACTCGCTAAGAGGTTGCTCTTCATTCCAAATGCAGTAATTTGGTTGTCTACATACCCATTGAACTAGAAATGGGCCTCATCGCTGAACAAAATCGAAAACGTCAGATCTTCTTGGAACTTTTCAAGAGTCCATAGAGCGAAGCAATGTCGTTTGGGAAGATCGAGCGGCTTCAGTTCTTGCATAAGCTGTATTTGGTATGCTTTCTATTTAAGATCTCGACGTAAACTGCTCAAAGTCGTTCCATACGTCACTCGGAGTTACGAACGGTGCCGAACCAACTCTCCCCGGTCTTCGTGTACACTCTCAGCTAGGGCTACTATACTATATTGTCGTAACAGCTTGACACGAGTAACGCATGATCTGTCAGAAGAAAGGTTATTGAAAAAGTAAATCGGCCAATTCAAAAAAGTAATCGGTCGCAACAGCATATATAATATATAATTAAATAAAGTGGTCTAGAGAAAGTTGAGCTCGGTACAAGAAACCTTATAGTATTTGAGTAATTTAAAAAACTCTCTTTTTTTATAAGTGAGAAAATAATGTTGAACTAACAGAAAATTTTCCTGAAGGAATTTATTTTTTTTTATATAGGTCCATTGACGTTTTAGGTAGCAAACTGGTAACTTAAGCCTTTTTTCATGACTTTTTTGGAGAGTGGTTTTTTATAGAAAATAAAAATGAACTATCTTGAATACTTAGGGTGTTTTCATTTACATATTGAAAATATAAAAAAATTTATTTGAAAAAATTTATACTTTATTACTATTATTATTGTCACTCGAAGTTGGAATCTCAAAAAAAATGGACGTGGGTGGCTCAGGTGATTTTGGCTCTTGATGTTATCTGAAACCAAATATTATTTTTATTCTAGTTTAGTTAGTTAAATTTCAAAAGTAAATAACAAAATGACGGACTATGAAAAGTCCTTTTATTTTAGCAAGGAAAGGGTTGTAAAATGAGAAGTTAGGGGTGAAAAAATTGTCGTTAGTTCCGACGAGAACTATAAGTGTGTAGAACAGCCTGTTAAAATTTGAAAGCAATCGGTTCAGTAGAAAAAAAGTTCGGACCCGGGCCGACCAGAAAAACAATGTTTTGAAAAAAAACGCGTTTAAAGTTCAACAACACCGAGAGAGAGGACTCCGAAGCGCTCTAGGAAACTCGGTATAACTCGCAAAATATTTCAAATTTCTGTCTGAAATTTTCACAGTATATTCTCAAGACATTATAAAGGGTGATTTTTTAAGAGCTTGATAACTTTTTTAAAAAAAAAAACGCATAAAATTTGCAAAATCTCATCGGTTCTTTATTTGAAACGTTAGATTGGTTCATGACATTTACTTTTTGAAGATAATTTCATTTAAATGTTGTTCGCGGCTGCGTCTTAGGTGGTCCATTCGGAAAGTCCAATTTTGGGCAACTTTTTCGAGCATTTCGGCCGGAATAGCCCGAATTTCTTCGGAAATGTTGTCTTCCAAAGCTGGAATAGTTGCTGGCTTATTTCTGTAGACTTTAGACTTGACGTAGCCCCACAAAAAATAGTCTAAAGGCGTTAAATCGCATGATCTTGGTGGCCAACTTACGGGTCCATTTCTTGAGATGAATTGTTGTCCGAAGTTTTCCCTCAAAATGGCCATAGAATCGCGAGCTGTGTGGCATGTAGCGCCATCTTGTTGAAACCACATGTCAACCAAGTTCAGTTCTTCCATTTTTGGCAACAAAAAGTTTGTTAGCATCGAACGATAGCGATCGCCATTCACCGTAACGTTGCGTCCAACAGCATCTTTGAAAAAATACGGTCCAATGATTCCACCAGCGTACAAACCACACCAAACGGTGCATTTTTCGGGATGCATGGGCAGTTCTTGAACGGCTTCTGGTTGCTCTTCACCCCAAATGCGGCAATTTTGCTTATTTACGTAGCCATTCAACCAGAAATGAGCCTCATCGCTCATCGGACACGGACGCGAAACACATTTCGAACCGAACACTGATTTTGGTAATAAAATTCAATGATTTGCAAGCGTTGCTCGTTAGTAAGTCTATTCATGATGAAATGTCAAAGCATACTGAGCATCTTTCTCTTTGACACCATGTCTGACATCCCACGTGATCTGTCAAATACTACTGCATGAAAATCCTAACCTCAAAAAAATCACCCTTTACTTTCAAATTAAGCAAAAAAATATTTTTCGATTTTTTAAATCCAAGTTACCAGACTACTACCTTAAAGATAGAAGTCAAAAGTGCTCCTTAATCTCACTTGAATAAAATTAAGCGAAGCTGCATACGACGGTTCGAAAATTCAAATCATTTATAGATCGCAATCTCAAGCATCGTTTTCTTCCTTTAAGGCTCCATTTCGAATCGATTTTGAGCTAAATTTTTTATAGTCCTTTGCTTTTTAGTAAATTTTCTTTAGACACGATGGAATAGTTGCGTTCACACTGTAGTTATTCAACTCTTCGTTGCTTTAGCGTGTGTTCTCTTACCTTGTAATTCATATGTATGATTACCAATTACCTGCTACATATGTACAGTTACTCATTCACTTTCCTAATAAAATAATTGCATATTATTGTAACAGTAGCAATTATTTGAATGAATTGCGCGAATTAATAGTTTCAGTTCGACTAATCTGTTCGAATGCTATTTATTGCAAATGTGACCACTAAGGAATTTCAACGCGACAGTAATGCAATTTCGATATAAATTAATGGAAAAAAATAAAAATTATAAAAGCTCAAAATGTTAGTATGTGACCAAACTTGCTTTCAGGCACGTTCTATAATTTGCATATCCGATTGCTGATACTCGCCATATACGAAGATGTGAGTGAAAGATAGCGCGGAAATTAAGTGATTTTATATACATATATGGTATGTATGTATGTTTACACTCGTACATACATACATACATGCAAATATATCTAGAAATATATATAGTTTTAACTGCGGCCATATGTGAAATTGTAATGGTTTATAGACAAATATAAGCTGCATATATATTAGAGCAGGTCGATTTTTTTTAAATTGGCGAATGCGAGGAATCGATCCCATTAAATGATCAATAGAATATTCAAATGCACCTGAGTTTTAAATTTTATTCAGATATCTCAAAAACTGACGAATAATTTATTTTAAACCTTAAACAACTTCGCTAAGGGATTACATGGGTTTCCTTGGGTAAAAAACTGCCCATTTCATCATATGCCCGCGTTGGCAAGATAACGCCTTACAGAATCATCTCAAGTGAAAAAATACGTGTTTTAGTTAAAACCTTAACTTAGAACTTAACCGAAAGAAAAAAAAGAAAATCGGACATTTTTACACAAAAAATGAAAATTTCGCGACATTTTTTTTTTTCAAATAGTTGTAATCGAAAAAACATCCTACTTTCAAGTCTTTAAGTACTGTATCTCAAAGACCTGTGTAAAATTTAATGAAAATATGTTGAGTAGTCCTAGATAAATCTTGCCAACCGACTTTAAAACCACGGTTTCGAGAAAAACGATTTTAAAGACGGCGCACTTAGCCTAGCTAGCCTCGTGCGCACAAGTTCTCAAAGCTGTATCCCCGAAACTATTGATCGGATGAACTTAAAAATTTAAGACAATATTCTAGAGATGTTTTAGAATTTAATAAGATAATAAAAAGAATTTGATTTTTTGAAATCCGTAAGCCCATTTAACACCTTAAAATTCGCTGAAAGCGTTTTTCAACCCTAGTCTCTTAGACAGAGTTTAGGAATGATCTATAGAACATTTCCGCACATGTGATTTTTTCATTTTTTTTTTTTGGGCTCTGTAAAACGATCCGCTCTAATAAGCATTTATATATATTTAAATGAGTAAATTTGTATATGTATACTTCTGGATACAGATATACATACTCACCAGCTGCAGATATATGTGTTTGTATAGATGTATGTAAGAAGGTCAAGTTTATAGTAGCACAGAAATTGGAAATAAATCATCCAGCATCGATGCAAATTAAAGTGAACAAATTAATAAGAATAAATGATTTATACTCAGATGCAAGTGTGTGAGTGTACATATATGTAGATATATATATTTTTAGATATACTTTACGTATATCATATAAAAATAAATTCAAGAGCTGCAGTTTAAGTATGTGTGCATGTATTGGTATAGAGCATTTTTCAAACAAGTTTATTTAACAATAAAAAGGGCGTAACATTAATAAATAATCATCGCTGCGACTTGCACAGTGTGTCACGTAAATGTGGATACCAAACTAGTTAATAATTACTAAAGAGTGGCGATGATTTATTTCATATTTGTTATTGAATAATTCGAGCATGTAAATTTGTATATATTTTTTAAATAAATTTTCAAAATTTATTTGAATTTTGAATTGGTAGAATTCATAAATAATTTTTTAGGAATAAATTTACAAAATTACCCAAACACTTGCAGTACATATACATATGTATGTAGTAGTTCATATATTTTCAGACTTTCATATATACATATGCACATATGCACATAATAGTATATTTTCACATTTATAAATATTACGTGGACATTGTGGAATTTTTATGGCGTATAAAAATCAAATTAAGCTTGACAATTTAAATGCGTTTATATATAGTATTATAAAAAAACACGAGTGTGAGTTTAGAAAAGTACTGCTTTCATAGAAATAGTCGTGAGTGGATTGTATTTTCCAGTACACGTACTTATTTACATCTACTTCTGTGCCCAAAAAATAAGGTGATATTGTATTTATTTTGAAAATTCTTTATTTATTCTTCCAAATCAATTTCATCCCCTTCAAAGTAATCCCCTCCCGATGCAATGCACTTATGCCAACGGATTTTCCAATCTTCGAAACGCTGGTTGTAGTCACTTTCCGGGATGGCTTTCACTTCCGTCTTCGCTGCGGCTTGAATCTCCTCTATCGTATAAAAACGGTGTCCGCGGAGCGGTCTTTTGAGCTTGGTGAACAGCCAGAAGTCGCACGGCGCCAGATCAGGTGAATACGGTGGTTGCGGAACGATATGGGTTGTGTTTTTGGCGAAATGATCACGAATTACGAAGGCAGTATGGGATGGTGCATTATCGTGGTGTAAAAACCAATAATTGTCTTTCCACAATTCCGGCCTTTTTAGGCGAATAGCGTTACGCAAACGACGCATAACGTTCAATTAATATTCCTTGTTGACTGTTGGACCAGTTGAAAGGAATTCATAATGCACAACACCACGATAATCGAAGAAAACAGTCAACATGACCTTGATTTTTGAGCGACTTTAGCGCAATTTTTTTGGTCTCGGCTCTCTTTTGGCACGATATTCGCTCGATTGATCGCTTGTTTCGGTGTCGTAAGCATAGATCCAAGTCTCATCGCCAGTTATAATGCGTTTCATGATACCTTGGTAGTCGGAAAGCATCGTTTCACACACTTCAACGCGACGCCCCTTTTTTCAATGTTTTCGGTACCAGTCGAGATTTGACGCGCTTGAAGCCCAAAACATCCTTCAAAATGAGCCTTTCGATATGCCACCTTCATCAGCAAGGTCTCTAATTGTTAATCGACGGTTTTTCAACACCAAATCTTTGATTTGTTGAACGTGAGCTTCGTCGGTTGAGGTTGATGGTCGCCCTGGACGCTCTTCGTCTTCGATACGTTCACGGCCGGCTTGGAACTCACTATACCACTTGTAAACATTTTTTTTAGACATAACCTCATCACCAAGCGCTTTCTGCACCATCCTCAATGTATCCGCAGCAGAAAATTGATTCCGTAAACAAAATTTAATGCAAATTCTTTGTTCAACAAATTTCGACATCGCAAAAAACGAAAAACTCACTTATAGCAGCTCACAAAATGACACGTATCTCAAACACTAATGAATATTTTGACATGAAATTTGACATAAATGTGAATGACAGTACCACCAACCTAAAAAAAAATTATTTCCAAATACTTCGACGCGCGCAGTTTAATTACAAATGTCACCTTTGGACACAGTAGTATGTAGTAGGTAGGTATTAATTCCTTGCTGATGAGTATACATATATCTCTGGCTGGGTATAAAAATAAATCATTTCACACTTTATATTCAAATCAATTTACATACTAATAAATTTATTTCGAATTTAAAAATGTTTGAAATATTAAAATAACTTCTTTAAGTAATTTTAGTTATAAATATATGTATTTATATCATTTTGTATAGAAGTAAATACATATTTTAAATCATTGTCAAAAGTACCCAAAAATTTTAGATAAAATGCATAATATTTAATTTTTTTATCAATATTTATTTTGTCACCTTCAAAGTATTTCCCACCAGATAAATGTATTACAACAATTTTTTCAGTGCTCGAAACACTTTTCATAAGCACTTTTCGGGACTCCACAGCTCCTTCAGTGAATTTTATTTTATCTTCTATCTACTGAAAACGGGCTTTAAATTCGGCCATAATCGCAGTCTTTTTGAAAAAAATTGTACCACTCGTTGGCTTGTGTTTTTGATAAAACTGAATCACCCCAAGCCTTTTCCAAAGTCGGAAGGTTTTCATGCTAAAAAATGACATTTTTTGCGAATTTATTTCTTAAATATGGATTGAGTAATTTTATTTGGATCTTTTGTAGATTATTGAGCATGCTTTTGGCAATGTAGCGTAATTTTTTCATGCAGAAGAGAGCAGAGCTTCTCCCAGAACGTCTTGAGAAACAAACACTTTGCGGTATTCGCCATAACTTGGCAAACTCTTTAAAAAGACCAGATTTATGTCATTTGTATACACTATTAACCAACACTTATTTTCCTAAAGTGTGTATGTATGCCAATGCAGTTGGTTCCCATGAAATTTGTCTAGTTTTTTTTGTACCTAGCTGAGTCATTCAACTTTCAGACTACTAAACTTAAACTTAAAACTACTTGTAATTACTTACGAACTTTGAGTTGGTGATAAATTATGTGAAAAGCAACTTTTTTTATCTCCAAGAATTGTTTAAAATTGTTTGCTCAAAGTCTAACTTTGGTTCAACATGCACGCTTTTTACACATTTTTGATTTTTTTTTATATCATAGTATGTTTGAATTAAAGCATGATCACTAAGCTGAATTCGGATCAGCGGAGTCATAAGTTCTAGTATCAAAACTTTTTTATCTGACAAGGTATGTTCAAAAAATTTGGTATATATTATTGTTTTATAATCTCCGAACAAATTGTTGAGATTGGACTACTATAACATATAGCTGCTATACAAACCGACCGACCAAAATCAAGTCCAGGTATAGAAAACTTCATTTGACAAGAAAGCTTCTTGAAATTTGGCACATAATGGTGTCTAAGGGGGTATCAGGGTTACAATTTTCAAACGTATTGTTTAGATCGGACCTGTATAACATATACATAGCTGCCATACAAACTGGATACTGATAATCAGGATAAAAATCCATTTATACCTCTATATGCTATAAAAAATATGAGAAGAGTATTACAGCTTTAAAACTGTTAACGTTCCTTCCTTTCTTATCTGTATAAAATTCAAAATAAATGATCTATACATGTAAAAAATACTCCTTGCTTTTATAATAAATATAACAATACAAGTACAAAATAGCACTTAATTACTCGTAGTAACATTAATTGAGTGAGTACACACTCTAGACATTAACAAACATCTCTGTGCGTATCTTATACTTCCGTACGACTCCATTATTATGCCTTAGCGCACATACATATTGAGTATTATATTTTACCTTCTTTCAAATTAGTAATAAGTGTGTTTGTGTTCGGGTGGCGCTAATACCTATTCTAAAGGCCTTTTGAAGTCCACTTAGCCCACCATTTACTTAACTCTTTGCTTTTGTATGTTTGTTTCTGTTGTAAGCATTACTTCGGTCTACTTTACAAATGTGCTTCTGAGCTGCTGCGGAACTCTTAATTTGTCAGCTGGCTACTTTTATAGCATTATTACACACACATACAAACAGATATTTTAAAATAGCGTTGCTAAGTAGGTGTTGCAGGTTATTAGCGTAACACCCATTCCGCTAATTTAAAAGACAAACTGCAAGCAAAGTGGCAGTCAGAACCAAGTGGTCAGCGCTTTTTACATATGTACATACATTAACATTTAATTACATAAGCATGTACTTACTAGCGTAGGCACTTTAACTGCTCTTATGTAGCCGGCCGTAAGTCTAAGTGCTATAAGAAATGTATGACTAAATAAGTTCAAATGTAAGTGTGTATTTTTATTAGGGTGGTCGCTTTGGTGAAAAACTGTTAAAAATTAAAAATAAAAATAATGATGTAGAAATATTTGTTGCTGATTTTTTTTAAAATAATAATTTTAATATATTTTTTTAATAATATTTTTTCTTAAATAAAGATTCCATTTTTCATAAAAAATATAAATTTTCGCAAATATATTATTTTTTTCGTCAAATATTTGACAAATAAACTTTTTATCGAAAAAGTATCGAAAAATATATCGGAATATAACTTTTTTTTCTTCATCTAGTATAAGTTTTTCAATGAAGCAAGTATAAAATGTGTGTAAATTTGTTGATCTTGATTTTAAGCGGTTAATTTGTATGTCAGCTATATGCAATAGTGATCCGATCCGAACAATGTCTTCGGAAATTATAACCTTGTCTTGGGCAATAATTCATGGCAAGTTTCTTGAAGATATCTTCTCAAATTAAAAATTTTCCCATATAAGTACTTTATTTTGTTTGTTCAGTTCGTATGGCAGCTATATGCTATTGTAGTCAGATATTGGTGATTTCCACAAGTTGGCAGCATCCTGGTGAGAAAAGGACTTGTGCAAAATTTCGGATCGATATCTCAAAAAGGGAGAGACTAGGTCGCGTATATACAGAGGGACATGGCTAAATCGACTCAGATCATCGCGCTAATCATTTATATATGTATATACCTTATATGGTATCCTGGTTTAAGGTGTAAAAACTAGTAAAATCATAACGGTACCTTGCGTTAATTGTCGGTAAAAATAAACTTCAAGAAATCATAACGCATCCATTATTTTCTCGCCACCTAATCATGGTTATTATTCATTATTATAATAATCATCATCATAATGATTATCTTCATCAACATTGTCATCAATATAATTTTCTTTATCATTATCATTTTCATCTTTATCAACGTCATTTTCATTATCTTCATAACCATCATTAAAATAATCAGCATCATTAACGTAAAAATCATTTTGATTCCTTCATCATTCATCATTATCATCATAATTAAAAACATCAATACCATTATGACTTATTAATCATCATCAATATCCTTTTTTTATACTCTTAATTTTCATCATTATCATAATCATCATGAATATATCTTTATCTTTATCTTCATCTTTATCGTTGTCATTATCTTTATCTTCATTTTCATCTTCATCATAATCATCATCATCAAAATTTTCAACGTCATCAACAAAATTTTTATCACTGTTATGATTATCACCATCACCACCCGTTCGTCTCCCTTTTCACAATCACCCACCTTAATCTGCTGTCTTATTTCACGGCACCACCCTGTAGCAGTGGACATTATAAATTCTAAAAAAAAAAAAAACGATTACCCTAATGTGTACATTTAATTCGCACTCTTCATTTTTTTTTTTTTTTTTTTTTGCGGGTGAGGGGGTGGAAAATGCCTTCCGCATCATCGGTGCTATCGTCACAGCAGCGGTATGTGCCACTTGCAGGTCACTAAAAACCCCCCCTCTAAGGAACCGTCGCCCACCCTGGGACCGCATTTGCATTACTTCAGGGTGGCGTTCCATTTTTCTCATTGAGAGATTTACATCTGCGCACCTGCGTCCAGGTCCCGCTTTTTGCTGCGAAGCAAGATTGCCGCGAAATTCTTTATAGTTTCCCAGTTCGCTTGACTCTCCAACATTACGCTGACTAAATTGTCCGCGTTTATTGGGCCAACCAGGTTTTCTACGGCGGTGCGTTCTTGTCGCCAGCGCACACATTCGAAGAAGGTGTGTTCAGCGTCGTCTTCCGTCGCGTCGTTATATAGGCATGACGGCTCTTCGACTTTTCCCATTCTGTGGAGGTACTTTTTGAAGTATCCGTGACCGGATAAAAGCTGGGTTGTGTAAAAATCGACTTCTCCGAATTTGCGGCTTGTCCATAAGTCTAGATTTTTTATTAGCCTGGCCGTCCATCTGCCGCGACGTTCATTCTCCCATCTTTGTTGCCATGCTGTTATTGTATCTTTCCTTATTTGTTGTATTGCGCTCTTGTTATGATCGGATGATTTCCTTAGCTCCCACAGCTTTTTCCTTTCGTCTGCTAGTAGGTCGATTGGGGCATTGCCGCTTATAACTAATATTGCATCGCCGGATACTGTCCGGTAGGCTGATGCAACTCTGAGGGCTGCGGTGCGGTGCACTCTGGCCATTACCTTACGCCGGTTTTCCTTTTTAAGCGCGTCTGCCCAGATCTCGGCTCCGTATAGTAAGACGCTGACTGTCGTCGACATTAGGAGCTTTCTCTTTTCTTGGCTGGGGCCTCCTATGTTGGCCATTAATCGGCTCAGTTGGGAGGTGATCTTCGCTGCCTTTCCTGCGGCGTGCTGGATTTGTACCCAGAAAGTTAGTCTGGGGTCCAGTCTTACGCCTAGATAGTTTACTGCTCTTTGTGTCCTGAGAGTGTCCGTAGTTGTGTGCATGCTAATCTCAAGAGGTATGTGCTTCCTTGTTAGCAGTAGCAGCTCTGTTTTTTCCGTAGCTAGCTGGAGGTTGTGGGTGTCAAGCCATGTTTGCGTCCGTATCATGACCTGATTCAGCTTTCTTCGCGCTTCTTCTGTGTCCCTTGCTGTAATTACTGCCGCGATGTCGTCCGCGTAGCCAATTAAATATGATTCGTCTGGCATTTCTAAATTTAATATAGCGTCGTAGCTAATGTTCCATAAATCTGGGCCTAGAATAGATCCTTGTGCTGCTCCTGACGTAACCGCTATCTGTCGTGACCCTTCCTTGGTTTCGTACAGCAGTTTTCTGTTGCTAAGATAGCTCCGCACCACAGCCCTGAGGTAGTCAGGTATCTTGAAACTTTTTTCGAGAGCGTCGATCATGTCCACCCATCTAGCGCTGTTGAAGGCGTTTCGGACATCTAGAGTCGCCAGCAACACTATTCTTTTATATTTATGCCACCTACGTTGTGCTGCTTCTACGCTTTCAATGATGCATTTTATGGCTCCTATAGTTGATCTGCCGGGTCTAAAGCCATGTTGTCTAGGGGACAGTCCTCCAGCTTCGTTAATAGCCGCTTCGAGTCTGGGTTTTATTAGGCTTTCATATAGCTTTCCCGCTGTATCAAGCATGCATAGTGGACGGTATGCTGATGGCGAGTTGGGGTCTCCTTTTCCCTTACTGATTAGCACCAGCCGTTGCTTTTTCCATGGTTCAGGGAATATTCCGGTTTCAAGGCAAGCGTTATACATGTTTAGTAGTACTGCTGGGCGCTCTGCTGCGATTATTTTGAGAATTTCTGCTGGTATCCCGTCCGGGCCAGGTGATTTGTTGGCCTTGAGCTTGCCAGTGGCTAGCTGCAGCTCTTCAAGGGTGAAGTGGGGGATTTGCGCAGATCTTAATGTTTGTTCCGGATCACTAGCCCTGCTTTCGTGTGTGGGGAATAGAGCGTTCACGATGTGATCCATTTTGACAGCGGTTAAGTCAGGTGGTTTTGCTCGAGCGCCGAGTTTCCTCATAACTACTTTGTATCCGAGTCCCCAGGGATTCCTGTTTATATCCTCGCGTAGTTCCTCCCATTTTTTCTTTTTGCTATCGTCGATGGCGTGCTTCAGCTCCTTTTTTGCTGATTTATATTGCTCGGCTTCTTCGGGTGCGGCTCCTCTGCGCCTTGATCTCGTGTAAGATCTGCGAAGGCGGAGGCATGTGCGTCTGAGTTGGGCGATATTTTCAGTCCACCAGTAAACTGCTGCCTTATGCTTGCTGTGGGAAGCCTTGGGCATTGATTTTTTACAGGCTCTTGTTATGTTAAGCATTGTGTGCTCGACAATTTTTCTTGCATTTTTTGGGGAGCTGCTAGATGGATTTTGGTCGTCTATTGCGGAGATCAATTTCGAAGTATTTAGCTTCGAGATGTTCCACTTCCGTGTTGCAGTCTTTTTCCTGTGCTGGTTAGCGTTTGTTCCTGTGTCGATAGTGAAGGAAATGTACTGGTGATCGCTGCCAGTGTAGTCCTCCAGGACTTTCCATTTCTTTATTGAGCCGGCCAAGCGTTCTGATGATAGAGTGATATCTGGTGTAGTTTCCTCGCATCCCGGTCTTCTAAACGTGGTTGCGTTTCCCGTGTTGAGGACTATTAGGCTTAGACGCGCAGCCATTTCTAGAATGCGCTTTCCTCTCGAGTCCGTGTTTGGCATACCCCACTCTACTGCTTTGGAATTTAGGTCTCCGGCGATGATTAGTTGGCCTTCTATTGACCTGGCTGTGTCCTCAATGTTGTCGAGCTTTTCTTGGAATTCCTGTATGCTATCGCTTGGCGTCAAGTAGCAGCTGATTACTGTAAAAAGGTCGCATTTGGCCCAGACGAAACCATTGCCGTTCCCTTTGTCTACAGTGATGGCGTTACTCCCTGGTGGTAGCCATATAGCGGCGGTCGAGCTGCTATCTTCCAGCCAGGTGCCTCTCTCTTTCTTTTTATATTGCTCGCTTATGATGATTAACTCGTATGCATTCTCCATCACCATTTGCGAGAGTAGTGCGTCAGCAGCCTTGCATCTATGCATATTGGCTTGTAAGATATTCATTTGTTTTGGTATTTCCTATATACCGTACATTTTGCGGAACCCGGGATATGGTCAACTTTTCCGTGTTTAGCCTCCACGCAGAGGCAGCATAAGGGAGGCTTTGTGCACTCTTTCATTTTGTGACCTGGTTGGCCGCATTTTATGCAAGCACCTTGTCCTCTTCTATCCGGCCCTTTGCAGTCCCAGGTTAGGTGCCCTGGTCCAAAGCAGCGAAAGCATCTTTTTGGGGTTTCTTTCAGTCGCAGCCTGCAGTTTACCCAGCCGATTTTTATGCGTGCCTGTCGCATCAGTGTGTCAGCTTTATCCTCATCGAGCGTTATATATGCCCTGACCTGCTCTCTTGTGTTAGGTGCTGTTATGCTTATCGTCAAGTCTTCGATGGAGTCCTGCAGCACTTTTTTTACGGCCTCTGCTACTTCCTCTTTTGTTGAAAGGGAGTCGAGGTCTCTAATCTCTATTGTGGCTTTCGATTTGACGTCGGCCACGGTTGCGGATTCTCGGAGGGTCGTCTTGAGTGCCTCGCAAAAACTGGCTTTTGTGGATTGTCCCTTCTCCAGCTCCAGTAGTAAAGCCCCGGCTCTTGTTTTGCGAATCCCTTTGATTTTCACCTCTGCTTCTCTTAGGTTAACCTTGCTACGGATATTCTTCAGGACCTCGGCGTAGCTATTTCCTTCTGCCGGCTTAATGATTACGGCCTACGATTGTCGTTTGGGCCTGCTTTTTGCTCTCTGGTTTGAGGCGATATTCCTCCCTTGTTGTCCTCCCTCTTTTGGGTTTTTGTTTTCCGTTCCTTCTAGTGCGTGTATCTTCCTTGCTTTTTTGGGCAAGACTTTCTGCCACTGGCCGTCCTTTTCACTTCTTGGTCGTACTGTTTCTCGAGGCTCCACTGGACTTGTCGCCCGCCGCTTCGAGGTTGTTGGCTCTGTGGTCGTGATCCGTCTGCTTAGAAGTCCGCGCCTTTTCTCGTTTTCTGCGATGAGCCAGTTTCTGCGGTAACTCTTCATTACGTCGAAGAGTTCATCCAGCTGTGCCGCTCCGTTCTTGACATCCAAGCTGACATTCTTTTGCTTTGCCATCGCCGTCTTCATGATTTGCACGATACTCTTGCATTTTTCCAAAGATTCCTCTTCTGCTCGTCGCATTTGAGTGATGTACTCCTGTTTCGGCGAGTTTTGAGGTCCTTCTATGGTGGCCACTGGGGTGCTCTTCTCTTCTGTTTGTTTTTCTGGTGGTACTTGTGTGGCAGGAGTTTCCTTTGAGGCTATCTTTTCTCCAGTTTTTTCGACTTGTTTGGGAGTGATGGTCAGGGTAGGGGATCTGAGTATCCTACTGCTTCTGCGGAACACGGTCCCGTATTCCTCGTCTTGAGCCTCTTTGTTTTGTTGTTCTGTATGTTGTTCCTTCTGTTGGGGTTTTTGTTGTTGTTGTGGTGTGTTCATTTTAGTTCTAATGGGTCTCCGCTTCAAGGCGCTATCTCCGCACGTTGTAACAGTTGCCCTTTATGAACCCCGTGGTTATCTATGCAAGCAGGGAGGCCACGCAAGGGTTGACTCAAGTCCTTATGGGAGCTTGTGTTCAGAGCCAGGTTCAGGCACGAATCAGGAGCTCGTCTCAACTGAACCTGTACGGCCAAAAAATAATTTTTGGCGACGTGCATTGAACGTACTTGAAGACCTGCCAGGGTTTTAACGAGACGGAGGTGAGAGCAGTATTAGCCTGCCAGCCATTTCGGTAAGATGTCACTCTTGCCTACTGAGGTGATAGAATACTGTCCTCCCCAGCCCTTTGTCAGACTAGTCCATTATTGGTTTCCAGTATTCCATAATCAGAACCTTACTGGCCTCGATTCTGATGGGCGCTTGCCCAGGGTTTTCGCCGGCGTCTGAGCACTGTTGGTGCTGCTCACTGCATGGTTCCCTCGTCGCTTTGTTGCCTCCCTCTCTTGGGTAGGTTCTCCCTCGGTGCAACCCCGGTGGGGGTTGTGGACGCTTATTTGAAGGCGGCATCTTCTCGCCTCTTCGCCGGAGGTTCATTGGGCGTATTAGGCGTTTTGAGCCAAGCCCTCCTCTCCTGCAGCTCTTGGTCGGGGGCTGCGTATTACTATTCGCAGCTAACCTACTTAACGTAGGCCGTCCACTATCCGCCAGCTGTGACCCCGGTAGTAGCCTGAGCTCAGCCCTACCCGCACTCTTCATTTAAGAACAGTTAAACATACATTTAACACATTAAAATTTCATATATTCATATATGTATGTATGTACACTGTAACGCTGTACTAAGCAAAACTGCGCATCTCAGCAAGACAAGCGCTCCCCAGGCACCCATTTAAATATTTTCGCTGGCCATTCTCCACATATGGCATGGCCTAGTGGCTTTTGTTTATTTAACTATCTTCGCTTCTCCAACTTTGTTTTATTTTTATTTCGCATTTTTAATTTTTTTTTGTTTTGCATAACTTTCAAATCATCTTTCTTTTGTTGATTAACCCTTCTCGTTTTAGTATGTGTTACCTCATTTAGTTTTTATTCAGCTCATGCCTATTATATAATGAGTCTGCTATGTTGACATTGAATTTCATTAAATGTGTATAAAAATGCGTTGTCAACCAAGAGAAGAGGAACGACCTTTAAATGCCTAACAAATGCAGCTGGTGGCCATGGGTGGATATATATATTTGCTTATATATATGTATATATATATTCATATATATATGTAAATATTTATTGGAGCATTTTTTATATGCATATAGACGCAATATAAAGTCGTTTAAGAAATAAAGAAGAAGACATTGGTTAATGTTATCATAATTATTACCTTTTCTATAGTAGATTTTGTATTAATTTTTGCCGAAAAAATTTTACATGAACAAGAACACTTTACCGCTCTTTGATTGATTGATCACTTATATTTCTATTTATATGAGTCGCAGTTCAAATTGGTCACAACGTAAAAAGTGAGCTTGAGATCCGCTTCTTAGTATATATAGTACATATGTACATTGTATGTATTTGTTTCAGATAACATTATTTGGTGTTCCGATTTTAGAGAAATTTCCAAAAATTTCTTCAAATCGAAATCTCAGAGAAATTGAGAATTCCTTAGAGTAGTCCTACTAGTAGATGGTTTATGCATTGCAACTTTGCCAAATTTAAATTTGACGCTACCAGTTAAAATTCTATAAGATCAGTGGAGATATACCAGTCACTATCGACGTTGAGATCGTGAAGACCAAACTTTCATTATTATTAAAACATAACTTTTACTCCAAATTGTTTTCTACCACTGATCAGGCTAAATTATTCGATTTCTAGTGTGTCCTTCTTGTGAGATCTGATTTACCAGCATTGAGGATTTCTCGATAGATATAAGCCGTTTTAATAGGTTCAACATTGATATAGTGATATAGATAAATATATAGTAGTCTTGCCTTTTTTTATTACAACAAAATGGCAAGTGGATTTTCTCGACGTGAAAGTCGAGTTATCATAATAATTTAACTCAGGCAAAAATTTAACGAGACAGCTTTTCTTAACAGATTAAATACTTCGTTGGTGAATATCGTATATATGAACCTCGAATATGAGCCAAATCGTGCCATAAATATGATTTTTGAATTCAAATCTCGCCATCTATTGAAATTTTATTATTACTATTAATTATTTCAAAGGTAATAAGTTCTCAGGGGGTGGTTTAAAGCCCTTTTTATTCGTATTTCTTTTGTATTGCTATGTATCTATTAGATTAGTTACGACAGCCACATTATCTAATTAGTAGTGAATAAACCAGGCTTTGTAAAATGCCGAAATTATATTTAATACTCAAATACGTGTGTTTACATAGTCTATTTTCACACTATATTGTAACGAGGTATAAAAAAATATATATACTTTTTAATAAGTATAAAATAACATACAATATATATTTTTTTAATTTACAGAAAATCGACATATCCTTCCTCAGTCGGCCAGAGCTCTTGCTACAAAACAACTAACACATCAATTAATATTTTGGAGTGAAAATTGTAAGTGCGAAAACCGATTTTAATCGAGAACGTATATTAATTAATAAGCCGAATTTAGTAAAAAAAAGAAAAATCTAAACCTTGTTGAGAAACATATGTTTACTATTATAGTGCGTAATTAAAGACAAAAAAAAATTTTTTTTTGCTTGCTGCTCTGAAAAATTGCTCGCTCTTCAGTATGAGCTCTTTCTTGTAAGAAAGGCCCTTGGCCTAATGATTTTCTATTTTTTTCTTATTATCAGATAGAAAAATGCAAAAAAAATCGCTTCCAACTACTAGAAGACATATTTCGTTTCATAGATTTAGTAGAAAATTTATTGCTCTACAAAATGGTTTCCTACGGTTTTTTCGTAAAGATGTTAACGGTTGAACTTTGACAATTTTAAGGCATTTTTATCTTTTGAATAACACAATTCAATGAAAACAAATCACTTTAAATTGCCAAGCTCAAAGTCTTGTAGGAAATTTTCTGCTCTACAAAAGTGGCCTACATAATTTTTCGATTAAGTTAATCTCTTAAGAGGTAACCATCCTCAAGCATCAATGTCTATCAAAGGAAAGTATGAAATGACCAAAAAAGAAAAAAAACCCACGTCTTGTCACCATTAACGTTATGTTTGATGAATGTAAAGTTCTCAGCCGCGTTTTCAAGCATTTCTTTAGCAAACTCGAAGGTGTTTCTGCAAAAGTTTCAAGTCTCGTGATATGAGTATAGAATTGATACATTTCATACCCAAAACATTAACGAATATATATGAGTCGGTCCATAAGAAATGTTGAAATCCTGTGATATCACTCTAAAGCCAACACGACGATCTTCACCTACTGTTTCTTTAAAATTTTCGATGTTTTAGGCATTAACAGAGGTGTATGGACGACACGATTGATGACCTCGCGACAATTCAAATGCTTGTGTTCGTGATAAAATAGAATCCCCAAAACACTTCTGCAGACATTTCAGCATACTTTAGCCGTAGTTCCATTGGCAAAACAAAATTTCCGAACATATTTTTTGTTAAACTTTTTTCTATGGTAAAAAACGTGTCTTAAACAAATACCTTACATGAAAGGGGTACCAATCTAGAAAAAAATATTTATCTGTTTACGCGTGCAGTTTATATGGATCGATCAAGAAATCAATTTAAGTTTTGCTTTACTTACATACAGAATTGAATAATATTGAGTTAAGTATTTGACAACCCGACTTTGACTCGCACTAGTACAGTTCAAAGTAACTGGAATACAATAGAAATGATTACAGCGAAGACGCGCATATCTTCATGCATATTTTTTGCACTGATATTATATTTCCAATTTCAGTTCATTTAAATGAACATACCAAATAACTGGGCCTGAAAAGTTGCAAATAACAGTATTGGCACATGTTTTGCGCGCTTATTGCGTGCAACACGATTTGAGTTGACCACTGAAGCGAACCGACAATGACACAATTCAATAGAATAAACTATCAATTAATTTTACAAAACGCAATTAAATTTGGCACATGACAATTTTCCAATATTTGGTCTACTTATTACGCTTGAATAACTTGAATGGACAGACATACATACAAATTTGCTAATGATGGTTTGCCAATATTTGTTGCAATTTGTGTGCAACATTTTTCGGCCTTTAATTTGCTTTTATTTAAACCATTCTTGTTTAATTGCTCACTAGCCATAAATATATCCTTAATATTGTATTGGTGTTAATTTCGGCAGTTCTAATTTATGGTTTAATAGATTGACAAATAAACGCAAAATCTAATTTAGCGGTAGAGTTGTTATGTCTGGTTGTTGTTGTAAATTACGAGGTGTGTTCAAAACGTATCGCGAATTTTGTGTTTTTTCAAAAATTATTTATTTATTTATGAATATCTATTTTGTCCCCTTCAAAGTAATACCCATGAGATATTATACACTTGTGCCAACGGTTTTTCCAATCTTCGAAGCACTTCAAAAACTCATTTTTTTTATCTTCTTCAGCTCCTCCTTCGATGCCGTCTTTATCTCGTCAAGAGAAGCGTAACGTCGTCCTTTCATGGGTCTCTTCAGTTTAGGGAACAAGAGAAAGTCACAGGGGGCCAGATCTGGGGAATACGGTGGCTGCGGCATCATTAGTGTGTTGTTTTTGGCCAAAAAGTCGCGCACAAGCAACAATGTGTGTGAGCAGGGGCGTTATCGTGGTGCAAAAGCCAATTTTTGTTCTTCCACAAATCCGGGCGTTTCTGGCGGATTGCTTCGCACAAATTGCGCATAACTTGCAGATAATATTCCTTATTGACCGTTCTTCCCTGCAATCGAAGAAAACTGTCAGTTACGATTAGCGATACTTTTTGAACACACCTCGTACTTCTGTGTACGCGTGTTACGCAAAAAGTTATATGGAAATATTATATCTTAAAATATAATAAGTCATTTGTTAAAGCAAAGACAATAACTTAACGGTTCACTAAGCTATTAAGGCATAACCCATTTTTTGAGACTTTCTTCAGTAGCTCTCTTTCATTGAAATATATAATTTTTTATAGTGGTAGAACTGTTGTTCATTTTTTGAACAAATTTACCATTGTAATGCATATGTATTTTTATACTATCAGAAAGTAGAGACCTCCTCGAACATAAGGCCTGCTGATTTAAAAACAAGTTAATATTTTGACTCAACATTTTTAATTAAAAATTATGTTTTTTTATTTAAAGTCAAAGTAAAGATTCCTGTTTAATAATTTAAATTAAAAACATACCAACCTTCGTGATAGGAAAAAAAAAAAATAAGGAGATAAATTTTGTCGTCATGAGAAAAAAGTCTTTAAGCAAAAATTGCAGAGATTTTCATTATCTACAAGATTGTCATGGGACTTTTTACCATAGAAACTTCTTTCCATAAGAGTCGAAAATTTGTTGGACATTGAAACCATTTTTAACCCTTAAAAATTTAACAGATCGGCCCTAAATCATTTTCGCCTTATTGTTTGGTATTTTATCTTTCGTTTCCAATGGGTTTTATGTTGCTATGATCATCCCTACATCCTGCCGCCAATCTCCAGGAAGACATCCAGAAAAAGATACATATCTGGCGATGAGATTTTTCAGCATAACATCACCAAAAGTCTAAAAACCCTAAAAATTAACATTATTATAGTGAATACAGGTAAAAATCGAAGTACTGGTCAAAATTTTGATTTTTTTTTTGTGAAAAAATGTACGCATCTTAATGGGTTAAAGAGTTATTCTTCTTTTAAACAAAATAATATAGAAGGTCGTTTGAAAATTTTAAATCGGTCAGGGCGTTTCGGAAAAAATCCTCATCGACTCTAAAACGGTCTAGGTCTTTTAAGTTTGCAGAAATCAAATGGAGATAAATCTGGCGAATACGGTGGTTGCGCCACGTTATTGGTTGCGAAAAAGTCACGAAGAATCAATATAGTCTTCGACGATGTGTTATAATAGTGCTAAAACCAAGACTTGTCTGCCCATAATTCCGGCATCTTTTCCTTGTTGACGGTTTGGCTGGTTGAAAGGAATTCGGAGTGCACCACACCTCGATAATCGAAGACAACTGTCAACATAACCTTGATTTATAACCTACATTGAGATGGTTTTTTCGGCTGCGGCTCACCTTTTTTACATTATTTGGCGAATTGAACGTCTGTTTCCAAGTCGTAAACATAGATCCAAGACTTATCGCTCATTATTTCACAGTCGTTAACGCGACGCTGTTTTTCGAAAAAATTTAATGATTTTGGAACCAATCGTGCTTTTACTTTTTTTATCTTTCAAAATGGTTATCAGTGATCCTTCCTATATTTCAACGATGTCAGCAAATTTAAATTGAAAAGGATTACTATTTTTTGCCTAGAGTACATAGTATATGCAGTTATTTAAGAATTTGTTCAGTGGACCATTTGTTTAACTCTACACATATCGACAAATATTTGACATAAATAAATTTTGTAACTATGCAATTCTACTATACATACGTGTGATGTCTACTGGAGCGTTATGATTCAACATTTCAGTTTCGGCGCATAATTTTAGCCACAACTAATTGAGTAAAATGATTTGGCAATTAACATTTGACCAACAATAACCAAATTATGTGCTTATGACGTTTAAATATATGTCATCACATTTCTTCTCCAGCTCGCTCGTGGCTTAATTATATCATTTCAATCTCAATAAATGTCAAATGTGTCATTTTCTGCTGGTCGAAAATGTAAAATAAATTAAAATTCTGACTATGGTATTGCTCCAGATATGCCAAAATAATAATTGGTTGTAAACGTGCGTATTTTAACCTAATTTGATGAAGCAATTTGCAAAATTAAACAGAGCATACGAGTAAATTAGCTGGATTGAGGAAGTAAATCCTCGAGCTGCTGTGAAGTTTTTGAAGAATTTTGTTTACAGGAGTAATGACTAAAATATGGGAGAGAATTGAATTCGAATTACTGTATTTTCGAACTTTATTAGCATTTCAGATTTTTCGAAGAACCTAAAATTTCGTGATCTCTTCGCTAAAGCAGTTGAATATGTGCCTTATTTGAATGTTTCTCATACGCACTGGTGACCTGCTGCCACGTCTGAGTTATATAACCATTTGTTATTGTATTTTTAAGAGCGTGAGAGATATATTATATTTTTTTTTGTTTAGTTCAATATCCGTTGACTTCGGTATAACAAAAAAATCTAGGTATACAACCATACATACCTACAACTGCAATACATAAGTCACTCTATAACTCTTCAAAAGCCATCTATCAACAAAAAAAGAAAAGCTATCAGAAAAACGCTTATTTTATTTAGTGAAATTGCTATTCTAAATTTTTTTACAAGCTTTGTCATGTTTGTTCTTATGTTTCTACGTTTTCGCTTTTTCAACTCCATTCGACACTGACCCACATATAAAATGACAAAAACCATAACATGACGACAAAAGCGCGCAGAAAAAAAAAAACTCGCAAAGGAACAAATAAAAACTGAAACCACATTTTCTCGACTTTGCACCACTTAAGGAACAGACAATTGTATGAATGTTTAAAATACAATATAACGGGTGATTTTTTTGAGGTTAGGATTTTCATGCAGTAGTATTTGACAGATCACATGGGATGTCAGACATGGTGTCAAAGAGAAAGATGCTCAGTATGCTTTGACATTTCATCATGAATAGACTTACTAACGAGCAACGCTTGCAAATCATTGAATTTTATTACCAAAATCAGTGTTCGGTTCGAAATGTGTTTCGCGTCCGTGTCCGATGAGCGATGAGGCTCATTTCTGGTTGAATGGCTACGTAAATAAGCAAAATTGCCGCATTTGGGGTGAAGAGCAACCAGAAGCCGTTCAAGAACTGCCCATGCATCCCGAAAAATGCACTGTTTGGTGTGGTTTGTACGCTGGTGGAATCATTGGACCGTATTTTTTCAAAGATGCTGTTGGACGCAACGTTACGGTGAATGGCGATCGCTATCGTTCGATGCTAACAAACTTTTTGTTGCCAAAAATGGAAGAACTGAACTTGGTTGACATGTGGTTTCAACAAGATGGCGCTACATGCCACACAGCTCGCGATTCTATGGCCATTTTGAGGGAAAACTTCGGACAACAATTCATCTCAAGAAATGGACCCGTAAGTTGGCCACCAAGATCATGCGATTTAACGCCTTTAGACTATTTTTTGTGGGGCTACGTCAAGTCTAAAGTCTACAGAAATAAGCCAGCAACTATTCCAGCTTTGGAAGACAACATTTCCGAAGAAATTCGGGCTATTCCGGCCGAAATGCTCGAAAAAGTTGCCCAAAATTGGACTTTCCGAATGGACCACCTAAGACGCAGCCGCGGTCAACATTTAAATGAAATTATCTTCAAAAAGTAAATGTCATGAACCAATCTAACGTTTCAAATAAAGAACCGATGAGATTTTGCAAATTTTATGCGTTTTTTTTTTTAAAAAAGTTATCAAGCTCTTAAAAAATCACCCTATATATGTATGTGTAGATTTTTGCTGCTTTTTAGAAATGCACAAATGCATGCTGCGACTTCTTGTTGTCGTGTTGTTGGCAAACTTCAAGCCATAAACTAAGTCAGAAAAACAAAAACAAAGAAAAAGTTGTACCATACAAACTATAAAATGCATGAGTATTGTTATTGCGTGCAGTTTTTATGCTAACCGAAAAGAATAAGTGCATATGAGAAGAGCGTACAGTGTGGATAAAGTTTTCGTACTGACAGCTGATGAAAATTTGTTTTAGATGTTTGATGTCTAAAGATTTATAAAGAAATAATAAGATTTTACTGAATTTCGAAAAAATTTCTAGTATGTGATGTAGGAAATTAGCATATTTTATATACTGCTTAGAAATATTTTTTCATAATCTATTCAAAATGATAATATGGGCTTATTCGAATTCTCATAACACTTAACTATGAACTACACTTTGAAAACTTATATGTATATCGTATTTTTTAAATCTTTCGAATTTCATTTTTAATTCAATTTTGGGATTCTAGGCGATTTAATAAATTGTGAATTTTCGAAAAAGCTCTATACCTGAGATTATTTAATGATAAAGAACGCATTGCAAAAAAAAAATACTGAACAAAATTCAAAATCGAAATTCGGACCAATTTCGATTTCGATTTTTTTAATTTTCAATGACTTAAAAAAAATATCTAAATTCGGTCTAACTTCGAATTCGAAGTTTTCATTTATTTCATTAATTATATTCAAAAAATAAATTGTCTCTAGTTTATCTCGAGTTCAATACCTACTATAATACCTAATACCATACTCTCTAAGTCAGCTTGTATTCCTTTTTTTTTATTTTTAATAATACACACAGTTCTAATTTTTTTTTAATTTCGAACTGAGATTACCTAATCCTGTAATAATTTTCAAAATTATGTTTCCAACACAAAGTGAAAAAAGTCGAAACAAATATATTTTCGAGTTCGAAATGAGTCCAAAAAATACTTTGCGGAAAATAATATTCTCAAGCGAAAAATATCTAATAAAAATATTTTCGATTTTGAAACAAGTTCGAAAAATATTTTTCGGAAAATAATTTGCTCGAGTTTATCTTATTACTTAATAAATTAATATTTTTTAAGGAATAGTGAGGAAGGAATATATAGGAATATTTTCGACTTCGAAATGTGTCCGAAAAATATTTTGCCGAAAATAATATTCTCAAATTCACCTCGAATTCCCTACGAGTTTAACTTCGATTTTTTTAAATTCTTCTAAATAAATTTAGTATACTAAATCCGTTATAAAAAATTATATTCAATGTCTAATGTATTGCGAAAAATCGCTGTTCTTTAGTACATATCGAATTTTCAACTAGATTGACTTCGAAACTTATAATTATTCTAAATAAGTATCAGCATATTTTTTTCGCTCACTATATGTAACCATATGTCGTATATGCCTTCATCATACTTTTCATTTGTATATTAAGCCATGCTTTGTGAAATATTTAGTGCAAGAGCGTTGAGCAAAAAAGCATAGCGTTTATTAAAGATTTATACTTCTACATAAGTCATATTGTTGATATAAAGAATTGTTTGCTGAACTTTGACCATTATAAATGTCTTTTGTTAACAACATCAAATTGCGGACAACATTTATTCGGCTAAAAAGCATTGTATTTCTTTGCATTGAGACCTAGTTTTGAAAAGTACTTAAGTTGAGATGACACAGTATTCGGTTTGACAATTAAAGCACATCTATTTCAAGCGCAGAAAATTCATCTTATTTTTTTTATGATATAATGTAATGGGGTGTTAGGCATATGTGGTTAAGTGATCAATAAAATACAATTTTTACAACCATTTTTAATGATTTTGCGAAGTTTGATCTTCAAATATCAATTAATGTGTGTTTGGCAAGTGTTTATTTACGATATGAACAGTTTGACTGGTGATCTTTGCCATGGAAAAAATTTATCAACGAGTTTGCTTGAATTTTTATATTTTCAATGAAAACACGGCGACGGAAGCGTTGATAGTTTTGCAGAAGTGTTTTGTGGAGTTACATTTTATTACGAACACAAGTGGTTGAGTGGCAGAAGGCATTCAGTTAAGGTAGGGAAGTCATCGAAAATTTGGCTCATGCGAGTCGTCCATCCAGCTCTGTAAGGGCAATAAAATCGAAAAATTAAAGAGACTGTGCTTGAATAAAAACAAGGCCGAAGTCGGTAAACAAGTAAGGAAATGCCATTTATTGTTTTCATTGATTATACCGGCGTGGATTACAGACATGGATTTTTCGGTATGACAATGCGCAGTCATTTTCTATCACAGTTGTGACTAAAATTTTGGTCAAACGAGAGTTATCGGTCAGCCAACGTATTCACCAGATTTATCATTGGCTTTTTCTGTTTTCGACACGAAAAAATCTGCTTCGGAAAAGCCGCTTTGATCATTTGCTTTTATTATATTTGAAACCACTACTTAGAGAAAATCAAATATTCAAAATAATTAAATTCTATTGAAAAACTATAGGATACCTTTAAACAAGAAAGTTTTTTGTGTTCACCGTGAGGGTCGGGCAGTAAAAATTTTGTGTTAAACTCCTATTTTTAGGTTAACTAAGTCTCGTATCTCGGTTACGATACGGATCCAATCACTGTTCGCATTTTACACATGATTTAAGATTAATACTTTTTACTTCAACTCCATTGAGAATGATTAAAAGGAATCATATTTACAGCGCCTCGAGTTTTTTAATGCCTATACTACTATTAATATATATTTGCCAACATTTAACATATGAAAGATCAGAATGATAAGCTAGTCGAATTAGCCGACAGTTTCTCCATCCGGGTCTTATCAGTGTGGGCGAAGTTAACCTTTTTTCGTGGGTTTTTAAGCATTTTTCTAACATAATCACTGGAGAGCCTTGATAATGGATTCTTGAGAATCTCTCTGTCCGTACCACTCTCCATTGTCTTCTTTCTCTTTTCCTTTACCTCTCTCTTTCTTGTCTTCTCTCTCTTTTGCTTCCTCTCACTTCTTGTCTTCCATCGCTTTTTCTTCCACTATCTCTCTCTTTTTATACCCTGAACAGGATATATTAAGTTCACCACGAAGTTTGGAACACCCAGAAGGAAGCGTCGGAGACCCTATAAAGTATATATACTATATAAATGATCAGTGTGTTGAGGTGGGTCAATTTAGCCATGCCCGTCTGTCTGTCTGCCTGTATATATACGAACTAGATCCTCAGTTTTTAAGATATCGTTTTGAAATTTTGCAAACATCATTTTCTTTTCAAGAAGCTGCTCATTTGTCAGAACTGCCGATATCGGACCACTATAACATATAGTTGCCATACAAACTGAACAATCGGAAACAAATGCTTGTATGGAAAACTTTTATATTTGACAAGGCATATTCACGAAATTCGACACAGGTTAGTTTCTAAGGCAACAATGTAATATCCGAAGAAATTGTTCAGATCGGCTTACTATAGCATATAGCTTCCATACAAACTGAACACATAGTTACTAATAGAAATGCATCTGTGAAGGGTATATTAGCTTCGGTGCAGATGAAGTTAACGTTTTTTCTTGTATTCTCTCTCCTTGTATTCTTTTGAACCTTCTCGGTGGAGTTACCTTGTAAGATGGTAAATTGTAGTATTGTAAGAAGCTCCTCTCCTTCCAGAAATTATACGAAAGATTTTCTAGTAAGTTACATGTGATTCCAAAAACGTAACTATTTTCAAATCAGACTCATCAACCACACCACTATTTCCTGTCATTCGCAAAAAGCAAAAACAAAAAACGTGCACACAACATACGATTTTCCATTAGTTTTATTGTTAGTGTTGCTTTTAATTTGAAAGACACTCAAATGATATGCAATCTAACGGTTATACGGTTTTCAAATGAGAAACATGAACGGATGAACGCAATGAACACGATAAAAGCAATTGAGCTTAGAGGCGTAGTTGAGAGTTGCCGGCGGCGCCGGAGCTGGAGTTCGGCGCAGGGCGAGCGATAATTGTGTGTATTTGTGTCAACGTTGTTGCTGCCACAGCCGCTGCCGCAGTCGCTGCGGTTGACGTGGTCGGTGTGACTGCACTTTGCGAGGCGTTTGCCACTTCCAGATGCAATCGAATGCGAAATATGGTTAATCATCCCAGATGAAAATGCAAATTGCTTACACACAGCTGTCATAAATGTGTCTGTGGTTGCATCAATGTTTTTATATACATATGTAGTGTGCATGTGCGCTGGAGGCCACTGCATACAGCATTTGTTGTTATTAATTGAATGTGAGTTTTACACTCTTTGAATATTGAAGTTTATACATTGTATATGGATCTATGGACCTAATTGCGTATGTACATGTGTCGGTGATAGAATTTATTGCCCTGAGAATTTGTTGCAACTCTATAAAGGCATATGGTATAAGTACCGCATTTTATTATGCGCATAAATAAAAATGTGTAGTGGCAGCGATGGAGTGGCGGTTAATGCTACGATGCGCTTGATTAACGAAATTTCTGCCTAAACTTTGTTCGTAAATATGTATAGTATATTTCGTGTCATTATTCAGAGTGTTGCTGAACCAGCAACAGAAGCTACCACTGTAATTGCAAGAGGGAGGACAGTGATGGGGATACAATGCTTCATTTGCGTTAAATTAAACTATAACAGCTGATCTGATGTTTATAATTATTCTTAAAAGGTTGTAGAAGGAGCAGAAATTGGAGCTTATCACTACCTCAAATTAAGCCTGGATTTCTCTATGAGTACCTCTCCCTCCGTTTCTATTGCTCTCTCCTTACTCCTTTTCCACTATTTCTCTTCATCTACGGGCCTTTATCACGAGGTGAATGTGAAGATAGAAATCACTAATATATTAATTGCATCCGATATTATGCTTATTGGATATTTATAATAACCTCTCACCTTCCGCCCAAACTACAATGACCGCTCTGGGCTAATCTTAAGGATGAATACTCTGCTGAGCACTTCAGTCTGTGCCAGTTCGGTTATGGAATGTAACTTGTTCCAGTCCGGTGGGGAAGATATTAGAATACAAATCTTTAGCCAGAGACATTTCTGTTCTATTAATAGAAAGTTCGAAAGTCTAACTCCACAAAGGACACAAATAGTGTAATGAAAGCGTGATCCATTTCGAGATTTCTTATTTTTTTAGAGAAAATAAACAGAAACTACCAATTTAATGTGGAATTTTTATCATCATTCAAAAGAACATTATTTGGCATTTATTTTTTGAAGGTTATCTCTTTAAAATTTTGGTCGCGGCTATGTCTCAGATGGTCTATCCGTTGAGTTCAATTTTCGAAGACTCATTCGAGCGTTTCGACCCGTGACTTGCGAATAACGCACGTGATGTTTTGCTCCAAGGCTTGAATCGAACCGGGATTGTCCGCATAGACTTTAGACTTTACATAACATTGTGATATTACACGATCTTGGGAACCAATTGATCTACCCAAAACGTGACATTATCATTATCGTTTTTGTAAAAGTTTCAGGGCTTTTGGTACGAGTCTCGAATTTAGACGATTCATACCCAAAAAATTAATCAAAATGTGTTGAGTCCATCCATAAAAGATATTGAGAATCTCTGCTATTTCTTGGATACCAACACGACGATTTCCAAGCCCTTTTTCTTTAACTTTTTTTGGTGTTATCGTCATTAATAGAGGTGAATGAACGATTTCCACGAGGCAAGTTGTTGATTCAAGATCGTCACTGAATACCAATCTAAGCAAAAAATATTATATGTAGTTTCGCTTTGTGCCTGCAGTTTATTATAACCGGTCCGGATCAAATTTGATCATAAAGGCCGCAGTTTACTATGACAAGTCGGAATCAAATTTGATCATATGTCGTATAATTATAACGAGTTTCTACTCTTCCTAGTAGATAATCTTTGTAAATGCAGATGTGATAGAAAATTTTAGGTTATGTTGAACTAAATTAATATTTTTGAAAATACTGCATCTGGGCAACTTAATATTAATACTGATTTCTTTATAAAAAAATATTGTGATTATGAATTGAATAAAATACACATATTAATATGAGAATTTTGTAAAAAAAAATTTATAAAAAAAAATGTAAATAAAATAAAAAACAAAAAATAAATAAATAAAATATTAAAAAATTAAAATAAATAAAAAATAAAATTGTAATAAAAATGCTTACCTAAAATTTGAAATAATTTAAAAAAGAAATACTAATAATAAAATATATATGTATGCATATTTTTATAAAAGATACCATTATTAAAGGACTTTTTTTAACTAATTTTTCTAATTTTTTTTTTTGCTTTGTTGTTTTTTTTTTTTTTAAATAAGATGTAATAAATAAAATTTTATGACAAATTTTTAATGAATTTGAAAGAAATACTATTATTATATATTTTTAATAAAAGATGTTATTATTAAAAGTAAAATTTCAATTTTTTTGGCTCTACAGCATTTGTTGTTTTTCGCTTAAAAATAAGTGTACTAAAAGTTTTTAATGATTTTTGAATTTATTGTTTTTCGCTTAAAAATAAGTGTAATAAAAGTTTTTATTGAATTTGAAAAAAACACTAACAATAAAATTATAGATTTTTAATAAAATATATCATTATTAAAAAAAAACAATTATTTATAATTTTAAAAGTTATTTTTTTTTTAATTTTTTAGCTCTACAATATTTGGTGTTTTTCGCTTAAAAATAAAATGTAATAAAAAAAATTTTGTGAAAATTTTTTAATGAATTTGAAAAAATACTAATAATAAAATATATAATAAAAGATAGAATTAGAAAAGAAAAAATATATAAATAAATTAAAAAATAACAAAATATATATATAATTTTAATTACAAAAAAAAAAAAGATTTTTTGATGTTTGTCTAATTTTTCTAATTTTTTTTATTATATAATAATGTGTTTTCTTTAATAATTTCTTTTTTTAGTTCTTCAATTGGTATTTTTCGCTTAAAAAATATATTGGAAAAAAAATTTGTAATGATAAAAAATTAACCAAAAATCTAAATAATTCATATTTTAAATGTTCTTAGTTTTTAGTATTTTTTAAATATAATTATTTTTAATTAAACTATAAATTTAATATAATACATTTTGTTGCATTAATATTTGTTTAGCCTTCTTCTCTGCCCCCCACCAGCAACCAAAACCTCCTGCATATTTATATTTGATATTTGAAGTTGTATTCCTTGGGTATTACCTCAACTGACTAATATCGCTTCCATTGCATGCCACCCGCATGTCATGTTGCAAGTTGCACATTGGCTAGGAATGAAATTATTATTAATTCCACAAATTTAATGCCGCAAATTGGAGTGGAGTGCATAAATGCAAAATTGTTTGCACAGGCAAAGCTTAAATACACATACATATGTGTATGAATATATGTATGTGTTTAGGTATTCCTAGAAATTCATTAATGTACACATTAAACGCAATTATTCCTCCATTGGCCAACCCGAAGGCAATCATGCACGCCAGCGGCCACAACGAGCGCCAGTGCGGACTTATTACTTACAAATATGTGCAAATAAGCCACATTCACTGAGCTCACATGACACGCATGCGCAAATGTAGACATTTTCATGCCACTTTTAGGCACTTGTACTAATTTACACATACGCTCAAAGACGCACGTTGGTGTTCATTTATGCAGTTGAGCCACATTGCATTGCAGCTGCAGTTTGTTGGTGTTGTTGTTGCCGTAAGGCTAGTGAGGCGGTGCAATGGAGCTGAATTTTGAATTTTTTTGCTTATATTTTTTTCATCTTTTTTTTTTTATAATTTTTTATTATTTTTTTTTTCATTTTTTTTCCACAATAATTACATTGTTCGATATTTTTTCTTGCGCCGCTGAGAATCTGTGTGAAAATGCCTTGTCGAATTTCGATTTTCTAAATCATTGTAAATCAGAAAAGCACGCCACTTTATCTCAGCATTGTTGACTGGGCCCAAGTGGAGACACTTACACACATACATACATATGTATACAAAGTGGGTGACTACAAAAAGCCAGCGCCAATAATGGCTTGCATCTCGAACGTACGCGCTGAGTTGCTACAACTGCACTTGTCTGGCCACCACTTACACACATACTTAAGTATATAATTGTATATACTTACATGCATACATACATGTATAAGTATGTAAGCGCATGCATAACACAGTGCTCGCGGTTCAGCTCGACTGCACTTTCACTTTTCACAAAAATTTAGCACTTCAATGCCTACTCAACTTCACCCGACAGCGGCGCTTCGCCACTCAAGTAAACTCGCCAGCAAATATGTGCTTTTGTTTCAGCAATATTTTTGTATTTCTTGACTTTTTTTTTGTAATTATCATATTTCTTTCTCAACGCTTTTAATCGCTTGATTACGGCAATCGTTCGCTTGTTTGTTTAGCTGCCACTTGTTTTGTGCTGTTACGCATGCGCATCAACTGCGCTTCAACCGGGTATGAAGTTATGTTATACACTGTTTTTGTTGTTGTTTTTGTAGTTATCTGATACAATTGAACTTTGCTGATATATTAGATAATTTGTAATTACAAATCGTTTGGTTAGAGTTGCCAACTTTCTGTTTGATTTTTTGGTTGCTTGCTTTTTAATATTTTTTCACTTTTATTTATTATTATTTTTTTTTTTCTTGAATTTGTGTTGTAATAACAAATTTTAACTAAATTTTGTTTGTTATGACTGTAGTTTTTATTAAGATTGGGAATGGGAACCCCTTTTTTAGCACTTTTTTTCTTCTTTCCACAATCGGTCCTATTGTAAAGACTTAATGGGATCTTTCACTACTTGAACAATGAACGTTAACTCTCTGCTAGTGCTACCAACAGTTAGCGTATTAGATTTCTCATACTTTCATTAAAAGTAGGCCCATAATTTTGTTTCGAATACCCAAAGAGTGACTTTATTGTAGCATATATCTTGCTTAGTCCCGATCTAACGAAAACGAAGTTTATTAAGGTGTTATTTCATCTTGCAAGTTAGAAAAATACGTGTGTTTTCAAAAGACTTATATTAACAGAATTGAGTGCCATTTAATTCATTATGTATAAATTTGAATTGTCTTGTTTACGTATGCGATCTCCATATAAAATTCTCAAAAAAATGAAATTTTTGTAAAATTATCAAAAATCTTTCCTTTGATTACCTCCTAACAAATACATCTAAGAAGGTCAATTGGAAATTTCAAGCCGTTTGGTCGATCCGTTTCAGAGAAATATTCCTTACCGACTCCGAACGACACGTTCCGATAAAAACGCTGTTAAAATTTTGAATTATAAACCTCGAAAAATTTGAACCCACAGGCTTAGTACAAATTGTTTCCGTGCCAGTGAGACAAAGGAGTGCCCGTAGTGTCGAGAATATTGCTGCCGCTGGCTCAGCAATTGAGAGAGACCCATATCTGTCTCTCATACGTCATTCTCAGGCGTTGAGCACCTCTGTGACGTCGTTGTGGTGAATTTTGCGAAAAGATCTTGGCCTACATTCTTACAAGATCAAATTGCCGCAAGAATAGAAGCCTGGCCACCAGAATCGTCTTATGTTCGTGAATTGGGCTGAGTAACAACTTGAAAATGATCCGGATTTTCATCGAAAAATCATCCTCAGCGATGAGACTCATATGCGTTAGTGGTCACGCAGCAATCCACACGTACTCCATGAGTCACCATTGCATCCCGAAAAAAATACGGTTTAGTGCGGTTTATGGGCCGTCGGCGCCATTGGGCCGTACTTCTTCCGTGATAATCAAGTCCCGCAACATACTGTGAATGGAAATCCCTACAGCTCAATGATGGCCGAATATTTTTGGCCTGAATTAGATGATATAGACTTGAACAATATGTGGTTCTAACAGTAAGGCGCCACAAGCCACACAGCGAATGTCATAATCGATTTATTTGGAACCAACTTTAGTGAACGTGAAATAGCCCAGTCAGTTGGCCGCCTCTATAAAAAACTGTCGAAAATTTGGGTCAGCATCTAGTATGAAGTAATGTCTGTTGAAAAATGTATAAAATCGATACATACTCGTATCTTCCTCTATTATTATTTATATTATTTACTTATCATTAAACAGCCATAATGTCCACTTTACCTTGTATTCTTCAGTCTAAATATGAGCTTTGAGTTGGCCTCAAGAATTGATGAAGTTGTTCGACATTTGTTTCTAGTTTCTATATATTGATTTTATGTATTTGAGTTCCTTTGATAGATTCTACGATTAATATATACATATATCTCCTCAAAACATTTTCCTCTGTTATATTATCTCCACAGGTATCAATAATTTGCATGCTTCAGGTTCTTTAGTTTACAGTAAAACTGTCAGACGTCAGAAATATTCCACGTTCATTCCATTTGTCGAAATCTCGAGAATATCTAATATCTAATGTTAAAACTTGGCCCTACCATTTTTATATCATAAAATAGTCTGACATAGAGAACTGTTTCTGGTCTAATTGTCTGTTCTATCTAAATCTTGGCCTTTTCTTATTTTTTATTTATTTATTCTTTTTTATCTAGTTACTTTGATTAAAACATCTCTTACTAGAGAAAATATATAAAATTTTAATATCATAAAAGTAATATGCTTTCTTAAATAAAAAAATATATATATATTTATTTATTAAAATTTAATATTTTTTACTTACTTGTTCAACTACTTGCCTACTTCAAGTAAAGGCTTCCTGCAACGAGTTTCTCACTGTTTAGCGATTAGTGTGAACCTTAAACCTAACTAGTTCATCAAAAGCTTTTTTTTCGTATAAGCAACTCATTGTTGTACTGACAGGTGTCAATTGTCGGATTTCGTTCAGAGAAAATATATTTAAAAGCATCTATGCTAGATTCCATAATTATATTACGTTGTCAAAAAAGTCTTGCGGTATTTTCGCTAGTTGGCGCTGAAAGCGCGTAGTTCTAGTTTTATTCGTCGCATCGGGTCATGCTATACCTTTTTGGAAAGCTCATTTCACGCGCTAACACGTGTTTGATTTATTGTCGTTTCTTTTAAGTCGTTCGTGAGTTAAAGCGTCGCAAACATGGAGCAAAATAAAGAGAAAATACGGCATATTTTACAGTACTATTACGATAAAGGCAAAAATGCATCTCAAGCCGCTAATAAAATTTGTGCAGTTTATGGACCCGATACAGTTTCCATTTCCACCGCACAACGATGGTTTCAACGTTTTCGTTCTGGTGTAGAGGTGGTCGAAGATACGCCACGCTAAGGAAGGCCTGTCGTCGAAAATTGCGATAATTTCGCTGAATTGGTCGAAAGAGACTGGCATAGTAGTCATCAAACCGTTATAAACCATTTGAAGAAGCTTGGAATCACTAAGAAGCTCGATGTATGGGTGCCACACGAATTGATTCAATAAAAATACCGCAAGACTTTTTTTGACAACCCATTATTTGTCTAATGTTTTTCTGACTAGTTCGATTTCATTCAGTAAAAGCTAAAAGCAAACCTGTGTACTTGCTGAGTCGTTTGCTGCCTCACTGCTGTGTTACTATTTCCTCGAGCATTTTGCTGAAATCCATCATTATAATCGGCTTAATGCGTTGCCATCGGGCATTCAACAAATTTGTAGTTATGTATTTATGTACATATTATGTATGTGCAGGTGTGTATTTATGTTAAGCTTAATTGAAAGCGAGTTAAAAATTCCGAATATTTGAATAGGAAGCAGCTACTGGAATTTCGCGATAGTTTATGCATAATTTGATTGATAGCCAAGTCAAGCTTAATTGTACCAGTAAAATTTTAACATTTGTGATTGCTGCTGTAATTATGTAGACTTTTAATATTTTTTCTTGAAGATATTTGTTAGTTACTTAATTTTTATACTCTCACTTTTCACGATACAATAGCAAAATATTTGATAACAAATAATAACCACACGACCACACATTTTTTCACAGATATCACTGACAGTCATACAAACATGGAAAAAAAATTTCGACGAATGGCTTTTCGCGCAAAATTTAAATTAAAAAGTCTCACTATTTTTTGCTCACGGCAGTACATATGGCATATATTCTTCCATATACAGTCACATTCAAAAATTAACTTCACGCCCTCTAGTTAGCATTTCGAAGCAAGAATTTCACTTCCCACATGCCTGCCTCAATTCATAAATCATAATTTTCATTGTTTTATGTAAAATAGAAAACAAACTGACGGATGACAGCCCACTCGAGCAATAACACTCAACGCTTTATTGTGCCAATGCCTTATTCACACTTGTGACAACAAACACACATATGTTTGTATATATATATATGTACTTGTCTGTATATACATATGTATATATGTATATGATACCCAGAGCACTGTCAGCGTCAGCAACACCATCCGTGTGGCACAGTGTGAGCGACATTTATGCTGCTTAGTTATTCAGCGTGACCTAAATCGTTTAAAACAATGAACATGAAAATCTCGAAAATCCCAAACAAAACTGAAAATCTCAACCATCTTACTAACATAATTAATGAGTAAAATAGGCAAATACATAATTAAAACTAAGCATTTATCTATTTTTTTTTTATCATTATCTAATTGAAATGGTAGCTGTGAAAATTAAATAAATATGAATAATTAAAACTCACAATGAGTGTATGAGGTGTTGTAAAAATGGTTTATAGTTTTACATAAATATTCTATATAGTATGTATAGTGGTAAATTTATAAATGTATGTACGAAAAATTTTTCTATAGATTCAGAAATTACAGAAACTACTACATACATTTTGTAGATATTTTAGAAATATACAAGGTCTGTCGCAAAAGAAACAGAACTTTTTAAATATAACTGTTTCTGGCGGCGCCATCTATTGGTGGGTATATGAAATAAAAAGTTTCATCTCTTGTTGGCATTTCGTAAAAATTTAAAGACAATTGGATAACTACAATCGATGCTATCGATCAAAAAGTAACAGCAGCTTTTGGTCATCGGTCGTAAAATGCATTTTGAACAGAGAGCAAATATTAAATTTTGTTTCAAACTTGGGAAAACCTTTACTGAAACAAATGATGAGGACCTCTGTGACGATCAGAAGTTACCGAAAAAAGTCGTCTTCAGAAGTCAAAAATAAAGGCAATGCTGATTTGTTTTTACGATTCCGAGGTTATTGTACACCGAGAGTTCGTCCCACTTGGCCAAACGATTAATGCGTATTTTGTCACGCATTCGTCGTGCTCGACCACAATACCGTGAGGCAGGGTCCTGGCGCCTGTTGCACGATAATGCGCCGTGTCATCGGTCGACGCTTGTCACTGATTTTTTGACAAAAAACTCCATATTAACCATTAATCACTCACCCTATTCACCTGATCTGGCACCCTGTGATTTTTACCTATTTGGAAAACTTCATTTGCCCATGAAAGGACACTGGTTTCAGGACCTTTCAGCTATTCAAAAGGCGACGACCGATATTCTCAAAAGCATTCCGAAAAATGACCTTAAACACTCATTTGAAATGCTTATTGACCGGGCTAAACGCTGTATCGAAGCACAAGGAAACTACTTTGAATTAAAAAATATAACTTTTGAAAAATATTAATTTTTTTTTTTTGTTTTTAACAGTCCTGTTTCTTTTGCGCCAGACCTTGTATTATTGGCATTTATTGAAATCAGAAAAGTGCTCTTTTGAAGTTTAAAATATTTTGAAAGAGCGGTGGTTCTTTGACGCAGAAAATTTGTTTAAATATATATAAAAGAATATATTCCAAATCAGATTTATTCAGAGCTTTGAACCGCAGAACTAACCCAAAGGTCTAGATACCAACGGGTTTTTCGATAAGATCGCTATAAATGTTTAAAAAAAAAAAAAAAAAAAAAAAAAAATTGCTTGCGATATCAATGAAATTCTTCATTCCTGTGAAAGTATTACATTCGATGTCATTCTATATTGTACTAAATTTTTTTTGCATGGCCACCTTCAGGCACGTTTGCAGAAGTCCAGATGTTGAACTCAATTTTCGAGCATAAATTGGCCGTTACTGCTGCAATTTCACGTTCGATATTCGTACGAAGTTCATCAATCGTCGCTGGCTTGCTGGCATCGACCATAGACTTAATGGAGCCCACACACGTTCACTAAATTTGGTTTTCAATAAATCGATTGTGACATTCGCTGTGTGGCTTGTAACGACGTCGTGTCGGAACCACATATTGTCCAAGTCCATATCATCCAATTCGGGGAAAAAATATTCGGTTAACATTCACAGTAACGTGCCGGTCTTGATCTTCACGGAAAAAGTATGGCCCAATGACGCCGCCAGCCCGTAAACCGCACCAACCCGTAATTTTATCAGCCTTTCGGCCTTTCCAATAACGCATTGACGGAGCCATTCAGCCAAAAATAAACCTCATCTCTGAAGAAGATTTTTCGATGATATTTTCAATGCACATTTTGTACTGTGACTGTGGATTGAAATTTTTCCACTAGACGTTCAATTATTGATCTGACAGGACGATTATAACAGCCATAAATTGGACGTAGCGCTCTTAAAGTTGAGGCCACTGACACCGAATTTCGATAGTAAATTTTACTAATTTCGACTCTTTCTTGGATCGCATATCTTTCCAGGGTGAAATTGCAAACCTTACTGAAGAGAAATGTTAAAAGAGCGGGAAAAATATGGCGTCTTTTGCTGTCCCTATCTGTTTACTTTTGTAGCGTCCCTATTGAAAAATCCGTTACATATCACTAGTATAGAGCCGAATCTTACACCATGACATTGTACCATCGCGTTGTTCCATGATTGTAAGCGAATTCAATGCCAAAAACGCAATGAATTCCTTCGATCAACCACTGTATTCACAAGATTTGGCTCCCTGTGATTTTTTCTTGTTCCCCAAACTGAAATTGCAGCTTCTTATCAATCCACTGATCTGACAGCTCGTTGACTGTCTTGTGATAGTTAGTAGATCGATTCTGCGTCTAAGATTTGGAATTTTGCGAATTTTTGTAACATTTTCCGCTATAGATATCTAGTTTTTTTTGTAACTACACTACATTGTTTTTGGTTTGGCGGTTCTACAAAACTTGAGACCTTAAAATTTTTAATATTAAGCATTTCAGAAACAAACACACGTACACTCTTTACAGCTTAATAAAATAAGATTTTAAAAAAATTTTGTACTGGACCTTTTAAGGGTATTTGTGTCAGATAAAAGTATCGTAGGCGTTAATGTTGGAAAGCTAGCAGATACTTCTGGTAACGGCTTAGAATCTCGTATGCCATTATATCCATGAGTTTGTTGTTTTATTATTGCCTTATTTCCATAGCAAAATTATTTAGAATTATCATTTTTCACGTCTATTTATGAATACATAAAGTGGAAAAGCAGGTTATAACCCTGAAACTTGGGAAAACACGGGAAATATATTAAATTTTCTATGCCTTACTCATTTACTGCAAATCATCGAAGAAACAATAAGTAAGCATTCTAACGAGTACTTGAGTATATTTATATATATAAATCTCTGAGATTTATTGATAGGTATAAGTATAAGTATATATTTATTTATATATATAATATATATGCCAAATATGTGCGCAATTACTTTGCCACATTTTATTATGCCAATTATATTTCTCCGGTATTTCCAGCAAAGCCAAAGCTCAATCAACGCCAACATTCATTATTTGTACAGCGCTTAGCAGAGAAATAGAATTTCTGTGTGAACTACAAGTGCACAATTCGCTACAAAAAGATTTATTTCTATTATTATTATTTTTTTTCTAATCTTCAATTGTTTTCATTCTCCATCACTCTTAAGTAAATGTTGGCAGTCACGCAGAAGAGGAAAAAAAAGCGAAATGAAAGCGAATACTTCATCGGTTTCGCCATTTTAGTAGCTGTCAGCGATTGACTGACAGGGGTAATGGAAGCAAATAATCGTGGGAGGATCTCTGGTGAAAATGTGAAAGCACAAATATACTTTTATATGTAGTACTTCAAAATAATTTTGAGCAATCTAATTCTGTAGAAGTGAGTGTATTATTATGGATGTAAAAGGTAGCGCTTTGCGTCATAAAATTTAATTGAAAATATTGATGGACAACAAAAGAAATTTATTTAGATGCATACAATTTAGTTTAGTACATCTTAAGTCGTCATGTAATGACTTACACACCTCTGTTGATAAGTAGAATTTTTGTTGAAAATTCTATAATATATTCTACATAAAGTTAGATTAAGTCTACTGAGAACTGAGTTCCATTTTCAACTAAAACTATTTAGTTAGTTAGTTGGTTCGACAGCCTCAGACATACTTCTGCAGTAGCTTTTACAAATTTCAACGAGACTTCCATTCTTTAAATATGATTCTTGTTTGTCAAGTTTCCAAACACTTCGACAAAAGCCGTTCACAGTACAAAGATCTTTTTTCCACCAGATTAATGTTTGGTATAGATTTGTAAGGAATTTGTTACATTAAAAAATCAATACCACCTTTAAAGTTATTCTTACTATGTTATGACAATCTGAGATTACCTATTTTTGAACCCGAAATTATTCAGCAATATTATCAAAGCGACGCTGTAAGGCAGGAGATCGAATAATCAAGTCCGGTCAAGAAACTTCCTCGAAGAACAGTGAAAAATGCCAAAGTTCAAGCGTGAATCTATATATCATGGCAACATACTACACTTACTACACTCATGTTCGGGACTAAATAACGAGAACCATTATTCTAATACATTATTCGGCGTCTTTAGATCGTATACCGTGAATACTACTTGTACTTCTGATGATATTTTTACTTTGTAATAATGATAGCTTATTGAGATTTTCGTGCGTATAAAGTGTAGATTTTTGTGTAGCGAATCCACAAGAATCGAGTTGCCTCGAATAAGTTGAGTAATGGTCTGATGCATATGAGTAATGGTCTGAGTAACACAGACTGTAATCTTATAGTACTTACAACAAGCTATTTCGTTCCAAAGAACAACAAACCAACATTCAGTCATAAACTTTAGGTGACAAATTTGCACTTTATCTCCCAGAGATAACCATAACAACAAAATATTTTTACCATAAATAATTTTTTACTTGAATAACATATCTTCATCGATCATATCGTTCAGTTTAAATCCCTGGGCGTCTGCAACTATTAAAACATATAAACTAATCCAAGCTCAAATTTCAGCAAAATCTGAACAAACCTTAACCAATAAGCACGCAATGACCCAAATTTTCGACTAGTCTTTAAAAAATGCTTCCTAACTGGTCTTGCCTCCATATACTAAAGCAAACATCTGAATGGATTTTGTTATATGGACTTTTGAATTTTAACAACCCGATTTTTTTACTTTTCACATTTATTGAATGAACATTATATTCGAGATTATTACCCGAAAATCCTAAGTTGATCCGGAACACATTTACAGAGATATATACATATTTGTAAGAATATCTTGAGTTAGTATAACAGGCTCTCAAAACTTCAAAGGCGTTTTTTTCGAAAGTCTGTTTTCTGATTCGAAGAGGAAAATTTCTCCGATCCGAGTTGATATGTTTGAAAGGTAATAATCGAAAGTCTTATTCTTTTTGATCTTTTTGATAATAAAGCGTGATCTATTTCGAGGTTCCCAACTTTTTTAAGAAAAAACACAGAAACATCAAATTTATTGGGGAATGTTTATTATCATTCGAAAGAACAGTCTTTGGCATTTAGTTTTTGAAGATTTACTCTTTTAAATGTTACCCATGGTTACGTCTCAGATGGTCCATTCGTTGGATACAATTTTCGATGACTCGTTCAAGCGTTTGACTGGTAACTGACGAATGACACGCGTGATGTTTTGCTTCAAGGCCTGAATTTAAGCGGGATAGTCCACATGGACTTTAGAATTTACATATCTCCACAGGAAAAAGTCCAAGGGTGCGATATTACACGATCTTGGTGACCAATCGACCGGCTCTAAACGTGAAATTAGCTGCTCACCAAAGTATTTTATTAATAAATCCATTGATTGATGCGAGTGTGTGAAGTGGCGTCGTCTTGTTGAAACCAAATGTTGCAGAGATCACGAGCTTCACTTTCAGGCATCAAATAGTCGGTTATCGTGGTGCGATAACGGTCGTTATTGACGGTTTACGTTCCCACCGGCATCACTTTTGAAGAAATATGAACCTATGATTCCACCGGCCCGCAAATTATTTTTTTGCTGGGCTATTTCAGCTGTTGAATCTCTTCAGGTTGCTAACCAAACCAAATTGTTTACATACACATTGAGCCAAAAATGGGCCTCATCGCTGAACAAAATTTTGGTCGAAAACTTCGGATCTTTTTGGAACTTTTCAAGAGTTCATAGATTGAAACGATGTGGCTTGGGAAGGTCGAGCGGCTTCAGTTCTTGCACAAGCTGCATTTTGTACGTTTTTAATTTAAGATCTCGACGTAGAATGCGCCATGTCGTTCTATACGTAAGTCCGAGTTGTTGCGGACGTCGCCGAATCGACTTTCCACGGTCTTTGTGTACACTCTCACCTACAGCTGCTATATTTTCTTCACTGCGTGCTGGACTTAGTCTATTTGGTCGAATATTATCCAATAATGAATGCTAAGTCTCAAGATGGGTTATGGTATTGCGAATAGTACGCTTAGTAGGCCTATTATATATATACATTCATAACGCCAACAAAACTTCTAACCTCCAAGCGCTGTAATGAGTGTTTAGTAAGCAAGAATCGGTAATTAAAATATTTAATAGACCTTGTCAGCGTATATACTTAGGTTCTTATAAGCATACATGTGTATGTATGTTTTTATATGTATCTAGTGGCTGGAATGTAAGTAATACAGTAGTCGAATATGTAATTGCCAACGAAATCGGAAACTTATTCTATAACTGTAGTCACTGTTAAGCATAGCGGCCGATTACAGATCACTGCTCAGATGTCAAGCAACAGCAACAACAATTGTTGCTACATTTTTCAATTGAATTGGCAATGAATGCTTGAATGGAATCTATTGCATCCACACACACACATACAAATTAAATATAATTACTCAACTGCTGCACACACATACACATATGCATGCCTCTAGGCTTGCGCAGTTGCAACAAACAGCCGAAGAATTAGCCGTACAAGTAGCTGGAACCATTGAAGCCAAATACGTGAAACAACTTGCCGGTTCTAGTGATAAATCTACAGATATGTCTGTGTGTATGTAATCACTTTGCGGTTGATTTCACAATGCAGACAATAAAGTTGGCAACAACGGCACTGGCAATAACAACAAGCGCACTTTATATGGTCTGCCACCGGTTTATCGCTGGGTCGTAACGTAATCATAAACAAGTGCAAACCGCTAACATTCTAAGTACACACACACACACACATACATACTAACATAGTACTATATGTGGTACATTCTTCTCTTCCGGTTCTGTTTGTCGGTACATACCATACATACAAATGTTAGTTATCGTATCGAACGGTACTATTACGTTGCACTTACTACGCTTGGTACCCATTGAGATATGTGGAAAATTCATTATTACAATTCAAATGCACACACATACATTCATACGTAACTGAGTACAGTTGTACCTGTTCATTTCCCATTCTCATATTAACTGTATTAATTTCAGCCTTCAGCCCTTTGCTCCAGTGCCTGCAGAATGTTCGCACACAATTTTCTCAGGCCCTTTTGATGGTTTTCTCACGTAGCTTGTTGGACTACTGTTGTTTTACGTGTTTGGCTAGCGTCTTCCTGAGTGTTCGGTAAACTATTCGTGATGCACACATATACATAACTCAACTTTACGTTATCTTAACTGTACTACATTCCGCAAAAAAAAAAACTTTTCTTTGACCGTTATGACAAAGGAGTTTTAATTGGTAATATTGAACTGAGATGTTCATATAAAATTTACCACAGTTAACACCTTCTGAAGATCAGACAAATCAGAAGACACATCAAAAAACGGAGTAGTAGTCAAGTTTCTGAAAAAACGGAGGCACTGAATAAACTTTCAAGCCCATTGAGAGTGAAATATTAGAAATATTAATAGAGTAAGGGAATCGTGGAATTTTATGTATGGTTGGGTTAGGTTAGGCTAGATGACTGAACAAAGATCGCACGTGGAGTGCTATACACCAGCTGTCTTCGAACTTATAAATTATCAAAAAGCTTAGTGTCCAATACAAATTTGCACGGGCATTTAATTTTCAATCCCGCCAGTTTGGTGAGACATCTCAAGTGATGTCTTTATGTACGACAGTTGCTTACAATTTGTTTCTCTACATGAAATTATATATTGCTCCAAGAATACATGACAACCGAGTCGATCTAACGATTCGTGTTATTTACTTTATCTAAGCCCAAGGCTTTTAATACCTCTGGAATATATGTAATTTCTTTGTTATTACTCCCTGGAGCATTGGGGCTAATTAAGTCTCTGCAATCTCACACGATTGAGGGTCTATGCGTCGCCGCTGGTGGTTTGGCATCGACTAATTCGCGTAGTACCGACTTTCTACATTTTAATTTTGGCCGCGACTAATAATTCCTTATGGATTTCAGTCCAACGACGACATCATCACCAAACGTCGATTTCACACATCCAATCTATGAGCTTATTCAAGATTTACGAGCTTGCTATGTAAAACCGAGTACAGCCGAATTAATGCGAGTAAAGTTTAGATATTCGATTATTTCAAGAAATTTTAATATTGAATGGCCTCCAAGAAGTTATGATTTCACACCATTAGAATACTTCTTGTGATGTTATTTGAAGTCATTGGCCTTAAACAATAAACTAGACTCCCTTTAAGCTTTCGAAGTCAATAATGAACGAGCTATTCAAATCATACGACTTGTTTTAGTCGAGAAAATACTCCAAAATTGGATTCTTCGAATTCGTTCCTGCAAAAGAAGTCGTGAAGCCCATCTGGGAGATGTTATATTCAGAAATTAATTGTATCTATTCTTATTTCACACTAAATAAAAAACATTTGAATTTCCTTAACAATTAGTATGTGCATTTTTTTAAAGAAATCATGTCACTCTTATTGGAAAACCTTTTAGTATAGACCGTCGAAGCAATTAGGCTGGCTTTTCGGTCAATATTTTTATCTTAAATTTTCTTAGTTCGAGCTTTGGGAGAAAGTTACCGTCTAAGAAGAGTCACATGGGAAATATAAATCTTATTGAAAATATGTATGAAAATCTCATTTTAACGGGTGATCTAAGTAGAGGTATTTTTACAATAGCCTTTTTTTACAGATCACACTTGAGTCATGTTAAGCTGTCATACTATTTTTGTTCTGTATTGTTTCACGTTTCAGCATGGAAGGGCTCACGTATAAACAACGTTTACAAATCGTTCAACTTTATTACGAAAATTCACGTTCTGTAAAGAATATGTTTCAAGCGCTTCGGTTAATTTATGGTCAACATAATTGGCCTACTGAGCGTACTACTCGAACATCACTCATCTTGAGACCCAGAGTTCATTACTGGATAATATTCGGCCGAATAGACTACGCTAAGTAGGCAGTGAAGAAAATATAGCAACCTTAGATGAGAGTGTATACGAAGCCCGGGGAGAGTCGATTCAGCACCGTTCGCAGCAACTCGGACTGACGTATGGAACGACTTGGCACATTTTACGTCAAAATCATAAATTGAAAGCGTATAAAATATAAATAGCTTGTACAAGAACTGCTAATAAAACTAGCAAAACTGCCGCATTTGGAACCAAAAACAACGTAAAGAGATTCAAGAGCTGCCATTTCATTCAGAAAAAAAACTGTTTGGTGTGGTTCGTGAGTCGGTGGAATCATGCGTCCATATATTCAAAAATGATGCCGGAAAGAACGTAACTGTCAATGGCGACCGTTATCGCGCCATGATAATGGCTACTATTTGATGCCTGAAATTGAAGCTCGTGATCTCGGCGACGTTTGGTTTCAACAAGTCCCGCCTCCCACACATCGCATCAATCAATTGATTTATTGAGAGAACAGTTCGGTGAGCAGATGATTTTTGGCCGGTCGATTGGCCACCCCGAACGTGTGATACTTATCACTACACTAAACTTTTTCCTGTGGGAATATCCAGAGTCTAAAATCTAAGCGGACAGTCCTGCTTCGATTCAAGTCTTGGAGCAAAACATCACGTGTGTCATTCGCCCGTCGAAATACTCAAACGAGACCATCTGAAACGTAGCCGCGGCCAACATTTGAAAGAGATAATCTTCAAAAACGCCGAAAAAACAGCCCTTGGCCGCACGAAATCCATGTCAACTCCGGTATCGTAGATGCAGCTCTTGTGTCACACCCACTGCTGGTCCTATTCACTTAACAGTGCAACCCAATGATATAATGATATAGTTGACATCAAGTCATACACATTAATATTATTTGCCAAACGAGTTATCGCAATGTGGGTCTCCAGGCCATGTAAAGCCGTCTGGATATCATTCAACATGCTCCGCTTTTTAAGGCAAATTTCGTCACTAAATTCCTTTTTTTGCCGTTAACCGGTGAGTTAAACCTCTCAAGCGAGTTGGTGAATGCCTGCCGTTGCAACACATCCATATGGAAACACAAATAACGGAATGTATTAACATGACAGCTCAAGACTCGAGGGCTTTTCGCAGCGCCAGTTAGTCACTCGCTTATACCATAACGGTTATATAGATATTTGGCAAGGTGCAACAGTGGAAAAATGCGCAACTGCGGCAACATATTTGCCCTTAAGTGGAATTGGAATACGCAGATGAAAAAGATAGTGATACATATGTGTATGCATATGTGTGTGTGTGTGGGTATAAACTGCTCCATATCCGCGATTGCACTACTTTTGCTCGCGAATGACTTGCGTTGACAACGGCAGCATAGCGACGAGTCCACATACACACAGACAATACATGAAGTTGGGTCTCTCTGCCGTCGTCTCTTCCGAGGAGTGTCGCATTTACGATATCCACCGCGATTACCATGTCTGCCGTGTTTTTTATTGTTGTTGTTTTGTTAATTTTTTAATGCTTCGTCTGTCTATCTGTTGTCGCTCTGTTTTTGTGGCTTAGTGTTATTACAGCTGCATCTATTTATTTGTTTAGCTTTCCACTGTGTAAACAAGAACAAAAACAATGTGCATTTACCTTGTGGTTGCAGACATTTGCAACATACATATTAATATATGTATGCGTGTGCAACATGTGCTTAATTTCAATTTGCCTCTTACCGCGTTTTAAGCTTTTCATTACTACTTCACGTTTACATGCTAAATATACGAGGGAGATTCAATAAGTCCAGCTAGTTTTTGAATATACGATAGGAGCTCTGTCTTAATACAAGTAGTCATATAATTCTCGCATTGTTGTTGTAATAGCAAAAAACATACTTGAAGTAATTTCAAGGCAAGTTACCGAGTTGAGAGTCCTTAGGCGGATAAAAATCCGAGTTCGTTCCGGTTACTTAGGCCCAACTGTCGTGGCAATGGCCGAATTCTCGTATTCTCTTCCAGTGCTCACTGCCTTTGGTTCAAAATTGGAACGACTCGGTCCAATATGAATAGGTTTTTATAGTAAGCAAAGTGAATCGTCATATAACAGAACTTAAACTCTTCGAAAAGGTTTGACTTTGTTGGATTGGGTAGGTTAGGTTAGATAAATAGATTGATTTCTCGTGAAGCCATGAATAACTCCACTATGGACATTGTGATGCCCAATACTGCTAGGCATGGGTCAAAAAGTACCGTTGAAATTCATAGAGCCTGCCACACATTTATCGAGGCGGCTAATACTGACAGGCTGTCAGTCCGCGAGTTACTTTTTAAAATTTATCTCTTTCAAATATTGGCAGCGGATACTCTTCGTTGAGTCTAATATTGGATGACTCGCTCGAGCATTTTGACTGGCGAATGACAAATGTGATGCTTCACTCCAAGACCTGAATCGAAGCGGGATTGTCCGCATAGACTATAAACTTTACATATCCCAACAGAAAACAGTCCACCGGTATGATATCACACAATCTTGGTGGCCAATTGACCGGCGCAAAGGGTGAATTGACTCTTCATGATCTTCGAAGAGGCACATCTACTGCTACCTGGATGGCTGCCATTTCCGCTTGCAAAACCCTAAAGTGGTCTGACAGTTTAAAACAAGAGATGATTGAAAGCTGGAGATAGAAGGCTCTTCCTTCTACCTTCCTTTTGAACTACGATCCATTCGTGAAGGATTGATTGATTTTAGTTAATATTTTGGGTACTTATAAAACGTGTCAATTCTAATCAGTTCACCCTCACATTCCTAGCTATTTGTGACTGATTTTTTGGTTAAACATGAAAAGAGTCAGCGTTAAGCCAGCGTATTCAGCTGATTTGACTGTACATCACTCAAAAGATGTTAGGTTCTGTTGACCTTACTTCTAACGGTCAGAGGCAATATTGAAGCTTTAGATATAAAGAAGTAGTCTCAACGAAACTGTTGGATTTTCGAAAATAACTATAAAAAAGTCTATTTAAAAAAGTACGCGTGTGACTATTGATTGATCCAATATTCCAATAATTAAACACAACATTGAAAAAATCAACGATTTATCAAAAAGCCCTTGCACCCATTAATATGTAAATATGTAAACAGTGTTCAAGTTATTGGCATGAGCCAGCATAATGAATATCGTTCGCTGGCGCTAATTAGAAAGTTTAATACTAAAACGAAAGTCATGCCTGACATATTTTGACAAATAACTCGCTGAGCATTTAATAACCAAAACTTGAAAAATCAACACCCAAATTAGTTATACCCACAAATATTATATAATATATGTATATATACATACTCATACATATTGATGATTTTTCAGTAACTGAACCCCTAGTACCATTTGTATGCTCTTTTGATTATGCTAAAAATAGTTTTGAAAGGTTTCGGATATGTGCCGATGGCCCCTTTGACCGCTCTACTTATATTGAAATGATATATTTGTGAATGATTATAAGTGGTAGTTGACTGTATATGTATGTTCATATGGTTCTTATCAAATGGATGTCAGATGTTAGAGTGATGCTGGAAGGTTGTCAGGTGGGTTCAATCAAATGATTTTTGTTATTTATGAGTATGTCGCAGATTCAGTACGAACGGAATCCGTATTTATATACGCTCAACGATTATAACCCCCAAAATATACCTAATATTTGAGTTATTTCCTAATGCAACAGTGAGTCTAAGGTTCCCTTCAAGCTGATGTAACTTTTAAACACTACACCGGTTTCTCATATTCGTCTTGATTCCTATAAATATAATGTACTTGGCTTTAGAATTTTTGAAAATTTTATAAATATTTTTCGAATATGTTGGTAATAGCATTAGTCAGTTGATCAAGACTATGTCTCTTTCATTCGATATTTTTGCCGTAGTGATTAATTTCTTTGCTAGATTTCTGATCGAGCCTCATCTGTTTTGATTCAACGGTAAACACAAAGAAATATGTTTAAGATTTCTAAGAGGGTTTTTAAGGTCAACTGTTAAGTAGAGAAATCTACATATTTCAATTGGCCTCTGAATAGCTGCGCTTTTATGAGAAACTTCTTTCATCGCATAATTGCTATTATCTGTGGTGATTTGAATGCTAGAATTAGGAACAAACCTTGAAATCTGCTTGAATAGAGAAAGCGAATTACGTGCATTCCGACAATCTGTTTCCACGACAGTTGGGTTTAAGTAACTGGAGCGGGACTTTATTTTTATTCGATCAAGGAGATATTTTTGGAGAAATCTTCTGCCGTTAATATAACAACAACAATTGCTCTAGAAAACTGCAGATATACCCTCTGATGTCTCACAGTATAATAATGGATTATAATTTCTTGAAACAAACCCATTTTGGAGAGCTCAAAGATCTTAGTAGAACTTATTTCCGCCTGTCAGTCCGTCTTTTTTATTGGCGTAGTCAACGCTTATGCAGTTAAAGCGGAGTTTACAATAGCGCAGGAGTCGTTCTTCGTTTTCTCAGTTTGACGCCATTTAGAGATTTCAAGCGTATCCAGGTCCTTCTCCACCTGGTGTTTCCTACAAAGTAGAGGTCTTTCTCTCCGTCTGATTCTCACGGTCAATAATGCGTCGAAAACTCTCAGCTGGAATGTTTTCCTCTGTCCGAACGACATTAGGTCGCCAGCGTAGCCGCTATCTCTTAATTCTCTGAACTGTGGATTTCAATTTCGTCGTATAACTCATACAAGGGCACAATAGACCTTAGGTCGCGGTGCATTACCTCATTAATCTATCTATAACTCATACAACTCATCGTTCCATCGAATGCGTTACTCGCCGTTGCCAATGCCCAAAGGACCATAAATCTTTCGCAGAACCTCTCTCTCGGAAACTCGTAAACCCGACTCATCAGATGTTGTTGCCGTCCATGCCTCTGTCCTATGTAGCAGGACATCGATGTCATCAGCGTACGCCAGCAGTTGTACAACTCTGCATCTCGAATTATTTTCTCCAATAGTTGATTGAAGAAGTCGTGTGATGGACTCCCTTTGTCTGAAACCACATTTGGTATCGAGCGGCTCGGAGAGGTCCTTCTGGATCCTGACGGAGCTTTTGGTATCGTCCGACTTTATTCTACAAAGAGGCTACCGTGGTGAAAGCTAGTTCATCGGTTTTTAAGATTTTGATCTGATTTCTCCTCAAGAAGCTGCTGTCAAAACCGCTGATATGGAACCATATAAACTGGTCTTTCTATGGATAACTTTTTGGTTATACAAGATATCTTCACGAAGTTTGGCTAGGATATCGTCCTAGTTTATGCAAATGGAGATGCACCTGTGAAGGGTCTTCTATGTAGCTTCGGTCAAACCAAAATTAACGTTTTTACTTGTAAGCATCTTTTTCTTATAAAAGTGAAGAAGAGGGAAATAAACCGTATTCATTGATTCACTATTATTTGATACAATGACTTGAATTTATTACCCTATTTATTTATTTATTTATCTATATTTTATTTATCTTTATTTCATTTTCTTTCTTGCAGCTTACACATTTTCAACAATCAATCCAAACATAAAAGCTGCCAAAATGGGTTCCGATTGTGGCGTCTGGCTGGCCAAATATCTGCTATGCCTCTTCAACTTCCTCTTCTTTGTAAGTATGAAAACAAAATATTTATTGCAGTTACGTGCACATACAAACACTGTTAAAATAGTATATATCTACTATTCGTATAATGAATGTATTGTGCATTCGTGAGCGCTGCTCGGTATCCAAACAAATGCGCAAATAAAAGTGAAAACTTGTTTTGACTTTCCATTGTGACCACAAAATCGTATTTATTGCACTCGAAGGCGTCGGGTTCACTAAACCACAAAGTAAATATGCAAATCTAGCTTTGTACGATTTTATACGGTTAAATACTCGTACATGCATATTGAGTAAAAATGCACCAACAGTTTTAGAAATGAATGAATGACATTGCCATATAGAAAACATACATGCATACAGGCATTTTTGTACAAATATACTGTATAACGAAACGAGGGTGGTTTGAAAAGTAAGTTAAACTAAACACTGTTTTTGTCTGATGACAAAGATTTTATCGATAAAAGGGGAAAGTGAGAGCACCTCAAGCACTTTAATCGTACCTTACCGTTCGTAAAGCTCTGGTTTCGAAATATATCCAGATTACCGAATTGTCTGAAGTATATGCAACAGTGCCTATAGATTAGATAAAAACTGTCAAACTGTCCGTACTAATGGAGATTACCTTTAACACTAGTTCCTTCAATATCCAGCTTTCGCCAGACTTTAAACAAATTGACAGTCAAACTCTCGGCGAACCAAGAGAGCAAGGTGAAATTTATATTTGCGATTCAAAAATTTGTTTGGCATATTGAAGAAGGTTTATCTGATCGATTAGGAGTTCTGGATACGGACCGGCATTTCGAACTGTCCAAGTGAGAATGAATATCAAAATAACATATACTGAAGTATCATAAAAATAATTCAATTTGGGAAAAATTTAAAAAGACCCATGAAACGATGATCGACGAACACCACAGCTTCGTCGATTTTAAAGCCGCCTTCAGGAGAAGCAACTGGTTCTATGCCGCTATCCCTGAACTAGGTATTACCACAAAACTAAATACGGTTGTGTAAGCTGCCGTTGAGTAGCTCCGTCAAGATCGAGAAGGATCCCTCCGAGCCGTTCGTTACCAAACAAGGTTTCAGACAAGGTGACTCCCTAACGTGCGTCTTCTTCAATCTGCTCCTGGAGAAAATAATTCGAGCTGAAGAGCTAAATAGACAGGGTGCATTCTTCTATAAGAGTGTACAGGTACTGGCGTAGGCCGTTGATAATGGTATCATTCGCCTCACCAACCGTGCCGAAAGTTCTGCTTTCTGCGGACTGCAAAAAGTCGTCGCACATGCGACTTGGCTCCCACGTCACTGTTGACAGTCATAACTTCGAAGTCGTGGATAATTTCGTCTATCTTGGAACCATCATTAAAACCATCAACAACGTCAGCCTCGAAATCCAACGCAGAATCACTCACTTCGGACTGAGTAGCCAATTGAGAAGTAATGTCATTCCCGGCCTGCTATACGGTACGGAGACATGGATGAGTCGATGTTACGAATTTCCGAGATAAAGGTTCTGTGGAAGATTCATGGTTCTTTGTACATTGGCCACGGTGAATACCGCAGTCGATGGAACAATAAGCTAAGCTATTTAAGGGACAGCGGCTACGCTGGCAAGGTCATGTCGTCCGAATGGATGAAGACAATCCCGCTCCAGGAAGAGGAAAACCAACACTCCGGTGGAAAGACAAAGAGACGATCATTTTTTATATAGTTTATAGGGTCTCTGACGTTTCCTTTTGGGTGCTGCAGGATTTGTGGCTGTTCAGGTATAAAAATTACAAATTATATTCTGAGGGTCATCAGAGATTAAGAAGTTCTTGAGTAATTCTGAAAAGTTCAGTTTCCCGCGATTAAGGTCTCGCATACCTCTTCTATCTTACCAAACCTAAATAGTAGATCGAAGGGGATAAACAATTAATACCAAGGTGAGCGGGTGTTGTTGCGTTAGAAAACATAAAATCCCCGATGCATCAAACGGCCCTCGTTTAACAACTGTAAATGTCAGTTTAGACTGAAATTGATATCGCTAACATATACATACATATATACATATATATACAAATGCATTCACACAAAGGCATACAAAAATTTTGAGCTTGGCATATTTGCATTTCGCCTGCACCACATCCGCGTTGGTGCATTTGTTTTGATACTAAAATTCACACTTTCTTCCATTTGTTTGCATAACCTTTTTCCGCTACAATATTATTTTTGATACTTTTTTCTAAATGCATGTATACAAAAATGTATTTATTTTCGTATTTATTTAACCACAGGTCGTTGGCACAATCGTGCTGGGCACTGGCATTTGGCTGGCGGTCGACAAAGCCTCGCTAATTGCATTGCTCAAGATGGTGGAAAGCGATCAAATAACCGTAAGTACCGTTATATTAATTTTAATAGCACGATTTATATACAGTTATACGCATATACATATGTACTATATATGTATTTTATTTATTTAATTACATATTCATATAAAGAAAAAAATATCCAATTATTTACAACGAAACACCCTGTGATTATGGAAAAGTGCGCCAACACCAGCATAATCACCTCAATTATTTTTGATTTTATTTTCAGCGTTGTGTTACGGTCACTTTTGATTATTTTTTTGAGCTAGTGTTGCATGTTGCACAATCCATAATGCAACCCCCGAGCCGAGCAAGCCAAGCAAACCCCTGCAATTAGCTTTGCCTACTAAAATATTAAAAATAGCTTTTATTGACTCTGAGCTTGCTCATTGACGCTTCTTTGTCTCGGTCTGTGCACCTGTCTGCCGCCTGTGCATGTCACTGTCGCCTTATCAAGATTTGATGGCTCGCAATTATGGGCGCCACGTCCTTTGCTATCAAAAGGATAGCCAACGGTGAATTATACATGTACATACGCACATACATATATACAATGTTTGATTAGTTTGGCATTTGCGTGTTTATTTTGTGCCCGCCGCACTGATATTTATTATCTATAACTCGTAAAATATGCTCTGTCCTTTCCTTTTACTCAAAAGCTAAGGAAGATATAAAAATAAAATTCTTCCGGCGATTTTACGCAGTCGAATATTTGATTACGACATGAATTTTTACACTGAGAGAATTTATCATTTGACTTAATGAGATACTAACTCTATGCAATAAGTTATTTTCATATTCTTCATAGAAGATATATGTATGTATATGAAATCCACTTAAAGTGAATTTCAAAAATCCATTCAAAAGTATAAATCTTCACCTGAAATGAATGAAAAACGTCTCATCAAAGAAGTCGAAATTGAGTTTTTTATTGCATTCGATTCATAAATCATTTTTATATGAAATATCGTAAAATTTCGAGCTTCTGCTCTCAGATATGGCCAGTATTTAACCATTTTATAACCAAAACCCAAATTTTATTTCAAAATTATGGTTTTTCCTACATCGATTTTCCTCGCCTATAAACTTATGTAAAGTGATGTTACCTTATTTTAAATTTTAAGTGACAAAATATAGATATGTATGGAAAATATTCTCCAATAATGTGAAGTTGATAAGGTAAATATTTTCGAAGATAAGCAGGCTTTTATAAGAATTTTCTAATTTGTTGTAATCGACTGCCGAAACATTTTTCTCGAAACACTGTTAGCAGAAAGCTGTAACGAACGAGTTGAAAAACGATCTTCTTAATGTCATGGGGTAGTCTTCGCGCGTGGATTGCCTGATTTCTTAAAAGACAATTGACAACTAAACGGTGGTGTAGCACTGAGAATTTCCTGATCTGCTTTGCTCCAGTGTTATTGTTACGCTAACATATTTGTTTGACTTTTCTCTCGCCCAATTGGCACGAGCCTTTTTTGAGCGATCGACAAATTGTGTGGGATCCAACGTAAACCAATTCTTGTTGCAAATGTTGAAGCCATATTGACTATAAGCAAGTCTCACTAACGCATATACATAGTTATCTCAATCTCACCATAGGTCACATGACGATCTTAAAATATCAGTTTTCTAGAAGCAACAATAGTTTCGGGAACAACAACTGATTTGAGACGACCTTCATAGAATTTGTCTTGATGTACGACCTCGATTGGATTCACCATGCCGCTGGTTCTTGATGGAATTTCATCGCCAAAAATTGAATTAAGTTCATCAAAGCACTATTGCGGGGTTAATTCATATCGAAAGTTTAAAAAAATAATTGCCCAAAAATGTTCGCGATTCAATTCTATTTCTTGGCAATGAAGAATATTTTAAGTTATAACGCTGCTATGTCCAGAAGTTCTGAGTATGGAATTAGGAATATAACCAAATATTGTACATCTTCGTAGAAATGAAAATAAGTCATTATTTCGTCATGAAGAAATAAGCCGCCGGATATGCTCATCGTATGCAATCTCAATATATACGAATGGGTGTAAAACCCAAGGGACACATGATTAGTACTTCTTTGTGGGTACTTCTTATAATGGTAAATGTAACACATAGCTCCTTATGTATCCCCACTTTAACAGGAAAGTTTCTTGTAACCAAACGAGAGGGATCCACACTAAGCTGTTGCTCTGTAATAATTGTCAACGGCTATGAAATTCCTTTTAGAGAGGATTTCAGTTAAAATACGTTTCCAAAAGTGAAGAGAAAAAAGAGAGAAAAACTATAAAAAATCATTCAACTCCATCAAATATAGTTCAAAGAGTTCATTGTTAGAAAACCACTTCAAAGAGAGAACTAGGCGTTTTGATGAGAGTCACGCAGCTTAATTGTCGTGATATCCCACCTCCATTAACTAAGTATACGTAAAACCAATCAAAATGTTGGAGTATGCTTTAGATTTTTGAATACTTAGCTCTCAGACGAAATAGCTTCCACTGGGCCTGAAGTTCCAAACTAAGAATAATTGATTCGAAAGACAAGAAAAAACACTAACTTCAGCTACAGCGAAACTACTTCTAGATTCCCTACTTAAAAATAAAAACACAGAAACTGCAAATTTAATGGGGAATATTTACTGTCATTCGAAATAACATTCTTTCGCATTTATTTTTTTTGAAGATTATCTCTTTCAAATGTTGGTCGCGGCTAAGTTTCGGATGGTCCATCCGTTGAGTCTAATTTTCGATGACTCGTTTCAGCATTTCGACTGGTAACTGTCGAATGACAGGCGTGGAATTTCGCTTCATGGCCTGAATCGAAGTGGGATTGTCCGCATGGACTTCAGGCTTTACATATTCCTACAGGAAAAAGACAAAAGGTGTGAAATCACACCATCTTGGTAACCAATCGACCGGCCCGAAACGTGAAATTTTCTGCTTACCGAAGTGTTCTCTCAATAAACCCATTGATTGATGTGATGTGTGGAAAGAGCCGCCGTCTTGTTGAAACAAAATGTCTCCGAAATCACGAGCTTCAATTTTAGGCATCAAATAGTCGATTGTCATGGCGCAATAACAGTCGCCGTTGACGGTTACGTTCTCACCGGATCGAAAACGTCGGATCTTCTTGGAATTTTCCAAGAGCCCACAGAGCGAAGCCATGTCGCTTTGTCGTCTTGCACAAGCTGTACTTTGTATGCTTTCAATTTAAGTTCTCGACGTCTTTGAAACAAATATAACTTAAGTATTTCAAGGAAAAGGGTTAGAGTTATCGTTTATTACCGGCTCTCAAACAAATAAATTTTATATTTTTGAGCGTACTCCATTTCTCCTCATTTTTTGTACAGTGTATTTTCTCTGACCTGCAAACATTTTCATGACCCCTTTAATAGTAATACAAATGTGTAAATGTGTCATTCATAATGTTCCAAATATTAAAAAATGGATTCCCCATTGAATGACATAAGAGATCCAATGGTGGTGGTTTTGACCTAATTATCCACAATTTGAAAAACACAGAAAATTACTTTATTGCAACATAGCTTGTATATATTTTTATATAACAACTCAACTCAAATGCAAATGGAATGTAGGCAAAATGATAGTAAATTCAGGAAACATATGAACAAGGAAATCTTGTCGACAAATCGAATTGGGTTGGGCCAACTAAGACACATTTACACTTATATACAAACATTCAAATATACACTCTCTAAGCTGTAGTGGCCACAAAAGTGCCGAAACATTTATAACTTTCACCAAAAACCTCGGCAGCACCACCACCACTGACCACACTCCTAACGATTAGCATTCGTACGCACCCTTTGGCGCCCAGCCTTTGGCCACTTTCCACACGAACGGTGAACGGCGAACGTCGTGCAGGCAAATTACTGCTGTAAAATGCTTAGTGTTGTGTGCTTCTGCATCTATTTTAATGAAGTCGAAGAGAAGTGAAAATATGCACATACTATAATGGTTGGGTTTAAAATGTTCGTTAAATACGAAACGCACTTAACTGTATATTTCGGTATGCATCCAGTCCACCGCCAGTGTTGCAGGTCCATTTTGCATAATGTCCACGAACAACACCAATTTCAATTTAACTGCATGTGAGCAATCGGTAAAGTGCACTAATTGTTGGCAACATCATTCGTGGGTGAAAAGTTAAAATGCAATCAAGAAGTTTGGTCAATGAACTTTAAAAGCGCAACACTCGCTGTAATCGCAGGCAAACGATTGCATATACATTGATGCTTATCTACACACAGTACGTAGTTATTTCTGCAGTATATACAAAATAAATGCACATTCCTGTGTTAGAGGCGAAAAGGGCGCGTAAAAAAATTAATTTTTAGTTTCTTTTTATTGGCTTTTTTATTGATGTTTAACTTTATTTTTTTGTTTTAATTTTTTTTATTACTTTTCTGAGTGTGAATTATGCATATTTCAATGTAATTTGCTATGACATGCTTTTCAAATGTGTGTGAGACTATTTCAGGCTTTCGTTAAAGTTGCTTTTAAATCTGTGCCATTAAGTCTATAAAATGGCAAAATACTTGCAGTTGGCAATTCTGTGCACTAATTGTATAGTTTTGTATTTATTGTCGCCCATTATTACGAACATTGACATTTTTTGGTCAAAACACTTTCTCAATTATAACTTTGATAAACAGTTTTATACAGTTAGAACGCCGAAAAAAGCGTATGTCCAAAATTTTTTTCTGAGAAAACTTTCAAATTTCTGATCCATAAATTTGTACGTATATTATGGTATCTTTTAACTGTATTTTAAGGGTTAGTATTAGTAAAAATATTAATTTGGAAAGCAACTAAAGCTGATCTTCGAGAACTCTTCTCAAAAACAAAAAAAACGGTTTGTGGTGACCACTATATCTCAGAAATGGCGCCTCTGACATTAAAAAACCAAACAGATTTCGTTAAAGTTATGTTAAATATAGTAATTAATCGAAGGAACAAGCAAAATAAAATTTTTTGACATAATGGCGGTTTCTCAAAGAAAAAAATCAACTTTTGACCAAAATTTCGGCCTTAAGGGGTTAGGGGTAGTCAGAGGCACGAAAAAATGAGAGTTTTCAGTATTTTTTTTTTTTCTTACTAAAGCAGTAATATGGGATTATTATAGGATGTGTTGACTTGAAGTCACGAAAATTTCAAAAAAAATTAATTTCCGAAGTTATATTTGTTTGTGTTGACCCTGTTCCAAAAAAAAATGTACTTGCGGTGACAAGCATAAGTCCTTGGAGATTCATCTAAAAACAATCGGACAAAAAAAATTAGTTTTATAAGTAGATAATCCCGGGCCTGAACGAAGGATTTTATTTTGTTTTCAAAATTAACAAAATGGTGGCCTCAGGAAATTTTTTTTAAATTTTTGCGAAAAAATCAACAGTTAATTGGTCGTAAAAAATCGAAATTTCCGAAAAAATAAAAATCCTTCCATCAGGCCCGAGTTTATTATGTATTCTAAAAGCTGTATAAATTTCATTAAAATCTACTAAACTGTTTTCGAGTTACAGTTGTCACCGATTCAAAAAACATAGTTTTGAGAAAAACGCGTTTAAAGTTTGGAATGCACTTTCAAGCACTCTGAAACGCCCCTAATTAACGCAAAACAAGGAAAAACGTTAACTTCTGCTGCACCGACATCCTTCGCCTTCCTAATGTACCCTTTTTAATGTATAAAAATAATGCCCTCTCTCCTCCTATTTAAAAATTATTTTTCATATTACATAGTATACGAGTATATTTATAATATTTTGAAAATTTCGAAACTTCTGCCGAGTCACTATCGATGTGTGTCAGTTAATGTGTTTCCTAATGAGACACAATTCTATTGATAAATTCGCTGTTTCTCGGTGATCGTTTCCTTCAGATCTGAGAATTAGTTCACAGTACAGGTCCAAATTATGAATTTGGCCGTGGAGAAGCATTTTATGGCAGAACATTTCCTGCAAACCCCACCAAATACACATCAAATACATTATTATAAGTGTCTCACTTTCCGTCACGAATACCATCCGCTTCAGGAATAGATCGATTAATTTGCAATTTATCACCGTTTTGTGGATAAGAATTTCGGTTCATTAGCTTTTTTTACGTTAACTCGTGTTACATCCACACATGGAACATTTTTTTTTTGTTTCCAACTTTATTAAAATGGTTCCAAATGGTTTTTTCCCCTGACCCATCGAAGAAGCGCTTACATGACGGTTTGCCTCGACAATTTTCATTATTTTATCGATATTTTCGACAATTGTTCGAAGACGAGTCCACGAAACCAATATTGTGGTTGATTATTAGTGCCATAAAAATATTTACATCCGTCTGAATAGTATTTTTAACATACGCAAAAAATAGTGGGTCAAGCAATCAAAAAATTCTTCGAAAAGTTTTTATACTTATATATTATCTTTCTAACGCTGTAAATCGAAACTCGACAGCACTTATTTTATACAACGCGAGATACATATTATAAAAATCTATTGGAAAAAAAATAATGGATTTATTTTTGTTAGATCTTATTAGGTTAGGTTAGGTCGTAGCGCTTATTCTCGCGTCAAAAGTTATGCCGAATTTCACTTGGACAGCTGTTCCGAAAATTCCTGGATGTGGATATATAGACGAAGGTCACATCAACAGGTTCGCCGAAAGTGTGTCTACCAAAATGCTTCAGCCTCAGTCTGGCAAGACCTGGATAGGTGAGAAAAAAAGTGTCTAGATGACTCCATCTCACTTTTTTCATACAGCTTTGGCAATTTGTGTCCGATTAGAGGAGTAACTTCATCGCATATGAGCCAATTGGACAATGATCCCTCATAAAGCTGAAACCCATAGACGAAGAAGGCAAAGAACCGAAATTATTGTCACAATTCTCTGTATTTTTTACGACTCTTTATGACCCTGCCGAGCGCTCTTTAATGAATAGATGGAACTTTATTGAGAATTTTATTCATTTCTCGTAAATTTTTTTTGCAAACGCCTTTATGAAAAGTGTTTCGTTTTCGTCAACTAAATTATATATTTATTTAGTAGTTGTACATATGTGTATCTACTGAAATGAAATACCATTTCTTCCTTCCACGACTCTGAAACTGGTATTAGAGTGGCGATGAAGGAAGAGTAAGATAAACAAGAAGCACGAGCTAATTATGTGGCTAGTGGTTTCAAAAAACTAAAGCAGCAGTCAAAATTTCAAATTTTTGCTTTTCATATTTCCATCAAGTGGAACTTGGTTCTCACGTTTTTTGTGCCACGCAAGCCAACGGTCAACGAGCTTTACATACCTCAATCACATTAAAGTTTCTACGCTCACGTACCGAGTGGCTTTCATTTTCATTTGTGTATTTAATTTCTTCTTCATAAATTTTAATAGCACTTTATGGTTTCTATTATTTATTCCACAATTCTACTATTTTTTTGTATCATATACCAACAACAATGGCGAGTATAAAATCATTTTCAACTTTTATTTCCAAAAATTTACTTTAAATTATTTAATATTTTTTATGCGTTTTCTTTCGTTGCAGCAATTCACACAGCCGCGTGTCATCGAGCAGATGGCGTACGTTTTGATTGCTATCGGCGCCGTTATGTTCTTCATGAGCTTCCTCGGCTACTGTGGCGCGATACGTGAGTCGCGTTGCCTGCTGACAACGGTAAGTGGTAGATGGACGGTCTTATATCTAAGAAATTTACCAAACACAAAGCAAAAGATTGTAGAAGTGTAATTAATTTCACTTTCATAAATATTTCTAAGAATCAAAGAGAAAGTACAATGACTGGAAAGGTGGTGTGGATAAACAGACAGTTGAAAGAATTCGTAATTTTGAAATGTAAACACTGGGGTTTAAGCAGAAAGGTATTTAGTGTAGGTCATATTAATATGTATACATTTCCTTCTGAAAGCACATAAAAACACTCCGCTTAGGGCCGGACACTGTCTTCAATTTATTGTATCCATATCAAATGGTCCTCATGAAGTGTTCCCTCCCATACTCAATACTCGAAACAATACTGAATGAAATAATGTGAGAATTTATTCATGACGGTCTAATATCATCCCACAATTTCCATTCACAAATCAAATAATGTACATTTATTAAACCCTTTTTTTCGAATTAATATTAAATGTGTTAAACACAATTATAATGAGTAGAGAAAGCTGTGGTTTGAAACAGTTTGAAAAGTGGGCGTGGCTCCTCTTTCTAAAAGAGTTAATATACATGCTTGCCAAAGCTGTAGCTGAGTAAGTGAGAGTCACTCTCCATCATTCCCTGATACGATGTAAAAATGGGTTAAATCGTTTAATAACCACGCCAACCGCCCTTACAAGTCTTATATACCTGATCTCCACAACTACTCGAAGAATTTTGTGCACATCATTATCTCGATATCTTTATAGTTTAAATTCGGGCTGCAACCACCCCCAATTATCATACTCTACCATCCTACTGTCAATAACCCTAAAATTTTAAGGGAGACATTCGCGCACATTCCTTCCTTGCATGACCGCGGTTATTGCCAAAGTACAGAGTACAATAAAATCTTCAAGTATCTAGCCGGCAGTACACGGGGAAAAGACAAAGAAACAATGTTAGAAACATACAAGGCAATCGGCTTTGGTCTACAACAGGATGCCTCTTGATGTCCCCTATCGAACACCAGTACAGTGAGGTCCGTTAAAAACTTTCTGTTGTCACAGAAATCATCACTGCAGCCACCCGCTTGGAGCGGAACTGCCTTCTAGGAACATCAAGAAATCCTTCCTCAACTAAGTCAATGACAGAAAACAATACGCTGACCAGACTTCGAACGTAACAAACTTCAGACATGCACTGACCGCTATCCACAGTGAAGCCATTAACACCTTCACCGACTGCCTCTCACTGAATTGCGTACTTGGTGTCAAACCACCATCCATTACAGACGAAGACCTCGAGTTACGGCGAGAATCGAGAGTTAAGTTCCTACCTATTCATCATCGACCCTAACATATCAAACCTATGTCCAGCAAGCAACGAATCCCACATGATACCAACCACCTCCTTGCATGTCCTATGAGGTTAATACATCTGACACCACTCTCCATATGGTCCGACCCCGTCGTTTCCTGGGTCTACCGTTGTATGACCTCGATTCCGGACTCTATCCTACTTAGACTCTCTAGAAATTAACAATTACTTAAGTGGTCCAACTCCCGCTATATATTTTGAAGTCCGAGTTACAGAATATGAGACCTTCCGAGTCTATTAGTAACTTTATACCAAAAATATTGGTAGATTGGCCCGACATCTGAACAAACTTAAGTTGGCATCTTCTTCATAAAATAATGTGGTAAAAATATATAAAATAGGTTCAATACTTTCTTCAAACCCCATATACCTAATAAAAGGACTTCCAAATTTCCATTTGGCTATTTTCATACCCTGAACAAGGGGTATATTAAGTTTGCCACGAATTTGTAAGACCCGAAAGTAAACTTCAGAGACCCTATGAAGTACGAGTATATATCAGTTTGGCAAAATCCGACTATCTGTTGTAGGTATGTCTGATTACATTCGTACTAGCCCTTCAGTTTTTGAGATGTCGATCTAAAATTCAGCGCTCACTCTTTTCTATCCAAGAAATTGCTCATTAGAATGAACTACCGGTATCGGACCACTATAGGATTAAGCTCTCATATAAACTGACCGATTAAATTCAAGTTCTTGCATGGAATTTGCTTCATTGTATGTAGGGTATTATTGCTATAAAGTTAACGTTTTTTGTTTTGTCTTAGTAATAGTTTTTGCAAACTTTTTTCTAAAAAATCCCACTGTGCAACGAAAAATATTTGCAATACTTCATTAACTGAATTTTGCTGGTCCAATGTTATTGTATAATTTGTTGTGCTTTGCTTGTTAGTCGTGTTGGTAATGCTGTAATTGGCAATTTATGATAGCAGCCAGCATAATGATCAGTCAGCCCACCGGCAAGCGAGTCATCGTGCTAAACTTTGAATGTAAAAAAGCTATAAATAAAGATATTGAGTAGCAGCCATGGAATCCCGTAATTACAATGCAATGCAGGGAAGATTTAATTGCACGCGACTGTAGACAAAGTAAATCAAAAATTGAAAAGATAAAATGATGAAATTTCAAAACCAAACCAAAAGAAAGAAATCGTGAAACATAAAACACGAATTTGCAGGCAATTGTCAGGGTTTTTGGTTAAAGCGCAGTGGCGCATGCGCAATATACTTGTATCTACAATGACAGGCGTTTGTATGTAACAGCGCTAAACGGTTGAATGCAGCGCACGTTGACAAGTCCGCACCTTGAAAATTTGAAAAATTTACTTTCAATGACAACGGCAAACTATCCATCTATGTGTGTGTATGTATGTTTCGAATTGTTAACAAAGGTAAAAAATCAAACAAAAAATGTCACAAAACCTCGGGGAAATTATAATCGGCGGTCTGTGAGACAAGTGCATAATAATGCATAATAAAACGTCAGCAAAACAAAAAAAAAATAGATGAGATAAGCTATAGGACAGTCACTGGGTCCAAGCTTGGTGGGCGCATAATAAGCTAAAATAATTATTTGTGTTTTTAAGGTTTTAATTTAGGGTGCAGCACTAGACACGATTCCTAATGCATGACTTCACGATTAACACTTTCTTTTATTTTTCTGGTGTCACTGGTAAAATTTTTCAAATTTCACGTCGTCACGGAGCGGAGAAAGTTTTTTATTTGTCAGAAAATTTGTTAGCTCGTTTTTTTACGAAGATAAATGTACACATTTTCCTTTATGACATTTATTAAAAATATAAGTTGAATTGCCTAGTACCGAAATTTTTCGAGATCCTGATATTTTTCTTAAGCACTCTTTATTCGCACAGCAAACATTTGTAGTAGAAAATATTTTTAGGGATCCCTAATATAAAATTTCGTCTAGTTCCATTTCGAAATTTTTCGGGATTCCGTGTTTTTCTTAATCACTCTCAATTTGTATAAGAAACATGTGTCGTAAAGAATATCCTTAGGGATCCCAGATATAAAATTTGTCTAGTTCCGTTCTGAAATTTTTCGAGATCCCGTTTTTTTCTTTTTATTTGTACAGCAAACATGTATAGTAGATAATCCTTTTCGGGATCCCTTATATAAAAATTTGTCTGGTTCGGTTCCGAATTTTTCGGGATCCCGGTTTTTTCTTAAACACTTTTGATTTGTACAGCAAACATATGAAATAGATAATCGTTTTGGGGATTCCGAATAAAAAAAGTATCTAGTATCGTTCCAAAATTTTTCGGGATCCCGGTTTTTCCTTAAACACTTTTGATTTGTACTGCAAACATGTACAGTATATAATTCCTTTCGGGATCCCGAATACAAAATAGTTCCGTTCTGAAATTATTCGAGATCTCGTTATTTATTTATTTATTTATTTTTTTTTTTGAATAAATTTATTTACTACTCACAAATTTTTCTCATCCACTTTTTACTCTTTCAACATAGAATATATAGTAGAGAATGTTTTTCGGGTTCCTGAAAACAAAATTTGCTTAGTGCCGTTACAAACATTTTCGGGATTCCGCTTTTGTTTTTTTGCTTTATAATTTAGCTTATATATATGTATATGCTGTTTACAGTTATCCTTTTTATTTTTATTCTGTACAACAAAGATAGTAGAAAATTTTTTTCGGGATCCCGAAAACTCAAAATAATTTTCGGTATCCCTAGTTACAAAAATTTTCGGGTCTCCGTCTTTGTTTTGGTTTTATAATTAAATTTATTACTGTTTGCAAATATTTCTTTTCATATTCTTATCCTCCATAGCAAGGATAGTACCGGAACTTTTTCGGGATCTGGAAAACGCTTTATTTTATTTAATAAATTATTTTTATTTTTTTTTTTGTAGTATTATATTCAACCCGCATGTTGCTTGGATGCATATTAAAAAGTCCAAATATACATATTTTACCTATTTCCCAATAGAAACATAAAAATTGCCTGTTCCGAATAATTTCGGGACCCCGATGGGTTTGGGTTTATGAATAAATTTATGTAAACTTTAAAATAAAAAATTCAGAATTGCTATTGTTAAAAAATTTCTCTCAGAAAAATATTCATTGAACTTTTTCGGGTACCAAGATTGCTGTATTGAGGAAAGAGCTTTGAAAACCTACTGAATACTTAAAATAACCACTTGAAATAAATTTCAAAGTAAGATTAGCGCCTTCTTGATAATCTAAGCTAACATTCATTGTGACAAAAAATCACTCATGCCTCGTTCTAAAGGGCCTTCGACCTCTTCAAATATAGAAAATATTAAAAAAAAGTGAGGGATATGATGCTTCAATATCGTCGGGAATGTTTTAGAGAGATGGCAAGAGAGCTCGACATCTCTCGCGAGTCCGTTCAAATGAGTTTGGTGGATATTTTGGGTATGAAACGCGTTCTTGCGCGACTCGCTGAAGCTGAACTTTTTTCAAAAAGAGTTTCGTAAACAGGTCTCTGGACTTGCTTCATCGTGCGAATTCCGATCCTACAATCATGAAAAGCGTTATAACTACCGCTGAGACATGGGTTTATGATTTTGGCATGCAAACAAGTCAACAATCATCGGAATGGAATCCGTTTTCAGTCGGTCGAAAAAATAAAACAAAATTTGGTGAAGGAGCTGAAGTTCATCTCAACAAATGCTTATGACAAGTGTTTCGTGGACTGGCAAAATCGCTTTTTGTCACAATGTAATTGGGAATACTGTTCCTTAAAATGTGGATTCAGCAATCCAAGCTTATATTTATGGACCATATCTAGCATAAAGTAGCTTTACTGCCTAAACCCTACATCTACAGGCATAGTGCATAAATGTATGGATACATCTGAGTATGTACTTTAGAAATAAAAACTCGGCTGACAGCATTACCAACAGTGTCTGAGGCAAAGACTGAAACAACTTGACTACTTCCCGATTTAGAATAACAATTGCTTGATGGTAAAGATGAGTTATGAAGAACAGCTTTTATATGGCTCTGGATGATCTCGATGATTCAATTAAATTTTTTAAGTAATATGGTTTCTTTGCCACGCTCGACTCATAAAAGCAAATGCCGCTGAAGTAACAAGTTCAACACCAACGCGCCACGATATTCCGCACCAAGTCACGTGCTCTCGTAAATCAGTACATGTCACCCACAAAGGTGTTCCATAACTGCATAAGCAAGCTATCATTTATGTTTAAAAGAAAACAACGAGAAGCAGACGCGCACACACGCACTCGAAGCAATAACAGCAGAGAGTGAGGAGGGCATACAAAGCTCACGCAAAGCTCGGCGGCGGCGAGTTGGCATGATGATAGTGTTTCTGCATTTATTGCACGTAATTTCATTGTTGTTGCTATTGCGCTGCCATTTCGTAACGAATGCACTCAAGTGTGATGTGCAGCGGTGTATTGTGACTTTGAGGTTAGGCCACATAAATATAATTTCCATAGAAAAAATTGCCTTTTATTTTACCTCACTTGTTGCTAACACATACGGAATTGTTGTTGCTGTTGCGGCGGTGATTGGCGTAGAGGCTCGAATTCAGTCGTCTGTCGCAATTTTATTTACATTATTTGTTATGATTTATCGTTGTCGTTGTTGTTGTTGTTGTTGCTCTTCACTCACCACAAACAATTATAAGGTAATTGTTTTTGTTGGTGTTGTTAGGGCTTTATTATCACCGATAATCATGCTTTCGTTGTTGTTGTTGTTGTTTTTTGTTGTTGTACAATGACCGTGCAAGCATGCGCAGCCAAGTGTAAACAGCGAATGGCTAATTCAAGTGGCCAATAAACGCCGAAAGTGGCGCACAAAGCAGACGAGCAGTCAGCAGACTGCAGTGAAAGACATTACCAATGCTGAGTGGTTGTCGTCTGTGGTCATAAGAAAAAGTCAGGGTGCATATTTAATGAGCACTTGTCGCTGACGATGGAAATTGATGATACTTTTGTTATTTATTTAGTTAAAAAAGAACTTACTAGCGCGCTAGCTAGATGTGAGAAAAGTGCGATAAGTCAATTTTAAGTGGAGAAAAATGGTCTTTAGGGGTTACATGGATTTCCTTGGGTAAAAAAACGTTTTTTTAACATTAAATACTATTAACATTATTAACAAAGAAATTTTAAATTTTTTGGAGATAAATATTTTAAACTCGGCCATTTCCGGTGACCCCTCGGTTAAAAGATGCGCCAGCGTTGGCAGGATAACTAAGGATAACTTCTTACAGGATCATCTAAAGTGAAAAAATACGTGTTTTAGTTAAAACCTTAACTTTGAACTTCGACGAAGGAAAAAAACTGAAAATTGGATTATTGTCGGACATTTACAAACAAAATTTAAATCTCAGTGAGGAACGGTTGAGTAGTTCTTGAGAAGCCTTGTCAACCGACTTCAAAAACACAGTTTCGGAATTAAATTTTCTGCAATTAAAATATCTTTTAGATTTAAATACATAGATATGGTCACCAAAAAAACCACCCGAAATTGTAGAAAAGCCAGGAACAGTTGAGACAGGAGTTATCTTGCATCAAAGTAGTTTAACCATAAAGGTTAGGTTACGTTAGGTTAATCTGGTAAACCAATGAGCCACGTATAGGCCAGTTTTTGTGCTTCGCGATACCACATAGAGTTTAGTTACTAGGTCCATGAGGAATAGTCATCCTTTAGGATGCCCACACTTTACGCGAATTTTAACAGACTCTATGACTTCACTATCGATACCTCCTAACCATAAAAAATCCTAGTTGAAATTAGGCAATTTTGTCTTTTTTGGACTCTACTTAAGCATTAAATCCTTCGATCCTACATAGGTTTTCTTTTATATTTCGAGATTCAAAACCAAAAACAAATTTTAATCGTCGAAAATCCCTTTATTGTTTTCAAAGTATTCTCCATTAAGATGAGATTTTACCAGCGTTTGAACCAATTGTCGAAGCAATTTTGCCACTCTCATTAAAGTATCTCCAAAACATGCGTTCCGAGCGCCACTTCAAGTGTCGAAAATTGTTGACCTCATAGTTTATTTTTTACAAGCAAGAATAAAAAAAGATCTTTAAGTGCCAAGTCAGCATTATACAATGGATGACCAATCAAATCGATGTTTTTAGTGCTCGAAAATGTAGTTGTTTCAGTCAATATGTGTCGATGTGGGAAAGATCGCATTATCGTGGTGAAGAATGATCTGTCTGTTGTTGTCAAGCCTCTCCATTTGACCTCTTCTCGACATCGCTGTTACAAAAGATTCAGGTTGTTGACATTCTCTGTTATCTCTCTGATGATAAAACGACGATTTTCAAGTGATGTCATTTTAACTTTTCCAATGTTATCGTCTTTAACAGATGTTATCGTTCATCTAACTCACATGAGGCAGAATTTCGATAACTTCGCGATCTTCACTGCCACTTAAATACTTTTGGCCGTGATAAGGTAGACTCCCCGAAAGTTTCCGCAAAATTTTTAAAGGATCCATGGTTTATGTTTCTGTAAGAAACGTAAATTTTCAAGCAATCTTGTTATTTAATTTTTTCCTATGTCGAAAATCTCTTCACAAAATTTATCGTTTCGCAAACAAACAGCCAACAAACACACACTAATTGACATTTAGAGATCAAACTTCACCCGAATATAAACAAATTTGTACCAATTTTCGAACATTTTTATTTGAAATTTTTTTTTTTACCAGTTTTGGCACAATTGTCTTTTTATCGTTCGGTTTGCGTGCCCAGTTTATATGGGACAGTCGAAGTCACATGTGATCAGATTACATTTTGGCTCCTTCACATAGTTGCATTAAATTCAACCTACTGGGGAAGTGCGCACTGCTACTAATCTAACGAGTTACCATTGTGAATATGTTAATTTATTACTTAGCGTTGTTACAGTCTTCACGATGTGTAACGAAGACTGTCATTATAATGAGGAAGGCCGTTTACACTGTCAACTTGACATAAAATGTGATAAATAATGGTAATTTATTAACCAAGCATTTATGCAGTAATTTTAACTCGTCTCTCAATCGGATGAAGATCGTACTATTAGTATGTTACATATGTTTATATAGTATTATTTTCTAACTAAAAAATTGTGAGATTTAAAAAAAAATATTTACTAACTAAAAAATATGAGTAAATTACTACCATCTTAAACAACGTATTCCTCAGGTCTTACTATTCAAACAGCTCAGACCGGTTATATAACCTTAAAAAACCATCGAATGTCGTCGTAAAAATTTCGCAGGTACTTCCTTTTTTTCTACTATTGTGGTATTATGCTTGAAACATCCTGAATCCTACACCTTCAGACAGCTATCTACCATAAATGCATTATTAAGAATCTAAATCAATATTCTTAATAGATTTGTGATGTGCTTAAGACCCCAAGAGATACATGAGTGTTCGTATAAATTTTTATTAGGTTCCTGCACCAAAAATATCTTATCTGTTATCAAGTTAATTGTCCAAGTTTAATACCAAATATATCTAGGTAACGCTCGTGTCGTTTCTAAGAACAAATATTTACCTCTCACTTTCTCTCTTCCTCTCGTATCGAGCTCTGGTTTAGCTCTAGATCCACCCAATCGCTGTGGCTTACATGTTTACACCAAATTTTAATTGCAATTGCGAACTAGTAAAATCATTGAAGCGATGAGTTGATTGGTAAAATAACGCCAATTTATTGTTATTATTACCAAATATTAATATTAGCTGCTAAAATTTAAAGGTAAAGCGAAATCATAAACAATGTGGCTATTATATGTATAGTGCTGTATAATATATTAATAAATAGATATAGATGGGCTTACAGTTTTTACCATGTGCTTAATCAAATGTGACCCTAATCTTTATTTAGTGGAAACTTTCAAAAAATATTTCGGTTAATTTTATTAACGTCTAAAGGCAACAAAACACAGAGTAAAGATTAATTTACTTATAGGTATTTCCATTTCAATGCCTGCCACTGTACAAGTAATCAAAAACAAATTTTCAGTATATATAAATCACATTTTTTACAAGAAATGCGTATGGACATACATACATATATACTAATATACCGACTTACTCATTACTACTAAAACATGCAAGTCAGGCTATTGACACCTCTTCAGTGTGCCGAGCATTTTGCGAATTGCCAACTTAAAGTTTCATGGTCAAAATACTGCTTTTTTTGACAAAATTTTCAAATTCGCAAATGCAATAAAATGTTTAATGATATTGCTAAAAGTATAAAATTATTTAAAAAAAGCGGTTGCAATGTTGTGTTTTTTAACAATTATTTAACTGTTAAAGCTTACATTAAATAAAGGACGTGTGAAAAGCAAAATACAAAAATCGAAAATGTATTGCAATCTAATGTTTATATTCCAATATTTATATACATTGTGACAAACAAGTACCTGGAAAACGTAATTAAAACGTAAAAAGCACATATTAATCAATATTTATTTTCTCACCTTTAAAGTAATAACCATCAGTATTACAAGGCATCGCTTTGGCCAACGATTTTTCCAGACCTCAAAGCATTTTTACAATTAATACATTAATGGACCAACTAATAGCACAAAATATTTATGTGTATTCTTATAAACTTATTTAGAGCGAAGTTTTATTTAAAAGGTTAATGGAGCTCGGCTCCGCGTCTCTGCGAGCATGATATTGTACTCGCACTTCTGTATTACTAAACTCGAGATAGATTGGCAATGCGACCAAGAAAAGGAGATCCATGAGGGTTAAATACAACGTTAGCATGTACCAGTAGAGAAGAAAAATTTACCAATGGTTTTGTGATCGACAGCTCCTTTTTAAATATTGGATAGATCAACGGGTAAGAAAAGAACAGCAGCGGACTTCTGCTGCAGTAATACATAGAAGAGAGCTACAAACTAAATGACTAGAAATCAGTGTTTAAAGCCGAAATTATTCGCGCAACAGTAGAGCCCTGTGACCTTTTGCTGCATCCAGCAAGTTCATTTACCTTATGGTATAGTGAATAATAAAGCTTTCCGTAGCTCCTACACTCACTAGTCTCACTGTGTTGGATTATGCAAGGAGGCAATAACTAGACTGTTAGTGGAAAAACAGACGAATTTTCTAGCTCTGGGGCAGCCAAAGAAAAAAATCCGCTAAGCTTAACCATTAAGTTTTTTCACGGGTTGCTTGATGCAATGGACTCTAGAAAAACATATCTGATCTTAGAAGATACTCGTAAGCAACCCAAGGCATCCCATATAAGTACTCTAGGGTGGTGTTGATAGTGAACAAGCCAAAAAGCTTCTACTTTTGGGGAAGTGGAAACATAGTAATATTGTCTGAGTTTGTCCGACACAACGAATCCTTTTGAAGTTATATTAGTGCAATTTTTTTGAAATAAATCCATTTAAATTGAATAACAATTGTAAATATTATTTCCTCTTCTCTTTTTAAGTTCATGCAAATGATGTTACTCCAGATATTATATCATAAACAACCATTTTTCAATTTAAACCTATCAAACGAAAAAAGAAGAGATCCATTTATTTAAGATCATATATGTTTGCCATTTTGCCCGCCTATCCGCAAGTTCTACTTTGTAAAATTTAAATAAAGTTAAAATTTCTAAAAAAAATATTTTCTTTGTTTGCCGTCACTCATTTTCCTGCAAGCATTTTCAACCCAACAAAAATTGTGATTTATTTTAGCCATGATAACTTTCACATGTGGGAAGATATGCAAACTGGCATATTTCTCTAACCATTATTGCCTGTTCCCTCCATACTCAGACCATATTCCACACCAACTGCAATTACTGCATACATATAACTCGGTTTCATTTCTCCACTAGACCAAACTAAATATACCATCTATATTATCGACCCGTAAATATTTATGTATAAATACAGATATTTACATATATTTTTTGCTGAGTGCTTTGCTTTTAAAATTTCAAGTTTACCCCCGTTCTGCGGCCATTGTTGTGTTCGAGCGGCATTTAAATTCACTGTTGCAACGAAACGCATTAACATAAGTTGCATTTTATAACTAAAACTATGCCCAACGACTGTGCAATACAATATGCTTAGCTCTCGCCAACAGCAGCAACAATATTTAGCTCAGGGTTATCATAAATTTTGATCGAATGCTTGGCATGGAATTGAGGTCAAAATTAAAAAGTGCTCGTGGTGTAAGAGTACACTCTTTGCTTGCAAAGTGAAGTGAAGTGAAGAGCATAAATGCATGCGAAAAAAAAGAAAATATAGCGAAATAATTGGGAATAGGGAAAAATCCAGTGTTGCAACAAAAACAACTTACAAAGGCATGTTATCAACTCACTAGTTCAATATTGGGGTTTTTAGGTTGCAAAAAGTGGAAATGGTTGGAAATACAAATATATTCCATCGGGAGAAGAATACACTTTATTAGGGGGAAACATCATTTGATAGTCTTCACTTTGCATAAAAGTTGCGTTCGCAGGGAGTTATGCATGTACAATTTGCAACAATATTTTTGTGGAGTAGACAATTTCCAGCAACACCCTTCACTGGTATATAAGACAGGGTACAAAATGTATTTAATTTTATTAATTAATAATAGAAAATAGTATGAGAAAAACTAAAAGACAGTGATTTAATGCAATTGACCATCGACTCCATAAAATTTTCACAACCCAAACAAAGTACAAAAAAATTATTCATAGTGACCAAAAACATTTCCAATATTGTCTTGAGCTCGAATCAATGTTAAAATACCATATGAGTCTTAAATGTTCTGCCAAACAAATTCAATGTAGAGTAATAAAAACTTATATTGCCAGGGTCAGATAGTATATGGTAGTCGAAACAGTCTTTTTCATTTCTAGTCAAACTACAACTTATTTTCTTTCTTACCATTTTAGTCAACCACTTTTTGCAATTTTTCTGCTAGAGACCATCAGTGCAAAATTTTACTAGTTTTTCGGCAAACCAGGCTTCTCTTGAAGCCAACTTTTCTCCATTAAGGGAGTTCTGCGTTGAACGAAACAAATGGTAGTCCGATGGAGCAAGGTTAGGGCTATATGGTGGATGCATCCAAACTTTCCAGCCAAGATCTCTCAGTTTTGGCCGAGCCATCAAAGATGTGTGTGGTCTAGCGTTGTCCTTATGAGAGACGAAGCCTTTTCTGTTGATCAGTTCTAGCCGTTTTTTTCGGTTGCTTACTTCAATCTCATCAGTTGTTGACAGTAAAATGTGGAATCAATCGTTCGTTCCAATCCCACCATACAGTCAGCATAACCTTTCGAGGCGTCAATCCTGGCTTTGCGACCATTTCTTGAGCTTCACCACGCTTGGACCATGATCTTTTTCGCACATTATTGTCGTATTTGATCCACTTTTCGTCTGCTATTAAAATTCGCTTCAGAAATGATTCGATTTAATTTCGTTTCAGCAGAGAATCGCAGATGTTAATTCGATCCAAGAAATTTTTGACAGACAGTTCATGTAGTATCCAAACATCGAGCTTCTTTTTGTAACCAGCCTTTTTTAAATGGTTCAAAACCGTTTGGTGTTGAATGTTAAGCTTCTTATCGATGCCATGGCAGCTTATGTGACGGTCCTGTGTAATCTTTTACCTAATTGCATGGACTTTTTCTACGATAGGTCGACCAGAGCGAGGTGCATCTTTCACATCGAAATTTCCAGAACATAAGCGAGCGAACCATTGTTGTGTTACACGAACTGATACAGCATCGTCTCCGTAAACTTCACAAATATCATTAATGGCTTGCGTGGCATACTTTCTTTTTTATACAAAAATTTCAGAATATAGGGAATTTCTTCATTATTTTCCCAGCTTTTTTGAACAGCTGTAACTCCTTTCAACTTTCCCCAATTTATTTTTTTTTTTTTGCTGTATGGTATGACACAATGTATTTGGTTGCACTGGAGATATACGAGTTTGTCGAGAGAGAACTTTACTTCGTAATTACCAACTACTTCGAAATTATGACTGTCAACAGTAAAGTGGCAGCCAAGTCGCTAATGCAAAGACTGTTTTTTTTTTTTGGTTACAGGAGATATTTCGTCTTACCCTCTTTCACTCCAGACCCATTTGCTTCGCGTCCTAGCTTGGCCAAAGCAGAACGCCATCAGTTATACAAGTATACTCTTGTAGAAGATTTTTGTTCAGATCTGCAGTACGAATTAAAATATTTATTAACACCTTCAATTTAGTCTCGTTTTGAGCCAATTTAAGTATGTCAACGCTGAAACCAATTATCTGTACACTTGTTGCAAGCACTCAGCGAATGACTTTTTCAGACTTCAATAGACTGGCGCGTGTTTTTTTTTTCAGTTCTGAAAATAGAAAAAAGTCACGGAGCAATAACTGAAGAATACTGTAACTAAGCGCTGACTTTCGTTTCCTATTTCGCCAAAAAGTCAGTATCAATTATGCTGGAATATGGCGAACTATTACCGTGTGAATTTCTTCACGTATAATCCTCGAAGCGATACGAAAAAGCAGTATTCTTTATTGACCGTTTCGCGCTGTAGAATAAATGTATTGTGTTTTTTGGTACGAGTCTATAATAGACACGCTTCATATCCAAAACATTAACCGAAATGAGTTGAGTCGATCCAGAAGAAATGCCAAAGAAGGATTTTCAGGCACTGTTTCTAAAACTTTTTCGAACTTCTTCTCATAACGACTTGTATGAGACAAGTTTTCGATAACTTATCGCCCTTCACTAAATGCTTTGTGCCACTGAAATAGTTGTGTTCGTGATAAGTTAAACTCCCCAAAATATTTCATAAGCCTAAAATCCATCTTTACGTTATTTTACTACACAAAATGGTAAAAGAATTGTTAATACCAGTGCTTAACTGTAATCTTGATAACTCTTCATCATATCGTAGTTCATATTGCTGTTAAATATTATTTCTACTTAAGTGTTATTTGAAAGTACTTTGTAGTACAAATACGCCAAATCCATTGTTGTTATCGCTTGACATTTTTTAAGCCAACAAATTAGGGGTGCTAATGAGTGAATGAAGTCTAAAATTACTTGTAGGTAATCTCATGTACGAATATTTGGAGATGAGTGCACAATTTTATAGTAACAAATAAGGAAGAACTCATCTCTTGTGCCAAGAAATATTTTATAGTTTCGTAATATTCACCGATCAAAGCCTGGGAGGACTAGAAGAAATAGTAATTTCAGAGATGGGCTTGGTATTAAGGTAGAGTCAGGTAGGATCTCTATGAAGCACATTAAAGCAATAAACCAAAAACGGATTTTGGGTTGTTTATTTAAAAGCTTACATCAAACATCAGCCCCCATTATTCATAACATCCCTTAATATCTAATAAACCCCCTTTGTACTTATACTTGTGTAATACTTATGTTTCCGGGTCAATTTTATTTAGCGACATGCCTTTGGTCTCCTTAATGAAGACTACAATATGAACCAAGCCCAGAACACTTGTCACAGCAAAGAACCACATCGGCGAAGAGAGGCCAAAAGCAGCCAAAGAAATCGGGAACATTTTCATTAGAATAAAGCCGAGGATGTTGAAGATGACCAAGCAAACGGCGGCTGCTTTGGCGCGTATCTATTTGGCAAACGAGACACTTTTATTATACCAAAAATATATACAAGTATATTCACATTTCTACTCACCTTCGGTGGCATTAACTCCACCAACAAAACAAATGGAATCGGTATGAGTCCCGAATTGGCCACAAACATAATGAAGCAAGCATTTAAAAGTGGCAACCATGCCCTAACAGGTGATAAATCGACCGAGGTGTTTTCCAAGAGATAACCATATAAGCCGAATACCGTCATGCCCACACTAGTGGCCGCACAAGAAAATATCAATAACGGACGGCGGCCGAATCTATCGACCAGAATGGTAGCGGTGTACACGCCAGTGACTTGCACCAAGCCCACAATGATGGTATTGGTGTCCGGATGCAGTTCGGTGCGCGCGGCTACAAATATACTCGAAGTGTAGTAAAGTATGGCATAGGCGCCACAGAAGACGTTCAGCCACATGAGCACGAAGCCATTACCGAAGGCAATCATAGCGCGTTTATTACCTGTGGTTTGGCGAGGAAGAGAGAGAAAAACAATTATTTTGGTTTTGAGGATCCACATTCTGCACTCACAGAAATCATGCCACGTCACGCCAATCGTGTTTGCCTGGTGACTGGTTACATCGCTCTTCAGCTTTTCAAACGCCATTTCAAATTGCGTGGCGCTTTCTTTTGTTGTCGGTTCATAGTTGCGATAGAACTTCAGTGACTTTTTAGCGCATTCATCTTGACCACGCTGTAGCAAGTACATTGGTGTTTCCGGGAAGAAGATTTGAAGTACCATATAAATTATGGGCAACAGTATACCGATTATCGGTATGTAATGGTAGGGCACGCGTGCTGTTATTATATAACCACAAAATATGCCGCTATTTAAGGTTAAAGAGAAAAGTGCGGTTAAGCGGCCGCGTATTCTGGAAAAGACAGAGAACAAATGTTTCAAATCGGTCATTATATTAATATATAATGGATCAAGTGTTAAGGTAGGCCCATTGAAGTAGAGAAATCTACAAATTTAAGAATTTTTGATAATTTTTTCGGGTTTCTTCACACAAATAATCTTGTAATACAAAAGTATAAGTTCCGCTTTCACAAATAAATAATTTCATAGAACTTCACCAGGACTATTTGACCTTACAACGTCTAGCTTTTGTTGAAAAGTCTTTAGTCGGGAAACTTTAGGTGAAAAAAGATTCCTCTTTTCGTCTTAGTTTTAAAATCTTGACGCAAGTTCAGTCTGAGTTGGAGGCTAGGAACTCTTTAACCTATTTACAACGCATGGATCAGCGGAAATTCAAATAGGAACACTTCTCGGTTCAAGTTTTTCAAAGACGATCTATTGCATAAGGCAGTCAATTGAATAAGATCGTCTCGAGGATGTTCTCATTTGAAGACCAGATTTTAACTGAATGGAATGGGTAACTTTGGGCTTAGATATGCTAAGAATTGGCTACTGTCAATTTTTATCCTAATAAAACTTGTTATTTTTAAGGTCTGTGAAATCTGTTGAGAAGTAGAAATTTTTACTACCAATTTTTCCTAGTCTAGTTTTTTGACCAACCTTTACCTATATACTTTGAGTGGATTAAATTTGTTTTTGAAAAAAGTCAAAACTCCACCTTATTGTTAGGACCATGGCAGTAATATCGGTCTAAAGACAAAATTGTACTCAAAATTTCCAAAAAGTATCGGTAGTAGTTGTAAGTTTTAAGCTTTGAAGTCCCCACAAATACCTCTACATACTTTGGTTCAGCAATTTCGCCAATAAATATTGGTATGATGACATAAGTGCCTCCGCCTGTGACGCCAGCCAGAAATCGGCTTACATATAGATATTCCACGGAGCGTGCAAAATATATGAGTATCCACGAAACCTATAAAGAATATACAGTTAAGACAACGGATTTATTTAAAAATCTTTTTACACTTACTATATACGGCACGGCTAGACAATAGTTGCTCGCTTTACGTCCGATAAAATCTAACAATACGCCATAGATGATATTACCGACGCCACCGCCCAGCGATGAGAGTCCACCAATCCATGAACCCTCATTCACAGTTATAACGAAATCCAATTCAGTCTCTGTGGGTGATTGCAATTTCGAAAGTATCACCGAAAACCAACCCAAGCCGAAGCCGTGACAGAAAGTGATGATCGTAACTGTAAATATTATAAAAGTTGGTTGTACATATGTATGTATGTATATATGTAAGTTTTTTGTTGACGTAATATTAAGATAATGTAGATAAGCAAATAATGCATTAAAATTGACGAGAAAAGTAAATATTTTTATGTCTGCGAATTGCTAACTAAATATTTACCGTTACTTTCATAAATATAGTATGCCGCAATTATAAATCTAAAAATATAAAACTTCGGGTGTTTGATATATTGGGAGCTTATAAGGCGCCTACTTCACTTTCGAAATCCTAAACATTATATAATAACACTGGTTTACAGTCGTTTTGGGAGTGTGTGATGCTGGAGGTGGTTTCTTGATACTTTTGTGTTGCTAAACCTGAAAAAGATAGTAAAAATTCCCTAAAACATAAGATTTTTTGTATTGTAGTCAAAGGTTATAGGGGTCAAACCACCAGCATTCACTAAAATGACAAAAAAAATCTATACGTAATGGAAAATTTTTGTAAATCAAGCTCGTAATCAGGAAACCTCACATATTTTACAGACCTCTAAGCACATCAGTCGCAAATTTTTCCTTCATTTTTGTTGAGTCATGTAATTTACGTATTTGGATTGCCCACAAATACCGTATTTCCCTAGCTACATATCTTCTAAAAATAAATCCATAATTTTTCCAGCAGATGGTATTAAAGCCATCTGTAACACGCTTTGTACCATATAAGTGTGTTTATATTACTATATGGCGTTAGAAGATAAGATTTCGTACTAAAAAAATTTACCAGACAGTTTTGTGATAGCTTGACTCAATATTGTTGTTTTTTGCGGACACGTCAGAGAAAAGATACGCCATAATTTACAGTTTTTCTTTAATAATGCCGAAAAGGAAAACCAGACGGCTAATAATGGAAATCGAAGTGGCGGATTCACATGTATGCTTTGCTTCGAAAGATCACGAGTTAAACATTGGCTGTTATTGTGGTTTTCAACCCAATTATATTCTGGCTGAAATTTCGAAATTCGGTATTACGATTTTCAAATCAACCCGTCAAAAAAAATCTTAGTTAAAGTGATGTCAAACTTCGACTTTTTCTGGTATTCATTTTGGTATTGGGTATAAAAAATTTTCAGCTGCTAAAAAACAGTTGTAGTCAAAAATTATTGAATTTATTAAGAAAAAATATTAATAGAAAGTGAGAAATGGATAAAAATAACAATTTTATTTATAATTTGAAACTATTTTAATCAGCTATTAAGAACTAATCCATAGGAAGGTGAAACATTCGTTGAGCTCATGGACTTAAATCCCGGACTGGTCGAATAAGAATTAAAATGAAAGTAAGGGACTCTGAAAAGTGATTCGAACAAAACGAGTCGACACAATTTGCTACTACTGGAATATACTTTTTGAGTAAAATTAAACGTTTGCAGCGATTTGGCGCTTTTAAGTCATTAGAGTTTTATCCACAGCACACATATACTATATAGTGTTAATTTTAAAAGTTGAATTGCTTCAACTTCAATTCAACAAACTTCAACTGAAAACCGTAATAATTAATTAATTATAATTGTAAAATTTCTGAAACGGCTAGTTACTGCTGATGAAACGTGAGTCACTTAAAACAAAGTACCCTATGGCCAAACTCTTAATTCGGAACCATACTGTCAAAAATTAGACCGTATGAAGGAAGCAATGGCTCATAAGCGGCCAGCTTTTGCCATCAGAGCCGCGTGCTTTATGGAATGGTTCTTATGCATCCAATACATTCCTTAGTTTCTATGAGAGTGGTGTTATGAAATTACCATCCAGAAAACTTAATTTCTTTATATTATTATATATCAAATATATTCATAACTAGAAGTTCAAGACTTTCGCTTTTTTACTTTTTATACACCTTAACTGGGGTCGCTCTAATAGTGTTTTAAATGATCTGAATTAATATTCTTGAGAATTAATAATGATTTTTTATACAATGTTAAACGTATTTTTCGATTTTAATAATTTTGTATAGTTTCTGTGTATCCTTTTGTACCTGAATTAAGTACTGATGAAATAGTTATAAGATTTTTGAAAGCAGTTAGTACTCTGAGGTTCCAAACCATCTATAAAAAATATTATTTTACAGGAGTTTTTGAATTAAAGGATGAAATGCCCAATAGCTCCAAAACAATATGAGTATTGGAAAGTAAGCTGCTATATTCATGAAAATCTATAAAATTTACTGCTGCTTTTTCTTTGCAAAGACTTATATGCGGTTCACGGAAAACACCTAAAATATAAGTATACGAGGTGTGTTCAAAAGGTATCGCGAATTTTGTATTTTTTCAAAAATTATTTATTTATTCATGAATAGCTATTTTGTCCCCTTCAAAGTAATCCCCATGAGATATTATACACTTGTGTCAACGGTTTTTCCAATCTTCGAAGCACTTCAAAAAATCATTTTTTTTTTATCTTCTTCAGCTCCTCCTTCGATGCCGTCTTTATCTCGTCAAGAGAAGCGTAACGACGTCCTTTCATGGGCCTCTTCAGTTTAGGGAACAAGAAAAAGTCACAGGGGGCCAGATCTGGGGAATACGGTGGCTGCGGCATCATTAGTGTGTTGTTTTTGGCCAAAAAGTCGCGCACAAGCAACGGTTACGATTATCGATACTTTTTGAACACACCTCGTATTAATACCACACATGATTTCGAAAAATGCTTTAAAAAATAATTGAAAAATTAAATTTGCATTAATTTTTTTATTTTTGTAGTGCCAAATACTGAATTAAAGAAAATAAATCCCAAATATATCATTAAAGTTTTAATCCCACAACCAAACATTTTTATATTATTTTTAAATTTTTAATAAGCTATAAAAAATTAAAATAAAAAATTATTTTACTTTTTTAAAATTAAAATTTAATTAAAAAAGTAAAATGTATTCTCTCAAAACGAAAAACCTCAAAAATGAGTATCAAAAAACAAAATAATGAAAAAACTGAAACAAAATGAAAATAAAAGAGAAAGTATAAAAAAAATGTTTTCTCTCTAAACAGAAACATTTAAAAATAAGTATTCAGTTGTGGGTTAAAAAAGTTAAAAAAAATTTAATCTCACACCGATTTTTCTTTTCCTTTTGTTCCGATTTGATGGATTAAAAATTATTTCTATTTCTATTTTTGTTTTTGTAATTTAAATTTTTTTTTTAATTTAAATACAATAATAATAAAAATTTTGTAATCCCAAATACTGGATTCAAAAATAAATTTAAAAAGCAATTAAAAATATGAAAAAATATAAAATAAAATAAAAAATAATTAAAACAAATAAAAAACATTAAATAAAATTTAAAAAAATTAAATTAAATTAAAAAAAAAATTAAAATGGAAAAGAAATTATAAACATGTAAAAATAAACTTTCAGCTCTGGGTTAAAAAATAAAAAAGAAATAATTTTAAGCGCACAATCGAACATTTATTTTAAATTCTATTCCGTTTTTTTTTTTTTTTTTGATTTTTATCTATCTAATTTTTAATTTTTTATACCATACTAGAGGACCCGTCCACGCTTCACTGTGGCTGATACATAGATAATACTACCACTACCATCTATATGATTTCTATTAGTTGGATTATAATTATTAGTTAATAAGATATAGCATTTCTGTGAAACAACTTGTGTTAGTTTACAAAAAAATGGATCATAGAGCATTTCGTGTGTTAATAAATCATTGCTTTTTGGATGAAAATACTGTTGAATTTGGGCTCAGGGAAATCCACCGATGAAAAGATATTTGCTAAGCTTAAAGAGGCGAAAGCTCTGTGCAAAGCGGGTGCCCCACATATTCATAATCCAAAAAAAATTACGAAATAAAGCCGAATTTTTGAGTCGGTGATAAAAACATAGCTCCATCATTTCCCACTGGAGTCCAATCGACAGTCATTCTAGTGAACTGCACATGAGCAACCGGTTCTCAGGCGTGGAAAGACGAAAAAGGCGGCTGGAAAGGTTATGACATCAGTATTTTGGGATGCACGTGGTATATTTGGTACATATTTGGTTTCTTTTCTACTATTCCAAATACTTAGCAATTGTATGAATCTGTTTAAAATGGTACGCATATATTCAAAGGATTCCTACAATCATGAATTTTGAAATTATTATGTTTTCAGCCAAATCGGTTCAGCCGTTCTTGAGTTATAAATGGTGTAACTAACAACAACTTTCTTATATATATATATATATAATATATGAGGTTGTTTTTATTATTTATTTATTTTTTTTTTTGAAGAAATGAAATATTCCTACAAACATGAATTTTGAACACATGCTTATGATTTGAAATATAATTATTGTATTTATGAGTTGTATTAAATTTTGACATAAAGAGATAAAAGGTATCCTATGTCCTTACCCTGGTTCTAAGCTACCTCTCCACCAATTTTCAGCCAAATCTGTTCAGCCGTTCTTGAGTTATAAATGGTGTAACTAACATCAACTTTCTTTTATATATATAGATTGTGGCATTTATTTTTTTATTTGGAATTACAAAATGAAAAAAAAGTAATAATCCCAAAAATCGGAGGTAAAAATAAACTAGCAATACAATTAATTAAATATATTTTTAATTTTGGATTAGAGATTTATTGTTGTTATTTTTTATTTTGTAATCTGAGATCAAAAAAATAATTATCAAAATATGGTATTAAAAATAAAAAAGGAAAAATTATAAAAAAAAATTAAATAAAGTTATTCTAGAATCAAAATTTTTTCTTGTATGCTTCCTTCGGCTTTTACTATTTTAAACTAGAGCTCGCACTAAAATTTCAATTAACAATTTTTATTTCTATTAAATATCTAATTTTTATGCCAAACCTTTGGGATTAAGAAGTTAAAATTCAAATTTCTTGTGAATTTAAAATTTTCTTTCCTTGAAACAAAGGAATAGATTTAAAAAATTCACAAACTATTAACTTTCCATTCCTCTGATTGGAAAGAAGACTAGACATCATAGTTATGCTAATTTTGCTTAAAATTTTCTCCAAAACTGCATATTCCATATAAAAAACTACTTTCAAAGGAGAACTTGAACATTTCAACAATCAAAACCAATGCTAGTTAAAATAATCTCGCACGTGAATATATGCAATATGAAATTATTAAATTCTGAATTCAACAATTTTAGCGCCAGTTCGTTAAAAAATCACAATTTTCACAGCTTCGGTTCTTTCGTTGTTCAAATTTCACAACATTTACTTTATTCCACAACATTTCCACACATAACGGTATACAAATTTGAATCACTATAATTGTTGCATTAGCTGTCTAATGTCGCTACTGAAATTATAGAATTTCACACTTCGTAGAAAATTTTTTTGCACCACTAGAATTGTTCAAAAAATTTTCGCAGAAGAATGCTTCTAAACACTCACATATGCCTTTACCTTTCTTTCTCTCTAAGCTTCACATATGCTTCGAAAAAAATGAGAAAACAATTATCAACTGTTAAATGCTCACATATGCTTTGAAAAATATATTGTATATAAAAAATATATCAAATACAAAATTTTGCGCAATATATGAAGTGCCACATTATTTTCCATTTCACTCCATTTCCTGAAAGCACTGAAAAACTACATTTCTTTTTGTCTGCTTACTGCACACTGAAGCCAGCAATTGTCGCCGGAATTCAAATTTGAAGACGCCTTCCGAATTTTTACACAAACCAAACATTTTTCAAGAATTTACGCATAAAATTTATGCAAAAGTAGATACTCGGTGATGGCCAACCGCGCTTTGGCTGATTCTATATACTAATTGTGTGCTTTTGGAGCGGTCTCACGGCGTACTGACTTTATATATATACATAAGTTCATCTTAATACATTCACTTACATCATATTGCGTTATCAGTCAACAAATTTTAAGACTTTTCTCCCTATGTACATACGGATATAATATACGCTCGGCTAGTATATGGACCACTCATTTATTTATAAAGCCGTTATAAATGTATTTGTTACAGTTGGCATTATAAACATAACTGCATTTAGACAATGTTAGCTTTTGATTATATTTTTATTATATTTACCGTAATCACATTTCTGCTTGGGTAATTTCTTTAAAAATTACTTACAAATTTTTTTGATAAAGTTTGAAATAATTTATGAATAAGTAACTAACGAGATGAATGTGCATTTTTCAATAAAAATGCGTTTTCATTAAAAATTTCAAATAAATTTTTCAATAAAAATAAACTATTTATAGTAATTTTCTTACAAAAACGCAAAGGTTTAAAGTTACTTTTTCGAGCGTTGAAGTTTCGAAAATTCATAACTTCAAAATTTTTAAATTTTTTTCTGAATAAAAATGTACGTATTCAATATTTTGCCTCAAGGAACGCAAGAAAACACGTTTTGCACGATAAAAAATTTTGTATGGAATGACCCATACAGCATGCATATTTGCAAATATGTATGTATATGAGTGCAATTGTCAAAATATACGTAATGGTTTATGATGGGGAAAATTCGAAGGTCTTTATGCCACGTGTTGCTTACCTAACCGGCAAACTATTTTATTTATTTTATAAATATCTGCAAATAATTTGTCAAGCTGTAAGATACGAAGATACAAGATTTAGGATCAGCTAAAATTTATTGTGGGAAGTTTTGGAAATTTTTACGCTCTGTGTAAATATGAATCTAATAATAACTGGGTGACGTTTTTTTGCCAACTCATGTCATAAGCTTGAATGGAAAAATACTAATATATTTGTACAGGGTGCTGATCCACATTTTTAAGTATGTAATTACTTTGGCCATTTCAAAAATATTTGACACATTTTTTTGACACCATCTAGTCCTGCCATAAGTTCTGTTACAATCTTAGGTATATTACAAAAATTACTCTGTAACACATCTTTTGACAAAGATATTTTTATTTAATGATCCACATATTAAGCAAGCGATCTACAAAAATGTATGCGAAATGATCACCTTTTGCTTTCACATGAGCCCTCAAACGACGCGGAAATTGATCAGTAGCAGCACACACAGTTTCTATTGGAGTTGACGAGGCATTCGAGAGGCAATATTTCTTAACTCTAACCACAAACTCTAGTCTTATCGGCCGATCATTTGTAGCAATGAAACCACGAATCTAAAAGTTTCCTTTTTACCTGATGCTTGACTAATAACATGAGCAATTATTCGAAGTCCCAGCAAAATTAAAATATCAACTTCTGGGTGTTCAAAGAATCAAAATAAATGTTGGTATAGTATAGGATAACCTTCTCCTGCTAGGTCGAAGAGTGAAGTATTTAAATTTTGATCTGTTAATAGTATTGTAATAGACTGGTAATGGCAATAAAAGGAGTACTGTGTGGTAATTATCTTATGTATTGGAGCAGTCTCTTACTCGAAGATCCAATGCTCTCCATCTGAGAAAGTTTTGCTTAGCTGGTTTATTACACATAAACTAAAACATCTGTTGGTACAATTTTGCCCATATTTAATCACTTTTTAACAGTAGTGAAGAGATGTAATGACTATTCTTTACAGACTCCCCACCAAACCATTACAGAAACAGGATCTTGCCTACGTAGAATTCTTGGTTGGTTGGTTGATTGAAAAGGAAGGCGCGTGATCTCTAGACCACAGGAGGTCACCCTTAATCTACCATTAAACACATTATCCTCCCAGGTCGTAACCAAATTAAACCGTATCTAGCAACTCAGTGAATTTGATAAAAATCAGATACTTTTCCATTCCAGTTCCCAATATCTTTTAAGTTGAAGCATTGTGAGCCGTGAAATATAGCACGTCTCTTACGGCTGAAGACTGGGCATTCGCACAGATGATGTCGCAACTCAAAAACCCTTGGAATAACATTTTTTACGCCTTGGATTTTTTTTTGTAGATTTTGTCGTTCTGCTTATTAAAAACTTTTTGAAGATTGAACATTTTTTTCCGCTGTAAAAATCATACTTTCATTACCCTTGACTATACTTTCATCGGTAAAAAGGATACTCTCTCATGTAGCCGCGTCCCATTGAAGGCTGCCGCTTACATCTGTTTGAGTCTAATTTGCGTTGCGTTCAAGAGCGTTGTCAGATGATGACCAGTTAGCAGGAGCAAGTTTAAACATTGATCTGGTCGTTGTATTCAACTCCCTCAGCATAATTATCTGTTTTATAAGGCAATTACTGCGGTTGTGTTCGCGAAAAATTTGTATGGCTGAATTGGTTCGAGCCACGGCAGGACAACCACTTATCTTTCTGCAGTAAACTTCAGACATTTAGAAATAATGATCAATAGTGGGTAAACAAACATTCATCTATGCAGCTATTTTTTCAAATTTTTGGTTTTTTCGACCGTAAGTCATTGTAAGGAAATATCACCCAGAAGAAACTTTTTTAAGGTTTCAATCATGGAGTAGCTTTTTTGATTTTTTTTTTTAAATCCTTTACTTTTTTATTAGAAGATAGGTCACAGGTGTCCCTAAAATTAATTTCTTAATTTAATTCTTGCCTTGTCGTTTGTCAAAACTATTTTCTATGTTAATCGTTACTCTTTCAAGGTCCTGCTTAGTTATAATGCGATACCATGGCTCGAGAGGTTTTCAAAATATGCCTAAAAATTTCATTGTTAAAGCTATATTTACCTAGCAATATAAAATATAGTTTCGTTCGTGACTAAATTAGACCAATTTAGCCAACGGGGCTGACGTGAGCCAGCGCTCCTGTTTTCATGACTAAAAAGTGCTTTTTTCTTTTTGCCAAATAAAGCCACACGCATTGCACGACCAGTTTCCTAGATTTCATACGTTATATGACTCACGCGAGTTTTTGAGACGCCTACTGTCTTTATCTTATCATGCCCTGCTTCAATTGGCTGTATGCCAATACAAGATCATGGACTTTGTTACGCTATTCTGAATTGTAGCCATATTCAGAGTACCTGAACGATGTTCATCAAAAACAAAGGTTCGACCAAATTGCTGCTCGTCAAAGCAATTTTTGACAGTCGCCATTGCACGAATCACCGCTTACAACTCCCCACCACACATATCACTTCAAATAACCTCGCTTATTTTAAGAAATTTTTCATTTTTCCAAAAAGTATGCATCCGAAATGCCTTACTTATAAAAAAGCATACTTTTCATCAAGGTATTTGACTTTTTCTTTAATATTTTTTTAATGTTCAATTCGAACAATGTACTTTTAAAAGTTGCCCATAACAAGAATGCCGTTTCCGCCCATCAACATGCCTTGGAAATTGCATTGCTTAAAGCTGGTTTGGTCTGGTTGTGGCGGCTTTTGTAGTCAACTTGTCACTGAAAGCCGGCGCAAAAGGCACCATGTAATTGCTCCATTTAAGATTTCAATGCTCATAAACAGAAATTTAATTTACTGCACTTTCCGCGCGTCGCGACTTTGCGCCAACAGAAACATGCCACTTTGTCGCTAATAGGTCGTCTTAACTCCGCGATGCTGTTGTAAATTAATTGCTCCATCCCCAAGTAGTTAATTGTGTCATAAAAATATATACAAGTATGCGTGTATATATATATATATATATGTATGTATGAAATATTTTTCTAAATAATTAAAACTCTATTCGTTGCACTGATATACGTAAGGCTTAGTGCAAAGTCAAGTGGTGAGCAAGAAAAGCAGCGCTTAGCAAAATCCAGAAAAATATTTTCATAATAATTTTAATGCACATTTTATCTTATTGTCGTCCTCTCTCTTTTTGGTTACATTTACATTTGTGTTTCTCACTTTTTTATACATTAAGTCTTAATTCGGCCCTGACCAACGTGGCGTATACGTAATGTCTTGACGATGCATTGAAATTAAGGCACTGAATCTCGGAAGGAAAATCGAAATTAAAAATTCATTCCATCGAAATGGTGACTTTATATCTCATGAGAAATATGTGCATATAAATATACTTACCTATGCTGCACGATTCCCATAGAGAACGTGTGCGAAATTTCAGATTGATATTTCAAATACTAAGAGACTACTTCGGGTATTTACAGACAGACGGTCAGATAAACGAACATGGCTAAATCGGCTCAGCTCGTTACGCTGATTATTGCTATATACAACAACAATGTTATTTTTACAATTAAAATTTCTGCTCATTTAATTTTTTCTCCGCTAAACTTATTGCCAAATATTGCTACTGTGGGCTTAAATTAATTTTTGGTACATTTATCACATTCTTGGAGTCCCGTTATTTTTTATGCTACGTAGTTGCTTTTTTGCTGTGATTTAAAAATGGAAACCAAATCCCCAAACAGAGAGGCGAAAAGAAAGTCTTTCACGGACACAGTTGAGGAAAATTGTTGCTTTGGCCCCAGAAAAGCCATTTTATACTAAAAAAATTGAAAATTAGTTAAATCTTAGTTTTATTGCTTCAAAAATAAGAAAAAAGTTAATAATAGCTAAACTCAATGGTAGAAGGGAAAGCTGCCATCCTTAAACCTCGGCATGTGCAGGCCAGAATTCAATTTGCTGAAGAGCATTTGCGTTGGTCAGTCAAAAAATGGCGCCACATATTGTTGATTCGAGTAATAGTTTCGGAGATGCAGTCTAGAAAACTTGTGCACTCAAGGCTACCTAGGCTAACTCTCTCTTCTCGAAACTTTTTAAAGTCGGTTGGCAGGATTTCTCGAGAACTACTCAACCGAACTACATGAAATTCTACACAGATCTTTGAAATACAATTCTTAAAGACTTGGATGAAAAATTTATTCTTTAACAATTATTTGAAAAAAAAAATATCGCGCAATTTTCACTGCTACTTTCATTTTTTTTGTAAAAATGTCTAACCAAAAGTCCAATTTTCAGTTATTTTCCTTCGTCGAAGCTCCAAGTAAAGGTTTTAACTACAACACCTATTTTTTTCACTTTAGATGATCCTGTAAGGACTTATTCTGCCAACGCGGGCGCATCTTTTTTCCGAAGGGTCACCGGAAATAGCGTCGCAATGGCCGAGTTTAAAATATTTTTTTTTGTTTTTCAAAAATTTCAGAATTTTTTTACTAGTAGTGTAATAGTGTATATTTGTAATAATAAAAATTCTAATAAAATATTTAAAAATATTTTTTTTTTATAAACGAAAAAAAAAAAAATTGTAAAAAAGCTGTTTTTTAGACAAAGAAACCCATGTAACCTCTTAACTATAAACGAAATTCTTTCCAACATTTTTCGAGCTATATGTTATTGAGTGTGTGAACACTTTTTCCATATAGAAGTATATGAATAACATGCGAATAAACATTTAATAAACACAGATAAGTAAAACTATATGATAATATTATCAAATGTATATAATATATATTAAATATAATTATCTCATGTCACAATATTATAAAAATGTTTATTATAACATTATATAATATGATTTATAATTGCATTCAGAGCTTCTGAATACTACGTGTACATTGCGTCGTTTGCAAAACTGGTGCAAACGAATGAGCAATCAATGGAAGGGATTCCATTTAGTGTAGAGCACAACTACTGCTAGTTGGGATGGATTCGGAGATGCATTTTAAAACCATCAAAAAAGAAAGGCGCGAAATATTGTCGCTTTAGTATAAATCCTCCGCAGCGTACATTTTTGATGGAATTTTCTGTAAATTAGCGCCTAAGGAAATCTTGGCAATAATTTGCTCCTTAAATTTTGGAACTATAGTGGATTAATACAGTGACCTTTGGGAAGCAGAGGAAGTGTTTTTTCGCGGTGGAAAAGAAAAGGCGGTAAAGATAGACGAAACGTTTCTAACGAAACTGTACTGGGAATACTACATATGTATATAAGGAAGGCAAATTTTGCCACTATTTCTGAAGGTGAGAAACAGTATCATGGAAATATAACAAATTTTTGGTTTGAACACCACTTGTTTGTTGAGCAAAGCAATCCCGATAACACAATCAACGATTGGGAATGCAAAAATCGTGGGTTGAAAAATTAAATCAAAGTCGTCGGAGTTCAAAACTTCTCCATCAGTTTATGGCTCTCTTTGACTATCACCAAAACTACCTTACGAAAAATTATCGCTATGATCTAAGATCTCTGTTAATGTAGATGCTTATGGACATTATAAAAGTGTATCGGGGCTATATAATATATGGATGGAATTCTACAGATAGGAATGAAATTAGAAAATTAGAAATTCGGAATTTTGCCTAGAAAGCTTTTTAATAACCTCTAACTTTAAATCCTGTTTTTTATTTTTAAATTTATTCAAATGATAAATTATAAAGAGGTGGCAACTATTTTCCAAGATATGTTTACTTAAAAGTAAATAATTGTACATATTTAACATTTTCAACGAATTTTTACTAGTCTAATTTTATTTATTAAAATTTCAAAATATTTAAAAAATATATATATTTAATATAAGGTGGCAACTGTAGAAAAAATTGTTACAAAAAAACAAGCTTTCTTTGTTGCAGGTATTAAAAATTTAAATTGCTTCTATTTTTGATTTACAATACGATATAGTACGTTTTTAATTTTCTTAAGGAAAAGTTCTATAAATATTTCTTCTAATACAAATTTTTGATATAACCTTTTTTTATGTTCCACAACTTTTTACGAATTTTCAATATATTTGATGAAAAAAATTGAAAAAGGTGGCAACTCCAAATTTTTTTTTTTTTTGAAACATAGCCTTTTTTATTGTGTATAACTAAAAGTTGTTTTATTTTTAATTAAATATGTACACGTGGTAAACTCTTTTATTTTTCTAAAATAAAAGTTGTATAAATATGGCAACCCTCTTTTAATACAAAACGTTTATTAATATATTTTTTAATGTTCAACAACTTTTTACGAATTTTCAATATATTTGATGAAAAAAATTGAATAAGGTGGCAACTCCAAAAAAATGTTTTTTTGAAATATAAGCCTTTTTTATTGTGTATAACTAAAAGTTGTTTTATTTTTAATTAAATATGTACACGTGGTAAACTCTTTTATTTTTCTAAAATAAAAGTTGTATAAATATGGCAACCCTCTTTTAATACAAAACGTTTATTAATATATTTTTTAATGTTCAACAACTTTTTACAAATTTTTAATATATTTGATGAAAAAAAAATAGTAAAGTGGCAACTCCATAAAATATACTTTTTTGAAACAAAAGCCTTTTATGGTGTGTACAACGAAAAATTGTTTTATTTGAGTTTTTTTTACTTAAATATGTACAAGTGGCAACATTATTTATTATGTTTGTTTATTTGCAAGCCTTTCAGATCGGTAGCATCATTAAACAATAAAAGTTACAGCCGATATAATTTTATACAAAAAAACTGAAAAAAGTTATATCTATTTTAATTCTTAAAGTTATCATATTCAAAATCAGGTTATTCAAAAACGATTTTATTCGGACAGAAGACTAATATTACTTTACTTACTTTCTTTCAGTATGGCGTTTTCATGATTCTGCTGCTCATTGCCGAAATCGTTGCCGGTGGCTTGGCTGCTTTCTATAAGGAGAAGGTTCGTATACTTTTCTAGTAGTTACCATCTGTTGTTTCCAACATAATACAAAAATTTATTTGGAATGATTTTAGGCGCGCGCTGAGACCAAAACTTTCCTGCAATCCACCATCACCGACTATTACTCCACCCACGAAAATATGGATGCCGTCACACTCATGTGGAATCAACTGATGAGTCAGATGAGCTGCTGCGGCGTGAATGACTATCGTGACTTCGATGCCTCACTCGCATGGATCAGCAACAAGGGTAATCGCACGCTACCCGAAGCCTGCTGTGTGCTGAAGGATGTGAGCCAAATGTTGCCACGTGACGATGATTGTGTGATAAATCCCAGTGAGAGCAACAGCTTCTACAAGAAGGTAAATCATGGATTTTAGTAATATATCATGCGACTTTTTAATGTACACGCGAAATATATCATGTAATTCTTTTTTTAATTTAGAAATATTTCATGTAATTTTTTTTTATACATTTTAAAAATAAGTCATGCAAATTTTTCATACCTTTTATATATATATCATACAATTTTTTTATAAATTTTAGAAAAACCTAAGAAATTATTTTATGCATATTAGATTAATTTCTTGATATTTTTTCATGCAAAATTGTACATTTTTTTTATAGGTTTTAAAAATATGTCATGCGATTATTTATAACTTTTAACAGTATATCATGCATTTTTTTTTATAAATTTTAGAATATATTAAAAAATTCATATTTTTTTATTGATTTCAGGGCATTTTTATTTATAAATTTTAGAAAATATTAAAAAATTCATATTTTTTTTATTGATTTCAGGGCTGCTATGAAGTATTCACCGACTGGATTATCTCCCACCGCGAAATCATTATTGGCGTGCTGCTGGGCGTTGGCATTGTTCACTTGTTCGCCATATTTTTGGCATTCTGCCTGTGCAAGGCGTTCGCCAAGTACCATGGCATGCGTCTTTAAGATTCTCCCCATGCAAAGCTAGCCAATTAATAGCACCAAATATGACTAGTGAAGCAGAAAGCAAAAAGATCGTTGTGACGAAAAGACTTCGACAATTATGAGAAGCCATTTTTGTCTTTTTTCGTAAATTGTTTATATTGTTGATTTATTAGTTTTACAAATTTTTGGACAAATTTTGTAGAAATCTTTTTTTTTTTTATTGGTAATAAGTAGTTTACAGACATTTTTGTAAATTTTTATTGAAACTTTTGCATAACTTTATGCATATGGATATTGAACTGTTCGAACACTGAATACTATTGTTAAATATTTATGAATAGTTAAAAACAATCAGACGAGAAAATAATTAAGGAAAAACGTTTGTTGATGAATGAGTATGCAAATGGCAAAGCATATGCGCCTTGGGTTAGACTTTGCTAAATTTAAGTGAATACGAAAGCATACGTGCATACTCAAGGAAAAAAAATTAGGATAATAATAAAAAAAATTTGAAAAATTAAAAAAAAAAATTAATAAAAATAAATATAACAACAACAAATCGAACTAAGACTTGATTTTAGTTATCTTAGTATAAACTCTCAATGCTTGCTAGTAATAACTAACACCTGTAGAAATTGTTTAGTCTAGAAAGTAAGCAAGAATCTCTCCACACTATACATCACAAATCAATTGTAGAACATATCGAAATGAAAAAATTTGAAAAACAAATTCTAGAATATATCGAAATGAAAAATTTGAGAAAAAATTATTTTTAAGCTAAGCATTTATACGAAAATCACAAACAAAAACTAAATCTCATAACCGAAAACAGAAAATTTCACAAAAAATTATAAATGAAAAAATTAGAAAATTTTGAAAACAGCTGATCACAAATTTCGAAAATTGCATTCGAAAAGCATGCATGAAAAAATTATAATTTTGTAACCGCTCTTTCGCAATTACCGAAATTTCGTCATTCTTTACTTTTAAAGTTCAATAATTGTAGTTTTGACTTTCTTTAGTTTTAAAGTTCCAGAATTGTAAGTGAAATGCCGCAAAATTATTTTTGAAGTTGCAACCATCTGGATTTTTTTCATTATACAAAAACAAAAAAAAAACAATATTTAACCCCTAACTAAAGTCAATTAAAATTTTCGAATGGTTCAAAAGAGCCTTGTTGTGCTTTTAAACCACTTATAAATTGTTATGCGACGATTATTTAAAATTACTGCTTATTATAAATTTTTTTTCATAGAATTTTGTCAATATAAAGATTCATACACAAGAAAAATATTAATTATTGCTAAGATTCAAAAAAAAAATTTTTTTATTTAAAAAAATTTCTTTTTTAATATTTATTTTTTAAAAACCTTTTTTGAAATTTTTTGTTAACAATTTAAAATAACTATGTTGTAGTAAAATTTTTCATAGATATTAGAGTTAATAAAAATTCATACACATGAAAAATATTATTTGTTGCTAAAAATTGTTTTAATAACTTTTTTTTAACTGTTTTTAATATTCTTTTTTTATTTTTTTTAAATGTTTTTTTTAATAAATTTTTTTGTTTAATTTTTTTTTAATTTAACTTTTTTTAATAATTTTTTTTATTCAAATTTTTGTTTTCTAATTGTTTTTTATTTAAATTTTTTTTTTAAATATTTTTTTGAATTAAATTTTTTTTTTAATTATTTTTTTGTTTAAAAATACTCTTAATAATTTTTTATATTAAAAAAAATTGATAAATTCTTAGATGATTTAAATATTTTTGATGAGCGCCCAAAAGTATGCAACTAGCTTATATTTTATATTATCCATTTTTTAATCTGTCACCGCAGTTATAACTATAATAATAAATACCACTACAAAGCGCTTAAACCTGCGCAAAAAGTCGTAAAATTAATTAGGAAATAGTTAATATTCAAAATTCTTAATTTTTGAAGCCATTAAGTGTTTTCTCTATAAAAATATAAAAAATACTTTTACTTAAAATTCAGAATTAGAGCGATTTAAAATTCTAAAATAAATAAAAAAAATTTCAATTTCATATAAGTTCTTTTTTAGTTACCAATATATATTAGTTGCATACTTTTAAAGTTACAAAATTTCTATTATTGCAAACGCTTTCATTTAAACATTATAAAACTAAATTTTTGAAATTTCAGCCTCACAAAAAATCAACATTAAACTAAATCATAATATTTTTTATAAATCCATCAAACAATAAATTTTTGTAACATGCATTGTGAATACCCTCATGCCAACAAATCTAAAATATCTTTATTATTTACAAATATACCTATATGGTATAAAGGGATAATTTCAGCATTTTGATATGAGTCAACAGATTTTTCGTAATATTTGAACATTTTTTATTAAGATAATTAAGATATTCAATAATAAATTTAATATGGATGTTGTATATTTTATATATATGTACTTGTATATATATTTATATACCCCTACTGCATTATAACGGGGGCGCAATATTGAGTATATAGAATTTAGCAAACATATCCATATACGAGTGCATATTTAGTATGTAAACGTCGTGTATATAGCGAAAGTCTATAAGCTGTTTTTTTAGTAATTCAAATGTATACACAAACATACATACATACTTACATGCCTAAGTACACGAAAAATTTTTTGTAGATTAAGTTTTGTAAATCTATTCGTAGTTTTCTTGAAGTTCATTAGCGAAAAGTGAAATATTGTAAAAATTTAATCATTATTAAACATAATAAAAGAAAAACAAAAACAACAAATTTAAACTTTTTTTTACTGGTTACTGATTATTTCCAATCAATTGAATTGATATGGGATAAAGTTAATCAGAAGTTTGATAAACACCAGTGACGGATCCAGAAGGAAGGGAAGGGTTGGTCCTTCCATCATATTTTTTAAACATTGATCCGGAAAAATTACTGAATTTCTTCGGTTTTGTAGCCGCCATTGATAATCGCTACTTTTGGTATATGCGGTGTGTTGTAATTCCTGGACTGACTTATTATCAGTACTGATAGTATGAAAAATGTCTCCAATAAATTTTTTTAAGATATCTTACATGCTAGCCAGAAAGAGTGTTATTATTCCAATGACAGGTCACAACCTACTAGTATCACATGTGAGCCGGATGGGCATAAGTAACGAAGATACATGCAAAAAGTGCAAGGAATTAAAAACGATAGAGTCGCTGGAACACCTCCTTTGCTCAGCATTATCGAGAACTCGGCTTTAATATCTAGGAACTTCGGGAAGTTCAAGGAAATAGATGGAGTATCAAAATTAGATAGGTTAGATTAAGGAGTGTGACGCATGAAAAATTAGGCGATTTTCGTGAATTTTTTTAAGAGAAAGTACGCGATTGAATTTTTGGAACTTCTTTGAACGTAATAAGGTATACTTTCAGGTATATTTTAAGATTTTTTTTTTACAAAAATGTTGAAAAATAGCGGAGTTATGGGCTGTCTTCGGAGGTGCCAAAAAAAAGTGACCCCAACTGCTGGCATCATTCCGGAAAAATATCAAAAATTAACAAAATGATGTAATTTTGAAAAAAAAATCGTTTTTTTAGGAAAAAAGATGGTCGTTTTTTTAATGCGAAATTGACAATTTTCAATCAATCAAAAAGATCGTAGTCCATTGCATAGTAAATGTATTCAAAAATTCTCAGTTTTAATTTGAAGTCGATCGGTCAATTTCTGGTTGAGTTATCAATCCAGCAATTTTGAAAAATGTCGTTTTGAGAAAAGCACGTTTAAAGTTTCACTTATATATGTTTGCACCTCCGAGCGGTCGCTCTTCAAAACGCTGCCATTCGAAACGAAAACTATTCAAGATACGACCTTCCCGATTTCACAGGATATGTACGGAAATATATTTATTCCATCGAAAAAGCAAATAAAAAAAAAAATTTTTTGAAAGTGTCACACTGGTGTAGTCCCTTAAGTCGTAGAGTTGATCCAAAATCGATGAATATCCTTTAGACAGATATTCGTCCTTTGTATTACTCATAAACTCCTAAAAGATGGATGCCCAGATCCTCGTCGATCGACAAAGCATTTTATACTTACGACAAATTCATTAAGGCGGTTAACATCAATCCCACAAACTTAGAGCAAAGTAAATACAGGTAATCAATATTTTGGTTTAGCTGACCGTTTATTTAAAACTATTTCTAGGCTAATACATATGTATGTCTTATATGTATGATATACACAGTGTATTTGTACGGAATTAATTAATAAGTTCATACTATTCATACTAAGTAGTGATTCACAGAAAGAGTGTACGTATAAGTTTCTTTATTTTTATATAAAAATACACACATTTACATACATAAATATGTGTGTATGTATGCTTATGCGTAAAGCTTTTTTTATTTTATGGAAGAAAAATTAAAATTAAGTGCTAAAAAATTATTTAATATAAGTAGTATATATTTATACCAGATATGCTCGTACCAAAATTAATTAGAAATAATGAAAATACATATAATGATGAAAATATATTTAATTAAATTATTGTACAACTTCTCATAAACTTTTGAAATGTAATTCTTGCGTGAATTTATTGTGTAAGAACTGAAATGTATTTTTTGAACTTTTTTAATATATTTACTTTAATTTAAAATTGTTATTTTTGTTTATGTTAATTTTTTTTATTATATTTAATGAATTTTTTTAAATGTTTTTTTTTTTTTTTTAATTTTCGAATGTTAATTTTTTTTAAGATTATTTTTTTTTATTAATGTTTTTAATCAATTTTTATATTTTTCTGTTTCTGTAGAATTTAGTAGTTTCTTCTATTATTTTTTTTTAATGAATTTATTTATTTTTCTTTTTCTTTAGTATTTAATAGTTTTTTTTGTTATTTTTTTAATCTTTTTATTTATTATTTTTATTTCATTTGTTATTTTTATTTATTTCTAAATTTTTTTAATGGATTTCTGCAATGGTGCAGTTATTTATTTTAATTTGAAATTGTTGTTTTTATTTACGTTAATTTTTTATAAATTTTAATAGTTTTTATTATTTATTTTTTTAATTAAAATTATTTTTTAAATTAAAATAATTTTTTCTTTTTCATGCTGTTTAGTAGGTTTATTTTTCCTTAATTTTATAATCAATTTATTGACTTTTACCTTTTTATTTCATTTAATAATTTTATTTATTTCTTAATTGGTGTAATTAATTAGTTTATTTATTTATTTATTTTAAATGAAAATCGTTAATACAATTAAAGTTAATTTTTTTCTTCTTAAATTTTTTAATGAATTTTTTTTTAATTAATTTTTTTATTTAAAATAGTTACTTTTATTTAAGGCATTTTTTATTTCCATAATTACTTTTAAATTAATTAATTTTTATTTTTTATATTATTTAGTAGTTTTATTCTTTCTTAATTTTTTTAACAAATTGTTATTTTTTCTTTTTATTTCAATTAATATTTTTATTTTTTTTTTTTTTCTTTATTTGCTATATTTTTAAAAATTTGGAATGGATTTTTATACACTTGTATTCTATTTCAGTTTATTCTCAACATTTAAAGAGGCATACAAATTAACGAAGTTTATAGTATTTGAAAGAGAAAGAGAGAGAGAAAAAGCTAAAGAGGTAACAGTTCTTAAGGAAATAGTTATCAGTGAACAAACAAATTACTTATTAAACTATTTAAATATATAACTTGTATATAATGAAGTTGAATGTATGTTTATTAAAAAAGACGATGTGTCGTTATTTATTTTGTTTATTTTCTTTTCTTGGATAAGCCCCTAAAGTCTTAAGAGGAATAACCAACGTAAGCAGCTCTTTATTTTCTGCCGCTACAACAACAATAACAAAAGCTCTTTATTTTCAATTCAAACAGTGCCTGTCTTAATAATTTTTTCCATTAAAACATTGCTTTAAAAGTTATGCGCGGTTAAATTTATACATCAATTGACTGTGCATGCACATAGTACACCATGTCGTATGAGCAACACAGAATACAAAAGCACTTGTATGAATGCTCGATATATCTGATACATTATTTTAACTGCCTATAACTTTCAACGGAGTGGTTTTATAGAAAACATTATTCAGAGCATTTTGGTAGAGCGAAAAATTTTGTTTCAGAATACTATATCTTTAATGCAAAATCTACAAAAGAAAACAATGTTAAATACGAGAGAAAATGGAAAATCACTGGCGCTCGGCTTAAATTGAAAATAAGTGACTGCTTTACATTGGATAATATTTTTTAGAGCAAAAACTAAAGATTCAGATTCGTTTGGAAAAAAATTCAATAAAAAAATTAGAAATTTTAAAATTTAAAATCCTTTTAAAGCGTAAAACATTCAGACCACTTGCATATGAGAAACGTTTAAATTGGTTTAAAGTCAAGATATTAAATACTTATAGGAAAATATAAGTACATATAATTAGAAATTATATTTTTCATTATAAATAACACTTTGTATTAATATTTTAAATTATAATATGAGAAAATTATTGGAATCTTGTACATTTTTCATTTTAGCTATGCGTTTTATTGAAACTATTATTATAAATAATAATAAATATATTTACTAAACTATTGTTGCGTTTTCAGCTATCTTAATATAAAAATAATATATTCGTTAAGTTGCCGTTCCCACTCTTAATATTTTATATGTTTACACAGAAAAATTGTTTAAATACAAATTAAAACTTAAATTATCTTAAATTATACTTTTTTAATTATAAAACATAATTTTATTAAAATTCAAATTTAAACATAAATTATAATTTTGTATGCAAAATAATTTTAATTATATATTTTTTTATGTCTATATTAAATATTACATATCGCTTCCACATTTGCTTTTAGTGCGGAAAAACATGTCCACAATCACGTTTTTATTATTTTTTATTTTAAATGCTTCTTTGAACATTTTGCACATATATTTGAGTGTCAGCAGCATTTTTATAGCAAATACTAACGTAATCAAGGTCTCACTCTAAAGTATATATAAATAAATTTTTTCTATGAAGTTGCACATATTGGAAAACTATAAATTGTATCAAGTTAAAAACATATATTAAGAAATAAGATGATCAAAAAATACTTGTAAGGAATAAATAATGTGGTAGAGGATATATGTATGTATGTATGTATTTACCGTTAGGTATTGAGTTTAACAAAACAAAGCTAAATTGATTTTTTTTTTTTTTTGTAATTTTACTAATTCATACATGTCAACCAGGGTTGCAAATAATGCCTTAAACGTTAACTGACTTAACATTAATATTTTTTTTTTAATTTTGGAATGTCGAAAAAGTTAATTATAAAACAAAATTCTATTAAAAAATTAGAAATTACTCAAGTTTCTAATCCCAAAAATCGAATTAAAAATATTTTTATCCAAAATACTAGATTATTAAAAATTAAAAATCTTAATCCCAAAAAATACAGGATAAAAAATGAAATGATTTTAATCCCCAGAACCACAGGAATACTTGCTTAAATAAATTAAAAGCAAACTTTGGTCAAACTCAATATAAATGGTATTCAAAAATGGAACTTTGTATTGTAAAACGAAAGTTTTTTTCAAGCGAAATTTCAACATAGTTTACCATATTTTGTTTTATTTAAATTTACTAGCTTTTAAATACAGTATTTCAATTAGAAATATGTTCCACTTTTCTTTTTCCCTTCTCATTCCACTTTTTGTTTTGAAAATAATTATTTTATTTGTTCCACCAATTTCTGGATTAAAGATATTCTATCAAAATTTTGTCAATTTTAATGATTTTTAATTCTGATTTTGCGATTAAAATTTGAAAATTTATTTATAAATGAAAAAAAAAAAATATTTTCACAATATTTAATTCTGATTTTAGGATTAAAATTTCAAAATTTTTTCCTCAATGCCAAAATATATTTGTTGAAGTTTTTAATGCTGATTTTAGGATTAAATTTTTCAAATTTCTTTATAAATGCAAAAATATTTGCTTAAAAAATTCGCAACCATGTTGACAATTTATACTCTTTCATACATTACTCATACGCTCTGTCGTACTGAATTTTCTTGTTTTTCCACCCAATTTTAGTACCGTTGTAGGTATTGGCTATAGGTTTGTGTCTTAAAAAATAAATTTGTAAAAAAAAATTAAAGGACGAACTTTGAAATGAAAATGAAAAAAAGAAATAAAGTGAGTGTAAAAGAAAAAATCAAAAATATTACGTTAAGTAGTGCAAACAAGTCCAGTCACGCAATTTCCAAAACTATGAAGTTTTACCAATCAACAGTGTCCAGAATTTTAGTAAAGCACAACAATTCGAGCATGATTGATAGGAAAAAAGGAACGAATCGTAAAAGAATGACTACAGAGTGGGAAGATTGGAAAGAATTGCGGTGCAGGATCGACTCAAAACTGGAACCAAATTAATTATGAGCTTTCTGGACAATACTTTACCAATAATGAGTGCTCCCACTGTTAGACGTCGACTACGAGAATATGGTTTAGCTTCTCATAAACCAGCAAATACTGCAAAAAAAAAACATTTGCACCGAAATTAGACTGCGAAAGATTGGAGAAGCGTGATGTATTCGGATGAAAGCAAAATCATGCTTTTTCAGCCTCAAGGTCAGCTGTATATGAAACGCCGAAGTGGACAACGGTACGCTGATAATTGTACCGTAAACTACCGAGCTGTGAAGCACAGTCCGTCGATAATGTTTTCGGGGTGCTTTTCTTTTCAAGGGATTGGAGAACTAGAGCTGGTTGACGAAAGAGTGAACGTGGAAAAATATTAAAAAAATTTGGAGCACAGTTTGGTGCCGTCAATGGAAAACCACTCTTCACACTGTAAAAAGTTCATTTACCAAGACGATGCTACTCCAAGTGAGTATAATTTCTTTTGTGTCCCCTAATATCATAGGTATTATTATATAACTCTGCATTCTATTAACCATATTTTCTACTTTTTAGGTAAAAGATTTTCTAGAACAGCATGAGATTCCTACACTTTCTTGGCAGGGAAATAGTTCCGATTTAAATTTTATAGAAAATCTTTGGATAAAATTAAAGCAAGAGATTTCGAAAATAATCTAAAAACTACATACGAATTGGAAAAATGCGTGGAGTCAGTTTGGTATGGTGGAATATTGCTCGAAACTTTGTAAAACTTGATCGACTCAATACCTCGCCGGTTTGAAGCACTAATAAAAGCAAAAGGTGGATCAACAAAATATTGAAAGATACTGTTAAATCTTTCTAGCATTAACTTCATAAACTATAGTGATGTATTTTCTGTGATCGTGGCTGTATATAACGGACATTTCTTCTTAAACATATGACGAATTTCATATTATTGTTGCAGTTTTTTTCAGACGCTTAAATTTTAAGGAAACACTAAAATTAGATGAGGGTATTTTGTTTATTTAACTAAATAATAATAATTTCTGCTTTTCTAAAGTTGCTTATGGAAAAAGAGGACCAAAAAATATATTGGTATTTTTAAAATTATTTGTATGTAGCTTGTAAATGTGTATGTGCATAGCAGCTTTAAATATAAATTCAAAACTAAGAAATTCCTGAATACATAGTTAAATTTCAATTATTTCAACTTTCCATAAGCAACCCTGCGCTATTTATAAATAATCATTATTCACCACATACAAATAAAAAAATACAAAAAATAGAAACAGTTCTTACATAATATATTAAACTAAATTATGAAATGTATAATTCATGGAATAGTGGCTTACATAGTATACACATATATATATCTATTTATATTCAAGAAACATAGATTTGTTACTACTAACTACTTTGCATTCAATATAAAAAAATTAATTATATAATTATTATACAACTTATGTATTGTAATCCAGTTATTTGCTATATATAAATTTGTAAGGTAAAGTTTATGGAATTGCAGCTTATCAATATATATGTGAATATTTTTTTAAATATTTGGAAATTGTTTATCACGACGAAGATGCTATTGGCTTGTACGAATCTATAAGTAACGGTATATAACTATGGAAACATATATAAAAAATGTAAAAAAATTAAAAAAAAAAAAAATAAATGAAAAATGTTAAACTCCACATTTTCAATAAAAAAATGGAAAAATTTTTTGTTGCTGTAAGTTGTTATGTGCTAAAGTATACCACTACACTTCATATACAATTAGATCATTATATAAACCAATATCTAATCTGCAGTTTTTTTGGTAGTTTTTTCACCACGTAAATACTCATAGGTTGGTTGACCCAGAAACGGTATGGTGACATCGACCATGTTGGGATAAACCAAAAACTTATTCACCACTTCACACAACTTGCTTTCAATGATGCTGGTCACGATGCTGTAGTCGACAGATTTTTCGCCCAATGCGGGTTTGGCTGAGAGCCAAAGGCGAGGTGGGCCACGGAAGCTGGCGAGAGAGGAGAGAAAAATTATTGAACACTCAAAAATTATTCAAAACTCAAAAATTGTTTAAAACTCAAAAATTATTTAAAACTCAATCAATAATTAAAAATAATATATAAATCACTAAAAACCGATAAAAAAAAATCGTGCAACTTACGACAGCCATATGCGATCGGATGGCGGTGGTGGTATGTTAATGACGCCACGTCCGACCAGACCGCGCAGATCCACACGCAGCGTTATATTCGTGTTCATATTCTCGATGGCGCGCTGTACCACTGGCAAATCGGTGGCGTATTGAAAGAAGTTCGAAGCGGCAATGCGATCCACTATGCGGAAAATACGACGCGCATTGCCTGGCGCCGTGGGAATGAAGTGATAACTGTAAATACATAAAATAAAGAAAATTCTCGTGCAAACCAAACAACTTTCCAACAACAAGAACACTTACTCTGTTGCTGCAGCTGAGCTGCCATCGGCTTGTGCGCTTTGCCCTGCCGTTGTCGCTGTTGTGCCGATATTCGGTGTGGCTCCTGTCGCCGTGGGTGCATTCAAACTCTCCGGATCTGTATCCGAATCGCCGGTACTTTCTGCATCGCTATCAAATATAACATTGCTCGACACTTCATCAACATTGTTGGTGTCATCCGCATATAATCTGGCATTTGTGCTACTTCGACTCGCGCCCTCACCGTCGGCGATCACAATGGGTGGTACGACAGTGAAATTAGTGAGAGGTGGCGCATTCGGACCGGTATTTATCGGATTTGGCACAGTTATATTGAGTGGATCTGTGGGCCGTTTTTGTTGCTTAATACGCATCAAATTCAATTTGGTTGTGACGGTTAACTGTAGCAAGCCCTCATAGGTGATGTCGGCATCTACCCAAGTGCCACGCTCATCCAGCATGGGTTGTGAGACGCGGTGTATGAGTGGCGGTGTGTCGCCTAGATTGATTTTGGTGATAACCACATCTTCAATGAAGGAGGGCAGCTGTGGAAGAAGGTGTGTGTTATTATGTTAATATTTATGAAGAATAGTTCAGTATGAAATAATAGGAAACGGACAGCCAATGTAAAATGGAGTCTTATTTGAGAAGCGCTGAGCTGAAAAATAAGCCTTTAGATACTTATCATCCATATGGCTGGTACAATTATGTCTTATTCAACGACGAAGTCAAGAAATTCCAATAAAACCGATAATAAGGAGCAACTTAAGAACAACAAAGCAACAGGAGCACTGAAGTTTTCTAAGGCCGATGAAGATTTATTGATTGAAAACACCCCGGCGCACATCGCGTACGAGGTCTTTGAAAACATATTTTGTGAAAAAACTGAAGCCTCTTATGGACAAATTGATTGGACTTAACTCGTCGTTCCACCAGTGCACCCAATCCAAATCCGTTAGTCCGAAAATCGATCGCATACACCGCATTACCTGAGCTTGGTATGCCTGCAAATATAATCTATCTTTGAAGAATGACGTTGAGCAATATTCGCAGTGCCAGCATGGTAGGAACAGATCGCTCGAACCTTCCCATACCAGAGGCGGTTTCAGACAGGGCGATCCCTCTTCTATTTCGACATGGAAGGTAATTTTATGCAAAGCCGATGTTCATCAAGAGGGAACGATATATTACCGTTAAAAGAAGCTGCTTGCATATGCCGGCGACATTGCCATAAGTGGGAGTAGCAAGCTGGATGACTCCCCATCTTTTGTGCCTTATAGTTGAGGGCAAAACAAAATTAATGCTGTCTACCAGCAGTAATATGAAGGATATAGAAATAATAGCTAGGAAATATATGTTCGAAACATTCAAGGACTTCGTTAATCTTGGCATCGCCATTAACAGCAATGCCTGGAGACCCAGTGAAGAAAAATAATTGTGAATCGCTGCTATTACAGGTTTGTTAGTCAAATAAGATGTAGGCCTTTCTCTCGACAACCAAAATTAACACTCCAGAAATCAGCACAGAAGCATGCACACTGCCAAATAGTAATGAGCTGACGCTTAAAGTTTTCGAGTTTTGGACCTTTAGGAGATATTGGTGACATTCTCTAGCCAAAATTAATACAACAGTTGCTCTGGCACTGGTTACGTTGTAAAGAAGTTTACGATGCGAGAGTCTGGTGTAAAACATTAGAGGTAGACTGTTTTTTTGGTGAAGTAACCAAGTAAAAGAATAACTGACGAAACTTGGTGAACGAGACTGGAGGTGGCGCGATCGTGGCAGAGGGACCAAAAAGGCATTTTTCCGTCAGGTCGAAATTCAATACGGGCGATAAGACTAATTAAAGAAAGAATCAAGAGTTACGATTTCGACAATGCGTGAAGTTCCTAAGACTGCTCTTCGACCATGGCCCAAAGACAAGCGGATCGACTTCGTTGGGGCCCGAATTCCAGCATAGGAAAATTTATCAAGCTAACTGGATCGAAAAGCCACAAACTATGCTGGTTTACGCCGATGATATTGATATTATTAGCCTCAACAACCGCACCATTAATTCTACTTTCTTCAGACTGGTTTAGCAAATCGTATGGGTTTGGTAGTGAACGAAGACGAAATATCCCCTGCAATACCTCCTGTCATCAAACAAACAGGCATTGCATTTGCGACTTGGCTCGCACTTTACTGTTGACAGTCATAACTTTGAAGCCGTATATAATTTCGTCTACTTGGAACCAGTATCAACAATTAAAACAATATGATCTTTGAAATCCAACGCAGAATAACTCTTGCCAACAGGTGTTAAAGCCCTCTCTCGACAAACAAAGACCAAACTTTACAAGTCCCTCATCATTCCCGTATTGCTATATGTTGCGGAGGCATGGACAATGACATCATCTCACGAGTCAGCTTTAGGAGTGTTTGAGAGAAAGATTTTTACTCATTGGCCATGGCGAATACAGCATTCGATGAGCTGTACGAGATATACGACCACATTGACATAATTCAGCGAATCAAGAGACAGCGGCTGCGCTGGCTAGGTCATGTTGTCCGAATGGAAGAGAACACTCCAGCTCTCAAGGTATTCGATTCAGTAACCGCTGGGGGAAGTAGAGGAAGAGGAAGACCTCCATTCCGTTGGAGAGATAAGGTGGAGAAGGACCTGGCTACACTTGGAATCTCCAATTGCCGCCAAATAGCAAAAAGAAGAAACTGACGTGCTGTTGTTAACTGTCGATATTCTAAGGAAGCGACGGTGCATATGTCATACATATTTTTTATTTTTATATGAACGAAGAATTTTAATCGATTACTCACCTTTATGGCGCTAATTTTCTTCTGTAGTAATTCTTTGATCTTATCCTTAACCATATTGTCATGAAGACAGCTATAGAGTACGCGTCCAATTAACACATTGGCCCAAACAACGCTGCCAGATGGACCCAAGAATAACGACTGATCAATGCCCTTCCACAAATCTTTGGCATTGCGTTTGGAGCGACGTGACTACAATAGCGATGAAAAAAATTTTAATGAAAATTGTAAAGATTATAAAACTTTCTTTGTAATTTGAAACAAAAAATATAATTTTTGTTAAAAATGTTTGAAATAAAAATATTGATAATTTAATAATAATTGATATTTTTTAATAAAAATATTTAAAATTATTATTAATAAATTTTTTTATTGTTAAATGATAAAATTTAATAAAAAATTTTAAAATTAATATTCCAAAAAATTATGAAATTTAAATATATTTCATAAAAAGCTAAAATTATTCAAAATTTCATAAAGAATTATTTATTTATATTAAAAAATAAACATAAAAAATCATAGCATACTTTTTCATTTTTATCCAATGTTTTGGGTTTTGATTGAACAGCAATTTTGGGATCTTTGCAAGCGCTCTTAAAAAATCAAAGAAAATTAAATTATAAATTAAATAAAAGTAAAATAAAAAATCAGGTTAAGGTGAATTCATATTAAATAAGCTAAAAATAACTATAATTTTTAAAGCGCTCATTTCTGAAATAGTTGAAACATTCTGAAATTAGCGACTTAGTTTGATGAGGAACAAATAATTAATACCGTTATTAACTCGATCTCGAGATCTCGCCTGAGTAATAATCTCTTGGCAGTGGCTTGCTAACGGTTTGTCATAACCAAATATGCACTCCATCAGCAAAGAAAACATAGTGTGTTCTTAAATGTTCTGAAAAATACTTTCGAAATAACAGCACCCTTCCCTGATCTATATATTACTAAAAAAAATTATATTTTTTTAATTAAAGGTAAGGCTTTGGCTTTCAAACAAGAAACCGAAAGAGCTCTCATTTTCATTTCATATCAACATTCAAAAAATAATTTTTTAAAATTTGAATGATGAAACTTTTACAACAACAAAAAATAAATTTTCTTACTCATCAAAGCTGCAAAATTTATGTGCAAAACGGAAGAACGGAAATAGACACAATTCCTAATGGCACTCAATATAAGAAGCTGTGGGAACATGGTGGGACACACGGCCGCAAGATGGGGCTAATAGATCGAGAAGACGGCAGGAAATATCTAGAACAGGGCACCAGGGAAACAATTCAGCATCTCTTATGCACTTGTCTCGCATTGGCAATATTACACTGTAAGCATCTGGTGCTCCCACGGTATGATAGATTGGAGTTGGTATCGATAGTGAGGCCGCAGAGTCTATTAAAATTGGCTTCAAGTGCAGACATCCTAATGGATGGAATAGGATGACTACTGCTCTTGGACCTAGCAATTGAACTCCGTCTAGTATTGCATAGAGCCTAAACTGGTACTTTCGTTGCTTACTTTCCCTCCAGATTAGCCTAATCTAACCCAACTCATAAAAGCGGTCTGAGACTTAAGCTTTTTCTTTTGTCTCACCATTTCAAAACTAAATCATAAATAAGTAATAAAGAGGTCTTTGGACTTCTTGCTCTAAATATATAAACAAAATATGATGAAAATTATTATAAAATAATACACCGTTAAAAATTAACAAAACGCTTGAAATATAATTGTTATTTTATACAATAACTTCGATTTGCAGTCATCATACCTGATATATAGCCATAAAACGTATGTAATCTGGGGGATTGCGTGCAGCACACGAGCTCATGAGTAGACCTTCGAAGGTATCAGTTGGCGAAGGCACCACCTCCATATCATCTGGAATGTCCTTGAATGTTTCTCCCTTCGCCAGCTTGCCACCCTCAACCACCAACGGCGGCGCCATATCCGTGGGTAATACATGCGACTCCGTTTCTGGGTGGTTCTCATTTTCAGGTGTCGCATTATCACGCTTTGATTAAAAATAGAAAATTTTTAGAAAATTAGAAATTTATTTAGCAAATATGTTAGTAGATAGAATACTTACCAGATCCAGCGGCATCTGTGCCGCCTTCGCCGCCGCGCGCTGCAATTCAGCATCATCCACAAATTTCAGATTTGGCAAGCGCAACATCTGGTCGTGCACGTCACCTTCGCTGGCGGCCACAAAGCGACGATACCAGTCCTCCTTCTCACGATCGCCGCGCGAGAAGAGTATCAAGCGCACCTCGTCGCCACAAGGTATGAGACTGTCGTTATTCTGTGTGTTGTCTTGCAATTGTTGCAACTATGGAGAAAAACAGTAATTACAACAAAAAAATAAAAAGTTTAAAATATGAAAAAAAAAAACATGTAAACACTTCGCTACTAACATCGGCATTCATAACGGTAGCTGCAAAATCGATATCCTGCAGATTGGTCACCTTCTCTTTCGATTCGCCAAACTGTTCTAAAATATCGCTGGAAACCTGTGACATTCTACTATCCATCGACGCCAAGTCGGACTTGCTACCGCGTGCAGATAATTGAGTTGATGGATTCTCCGAGGGCTCTTGCTGCATCTCCTCTTCGGCGCCATTTTTTATAATCAGCTGTATGGGATACTTGCGATTGAAGTACCTGAAACGTTGTTAGTTTAAATTGTGTAACTAAATATTTGGCTTGATGTGTAGTTGTAGGGGTGTGTGTGTGTACCTCTTGCGCGCCAATCCCAGTGGTAAAAGCTCAACACTGCAACCCAGCAAATTGAACACGCGATGGCTAGTAAAGTGTACATGCTTTATGTCGATGGGTGGTTCGTTCCACATGATTCGTTTCGGTATGCGCGCTGTTGTTGTCGATACGCGTAAGTAGGTGCCGTCCAGACGCAGATAAACCGAATTGGTTTGTGTAATGTGATAGGTTAAGGGGTCATAGCTGAAAATCTCGTTCATCCAACCCTGTAGCATATAATTTGGTTTGTTTTATTAGATTCACGTTATGATTGGATCATTTATTTTTGTGGCAAATGTAGAAAAATCTATAATTTATTACCAGTTTTCTTAGTTTAATGCAATCCACCAAATCAACTAAAAGTCGAAAATTGGCTGGCAAACTTAATTCGATACATGCTCAGTATAAAGTGAGGAAAATTAAATCACAAACCCTGGTTACTACCCATGGCATCTCCTACTGAATGCCATACGTTTATTTGAGCACAAATATTAATCCTGACATGTGGCTGTTCTAAAAGACATTGAAATATTGAAATAATGGATAAAATGTGCCCAAAAAATAAGCTGACACTGTATATATTTTGAAAATTCTTTATTTATTCTTCCAAATCAATTTCATCCCCTTCAAAATAATCCCCTCCCAATGCAATGCTTTTATGCCAACGGATTTTCCAATCTTCGAAACACTGGTTGTAGGTACTTTCCGGGATGGCCTTTAGTTCCGTCTTCGCTGCGGCTTGAATCTCCTCTATCGTATAAAAACGGTGTCCCCGGAGCGGTCTTTTGAGCTTGGTGAACAGCCAGAAGTCGCACGGCGCAAGATCAGGTGAATACGGTGGTTGCGGAACGATATGGGTTGAGTTTTGGGCGAAATGATCACCAATTACGAGGGCAGTATGAGATGGTGCATTGTCGTGGTGTAAAAACCAGGAATTGTCTTTCCACAATTTCGGCCTTTTTAGGCGGATAGCGTTACGCAAACGACGCATAACGTTCAAATAATATTCCTTGTTGACTGTTTGACCGGTTGGAAGGAATTCATAATGCACAACACCACAATAATCGAAGAAAACAGTCAACATGACCTTGATTTTTGAGCGACTTTGGCGCGATTTTTTTGGTCTCGGCTCTCTTTTGGCACGATATTCGCTCGATTGATCGGTTGTTTCGGGGTCGTAAGCATAGATCCAAGTCTCATCGCCAGTTATAATGCGTTTCATGACACCCTGGTAGTCGAAAAGCATCGTTTCACACACTACAACGCGACGCCTTTTTTCCAAAAAATTCAATGTTTTCGGTACCAGTCGAGATTTGACGCGCTTGAGGCCCAAAACATCCTTCAAAATGGTATTGGCTGAGCCTTTCGATATGCCAACTTCATCAGCAAGGTCTCTAATTGTTAATCGACGGGTTTTCTTGAGCTTCGTCGGTTGAGGTTAATGGTCGCCCTGGACGCTCTTCGTCTTCGACACGTTCACGGCCGGCTTGGAACTCACTTTACATTAGTATAGTCAAGAATTTCGTTCCTTCCGTTTGTCTTTATGTCATAAACACGGCTCGATATGTGGTAATCTCAATAATGTTTTGACCTTTGGCCCTTTGACTGTTTCCAAAATATCTCTAAACTGTAACTTTGTTAAAAAAGCGCGGCAAAGAAAATCAAACTCCGATGGAAGAGCTAGCTGGGTGCAAAACTGCAAAAGTAATGTTCAAAACGGTAGATTGGAATTACAGAAAATTCATATTGGCACTCGATAGAAGAAACTGTGGGATCATGATCGGAGTGCTAACATAGTCACAGGCCCGCAAAATGGGACTGACAGATCGAAAAGGCTGCAGGAAATGTCTAGAGGCTGGCACCAGGAAAACAATGTTGTTCACTTGGCCCGCATTAGCAAGACTACGCGGGGGGGCCCTACGGTATGATACACTGGAGAAGGTATCGATCGCGTCAAGCGGAGGCATCGTAAAGGATGACTACTCCCCATGGAGTGGCTCATTAATAATTTTTTTTTCTCAACAATTCACTACATTCATACTTGAGCCGCGGTTTTCGCTCAAGGCCCTGGCTGAGGGGATTCGTATTTGACACTAATGGAATTTTATTATGAAGGATATCTCAATAAAATGTTCAGATTCAATACTTCCCCCTTGCTACAAATAACAGTCCGTCAATTCGTCAGTCCACATCCAATAAAACTATTTTCGTTAACAAAACTCAAACGAATGTTGTTCCTCGTATCGGTTATGATTTCGCCAAATAATAACGCGGTTGGGACCGAAATTTTGCAAAAGGTTACGTAAAAATGACCGTTAAATAATATTTTATTTCACCAAAAGTTAAAAAAAAATATTCAACTCCATTAATATACCATACACGGATATACGGCCAAATACTTACGGCATAGGATTTAATTGTTTTGTGCTCCTCCACAGCCGGCACTTCACAAATAGGCATTTTCGTATAGTCTGGTATTTCGAAGTCAGCACCTTCGGGATGGTGTTGAAAGAATTTATAAATAATCGATCGTGCCAATACACTTAGCGAGTCGGCAATAGCGAAACTCATCAGACACGCAAGTACACCGCGTATGAAACCATGAACGGGCAAGAGCAGCACTACAATGAGCACGGCCAAACGACTTATGGGCATGGTAGCGGCGAATTTTTTCTTCGGTTGCAAATGCTGCTCACGTTCACGTTCACTCTCTCTTTGTAATATCTCTGCGGCATGTCTCAAAGTTTCCAATTCATTTTGGTGCTTAATAGTCTCCGCATCGGCGGGTAAACCTTCAGTGTGTGGGGGTGAAGCTTTGTTTGAGCTACTCTTACCGAAATGTAGATGCAAATCGTGACGATTGCGTGAAGAAGTTTTGGGCTCTTCGGCACTCCCAGCTGGGTCCTGTGGTAGTGTTGGCAAAGTATCTTCCATCATCTCAACACCTGACTCGATTTCCACCTCCTTCTTACCAGCGATTATACCACGTTTCTTAGTTTTCGAGCTCGCCTTTTTGTCCGTCACTGTCGCCTGACTTTCGGCGGGCTCGACGCGTGGCGAGACGTTCGCACGTTCAGTTTGCTCCGTCGGCGAAGGACGTCGTCGACGCATTAATGCATCACGCAGTGACGTGTTTGAGGACACAGGCGGCGGACCGGCGGGTTCCTTCTTCATTGGTTTGATGGCAGCTGTGCCGAATGCAGTGGAAATTGTAGCCGAAGAAAGTGCTGAGGTGGCGAGACCAGGCTGTTGTTGTGATGGTGAATGAGATTGATGAGAGTGATGGTGTGTATGTTGCGTTTTAGATTTCACTTTCGATTTGAGATTGGCTAAACCGCGTCGCAATCTGGAACGTTCTACCTCAGCTTCGGGCAGCGGTTCACCGTCGGCTGAGGAATCAGAGTCTCCACCTTTAAAATGCGGCGATTTACGTTCTAAATCGAATAGCAAATCATCACTGATGGAAGAGTGTGTGGTCGGATTTTCAGTGTCCGAGTCTGGATCGTTTGTTTGCTGTGGAAAATATTGTCGTGGGTTCTCAACTACAAAAATTTAACGAGAAATTAATTCATTGAATTTTTATTAAAAAAAAGGCAGAAAAAGAATGAGCTCACCTTTCGGTACGGATGCCGACAATACCTGTGTGGTAGTTTTCGACGATTTTATATCTTCGAATGTCTGTGAAACTTTACCCTTAATTAATTTCCAAGTGCCAACCGTTGGTGTATCACTACCAGCAAGCGCTGCTATCAGATTTGGCCCTGAACTAGTTGGCGAAACGCCTTCGATGCTGCCCGATCTAAATGCACAAGCAAATATGTTGTAAACAAAATATCAAATGAAAATGATTTGTTTATTGTGAAAATGGTTTCAAAGCACAAATTCAAATGTCATTAACTGAAAAAATATATGTGTAGAAAGTTGCCCATTTACCAGAAATTGGAGATTTTATAAATAATTTTCCGCTCAACGTAAAACTCATAATTCTGGTAGAGGATTTCTATGCATACAGTTTTAGTGTTTGGTACTAAAAAGTTTAAATATTTTTTAGAGTTAAGATCTTACTAACACGTTTGTTGGGGGTATCACAGAAGATTGTGGAATTTGTGGAAACAAATTCTAATCCTTCTCATGACCTAATATGTCCAAGATGTGATCATTTGAACTGATTTAATGATTTATTCCTCTTTTTAAATCTTTTATGAAGATCTTTGATCTGATTTTGATCGGTCAGTTTGTATGGCAGCTATACCCTACAGTGAGATCGGAAGATCTTGAATTTTTTTCAAGAACATGTCTTTAAAAAAAAAAAGTTGTTTACACAAGGCCTTGGTTTTGACCGATCACTTTGTATATAGATGGATAGAAAATGGAGGCTTTGTACTGTGCCCTATGGTCTGCTGTGCCCTCTCCTATCTCTCCTATAGCACATATTATACACAAAAGTCCAGCATTCTGAACAATTCCAGGAGCTTGTTGAGCGCGACTGAAGTGATGTGATCCTTGCCTTATAAATGGAACCTATGGACTTGAGCCTACTTCTACAAATTCCTAGGCAATCTAGAAACGGGTGTTTTGAAATTTCCTGTTCCCTGTCGCAAAACCGGCAATTTGCGTAAAAGACTAAGCCCACGTTGGACAAGTGCTTCCTGATCCTGCAGTGCCTTGTATAGAGTGCGAAAAGGAGGTGTAATTTATTTCAATATATTTAATTTCTTTAAACCTTGCTTCTTTCCACACTCTTTCTTCCATACGGAGCAACTCTTTTATAGGGTGGGACCCCATCTGCATGGTTCTGGCCCCATCCTTCTGGACGCTGCCGCAGAGGGTGCTATATAGTCGGCCAGCTCAATGATGTCTTCGGTTGGAAACTACTAGGCCTTCCTACACACTCCTCCACTAAAAACGATTTGACCTCATTAGCTGAGATCGCCCTTGGTGCCGCTTAACTATTGCTAAGTATAGCGATTCTCTGGTTGCAATAGTTGCGGTGGAGATTTATTTCTGCACACTAACTTATAGTAAAAACTTCTGCTTGAAGGATGCTCGAAAAACGCCCCACTGGTATAGATAGTTTGGTATACGGTCCCGCAATGCCTGCTCCAAGGCTTTTCGGTGTTTTTGAGCCCAGTATACCACTGGATAGTGCCACCCCTCAGTATTAAGTCGAGCGTGGAAACACTCCACTCCGTCTTACTGCCGAAAGTAACTTTAAACTTTGTAAACCCTCTCCGTAACGGCGTCTTTTGGAAGAAGGGCCAGTGGTGTGTTTTTCCCTAGGGCCTTCATTTGCTGAGACGTCAGTAACTTTCCTTTGCCAAAACCCCCTGCTGCAATCAGCAGCAGGGTATGATTCGCTACCTGTTTGATTACTAGATACAGTGGTATGAGCTCCAGCATGATTTCAATTGCTGCGGTTGGGAAAGTGCGCATTGCCCCTGAAGCGCAGACACAAGCGAGCCTTTGTAGTTTCGATAGTTGAAGGTCTACCGAAGACTGTGTTGCCTTAAATGCCCAAGCAACCGCTCCATAAGCGACAGCGAGCTTACGTTAGATTGGGCTATCAGGCTGAAATTCGTGGATCCATGGTATACTTGGAAACATCAATTCGTTGTAATGGCTAGAAATACTAGGTATGGATTAAAGAGTCGTTTAAGCCAGACATAATATTGATTTCGGCTAGCTCTCTTGGTTCGCCGCAAGTATGACTGCCGAGGTGTTTCAAACTCAGTCTTTCAAAACAGTGGAGGAGAAAGTTTCATAATGTTTCCACCTCACCTTCTCAAACTCAAAACAAAAACTTGAAAAACTCTTTATTCTCATCCTAAAACCAAATATTAATTATTATTGAATATTTCAATTTCATCCTCATTGAAATACCTTTTTATTATTAAAAAAATAAAACTGCTGTTAACTTTTGTTTATTTCAGAAAAAAGTATTTGTTTTATTATTTAAATGGAGATATTGTTTGTTTATTTTTTTGTTTTTATTTATTTATTTATTTATTTATTTTTTTTTTTTATTCTTTCTTAAAATTCATATACTGTTACAATATATTTTATTTTTATATGCATAAATTAAAATTTTTACTTTGTGTACAAGTTACATATTTTTGGTTTTTGGTTCTGTGGCCACATTGCAAGCACATTCTTGTTGAACTTGTTGTTGTTGTTGCTAATGAATATTCTTACATTTGATAATTGTTTTAGTTTTGCAAATTTGGTCAAAGAGATTTCGACTTACGCTCATTTCTTGCAAACGTTTTCTGCTTTTATGCTTTTCATTGTGTTTCTTTTTCAGTTCTATTATTGTGAATTGAGATCAGAAATGTAAAAAAGTGAAATTCCATTTTCTTATTTTAGAAATTTTCTCTACCAAGTTGAAGCTTTATCCAGTTTAAACACTTCTACCTAAGTATTTTTGTTAATTTGGTTATTTATTATTGGTTTTGACTTTAGTTTATAAATTTACTACTTGCTTCTATTATTTTTTACTGAAAAAGTACGATTTGGAATATTGGAACTGTTATTTGTTATAAAATATTTAAATTCAACTAGATAGGAAAGTCAAAAAATCGTAAGTATTTCATGCCATAGCATAAATGGGGTTCTAGTAAAAACGAGAATAGCTTTTCCTTTATACTTTGTAGAACTTAGAATTTTAGAAAAACACATAAAAACACAAACAACATATCTGGTTGATTTGTGAAGCCAAGGTTAGCGGAAAAGACGTCTATAATGCACGTGTTCTTATCAAAATCCTTAGAAACCACGACCGGGGCTATTTTGACACCCAATCGGAGAGGGTTAAAAATATATTGGATGTATAGTCTTGATCAACCACTGAACTACTTGGATACGAATAATTAGATTTACTAACTTAACCTCATCATATGTTGGTACTTAAGCGACGTTCTTCTCCAGTTATTTTATAAACTCATCAATACCACAGAGACGAATGTAAAAGAATGTGATTGGTTTAAACCAGTCGAACTTTTCTTCTAGTTGGTATGAAGCAAAATTATTATTCTTCTTCTTTCTTGGCGTATTGGGGTATGCAGTAAACTGTTTTATAAAACTGAGCTCCACCAATGGTCCAATTAATTATGACTATAGTAAACACGCTCTTTCACTCAGAATGTGTGAAGCGGGTAGTTGAAGGCCCTTAATATAAAAACTTTGTAAATTTAATACAAAATTTTTAATAATTGTTACCTAACCTGTGGAAAGAGTGATTCTTAGTGAATGAAGATATTATCCATATAATCGAAGTTATCTGTGTTGAAGCTTTTTGCCAAGGGCGTAAGTTAAAATATTCCCTCGATAAAGATTTCTAAAAGTAATTAATGACATTTCGTTTCATCAAAGCCGGAAACTTGGGTCCAGAAAATTGGCCGAAAGACTAAAAAACTGGTTCGGAAATAGCCTAAAGAAAGAAATTCTATAATGGGCAATGCACAGACCTTCTCTGCTCTTTACACATGGTCAATACAAAAGTCCAAAGGAATAATGTGGGTATCAATACTTAAACAATTTCAGCTTATTCACAGTATCACTCTTGACTATTTCACTAAAAACATCGCTAATTTCGCAATCGGTACTCTTTTAGAATGATTTTGTCAAATATTCTTCCTACAAATATTTAGCTCGCACGGAACGTCTAATCAATTTAACGAGAAGTTTCTTCAATATACAACTTGGATTAGCATTTTTGTTTTATTTACTCTAAGCGAGTTGCTGAAGGTTATATTTTTGATTCAATTATTAAATCAGTCGAATAGCCTTTTCGCACAGCAGTTAATTGATCAATTAACTGGCCTTTGCTCGATTAAAGCGATAACTGAGGTCAATTTGCCATACATAATAAAAATCTTATTTGATTACATTAATTCGGAAGCTACGAAAGATAGAGCCACGTGTAGAAGTTCAAGCAAGGGAGGAAAATTCTCTGAGCTCCACTCATTTAGAAGTCTTCAGAAACGATTTCTTGACAAAAGGCTCAAGCAGCTCACGACTTCTGGGAATAGACCAAGTATCCTCTGGCTTGGCCACAAAAAGGTTCATTTCAAGCCACCCTAGGAAAAGGACACATAAACCTTCGCTGTTGTAAACTGGGCTATAACACGTAAGCGTTGTCTACACCAATAAAGAAGAAGAATAAGTCTTAATCGAGTTGAAACTGGTGTGCAATTCTGCGGGTTGTTGTCCAAGCTGTAAATTTGGTTATGTGCACTGATAAATGCCAATCAGCTGCTGAAATTTAATCATTAAAAAATATTGAAAATAAGGAACAGAAGCAAGTATAACAGATTCTGTTCTTAATTTTGTATTCTTTCTAATGATCGTTAATCGAGTAGTCAACTGTGTGAAAGGCAAAAACTGACTTCTCAACTATAACCTTAATGCACTAAATTAATTGGGCTGTGCTAAAAGCCTATAAAGAAAATTAGCTCGCTCTGTGAAATTAAAGCCCATTCTGCATATCGTCACCTAAAATGCAAACTCCACAATGTCCACTGTGAATGAACTTATATTGCTAAAAAGTATGACAGGTAATACAAAGCGCCGCTAAATGAGTGCTAAATCGGATATATGTAGGTAGTTTTGGAAAAAGTTTTGAAAATCCTAGGCAAAGATGTATATAAGTGAAAACTTTTGAAAAAAGTTTTGAAAATCTTAGACAAGGTTTCTGTTACTCCTCACACAATGTTCAGAAGGCGGCAAAACTCTGCCAATCGCTTCCTCCAATTCACTTGCTAATAGAAGTGTGCAACCAAACGCAGTAAGTCAAATCAAGTCTAATGCTTTATATAGTCGCCGAAAAAATGTAATCTCTTTTTTGTAATTTTTTATTAAATTTTCATTTTTATTTCCAATGTGTGCTTTTTATTTGAAAGAATGAAAAAACTACAATATTTGTTGTTCTCACTATGTTGGTTTTTTTTTTTTAAATTTTTTTTATGTTTTTGTTCATTTCTATTGCAAATAATTATAAATCTCAACTATTAAATAATACACAGTATATTTTAGGTTATTTTCTGCTTCTCGTATATGAAATATATATAATATTCTATAATATTGTGTGTATACAAGTAATTATATAAAATATGAAAAAGAAATATTTCCATAATAGATATCATGCCATGCTCATGACGCTCATAATATTGCATTAATATATTTATTTTATTTTTAATTTTAATTTTTTATATTTTATTTTATTTTTAATATTTTATTTATTTTTTACACTACTTTTTGCTTATTATTTGTTTTGGTTGTAGTTAGTTGATTTTTTTTTGTTTTCTGTCCTTTACTTTATATATTAAAGCATGTATATTATTTCATTATTTCAGTGTGTGTATGTATTCGTAAATATTTTGCTAAAGGAATTACTGCTCGTTAAGGGTATTTGGTTGCAAATATGCGCTTTCTTCACGCTTTCATTTTTTTTTATCATTATTTTGCTTTGAAATTCATTTGCTGCATTCGCTTGAGTTTTATATTGAATATTTGTTGTTTTTTTTACATACAAACATTTTTTTTTGTTTTTCTAGCTGCAAATTTTCTGTTATAACTGTATTTTTTTATTACTGTTCTTTTTTTTTGTTTTTGCGTGTTACTGTTGTTGTTCTTTTCAATATCTGTTATAACGCAAATTTTTATTACTGTTCCTTTCAAATTCGGTTACAACGGAATTTTTTTTGTTATGGTTTTTAACATGTATTACTGTTGTTGTTGTTTTCAATTTCTGTTATAACGGTATTTTTATTACTCTTTTTGTTGTTGTTGTTTTCACTGCTTTGTTTGCGTACAATTTTTTTGTTTTTAATTTTTGCTTGGAAGGACGAGTTGTGGGAGACACTCGACGAATGCGCACTTTTTTCGCGTGACTGTTGTTCTATTTGTTGTTGTTTATTAATTTTCAACTACATGCTTAGTTTTTGCTTTTGCACATTTGCAATTTTATGCGCTTGTGTATGTGTGTTTATATAATTTTCTGCTAATTATAATTAATTTTTCTAAATTTCCATTATTAATCCAATTAAATTTAAGTATATATATATATATGCATGCATGTATATATATAACTGTTAATGCAATTAAGGTACAATGCTATCCAGAATTAAAAATGCATTTCCATTGTTGCCTTTGTTTCCAACACTACTGTTAAACTACGAACCAATCGGTCGACGCGCCAAAGTAATACTTTCTAGGGTTTCTAGTGGTTTTTGTTTTTGTTTTTCGTTTTCTTTTTTGTTTTGTTTGTTCTAGGTTATCAATGACCTTGTGTCTCAATTTAATATGTTTTTTTACTTTACTGTATATTTTTAGTTTTTAAACAGTTGGTTTTGTTTTTACTTATATATTTTCTAATAAGTCAATATGTAAAGGTACCAAATTCATCATCCAATTAAGGTAAGTTTTTTTTTTTTTGTTTTTCTTTTACTAATTCATTATAAAAATGTTGTGAATGCAATAATCTTCCCTTTGTCTACATATTTTTCTTAATTTTTTTCCAATTCTAATTTCTAATAGGTAAGTGTGTGTGTATGTATTTACTTATTTATTATTTTTTTCCTTAAACTTTTTTATTACTATTGTTTTTATTACTGATTCACTAGCTACAAATCATCAAATAAAAAATATACATACGCTTCTTCATACATATGTATGTATGTATGCACACATCTTTTGTAATAATAAAGTCTGCATTCGTAACTCACAAAAATTGTGCTATGAAAATCTTCAAAAAATATTCTATGCAACTTTTTATTACAATGCATATTTTATATTAATTCATTTATTCTCATATTTTCCATAAGACTTCTTAATTATGTATATTTAAGTAATTTAATTTAATTAATTTTTTCTTTTGTTTTTAACCCTTTTGTGGATATGAAAGTATGAATACATGCAAGCTTATATAATAAAGAGAATTTTTAGGGGTTTCGGTTTTCTAAGGTAACGTCTTGAATTTCGTTTTATGCACCTTGTGTTTCATAATCTAAGAACATTATACAAACATTATACAAAATGTGCTAAAAAATATATTTAAATATTTTTTTTTTTTTTTGAAAGAATGGTAAAATATTTTTTTTTTTTTATATTTCGAATAAATAAACATTTTTTAAGATTTCGATAAAATAAAAATTTATTAAAAAACAAAAATTTTTGTGAAAAATTGTAAATTTATTGAAAATGAGTGTTTTCCTAAGGAAAAAAATTTTGTGTGAAACAGTTTTAATTTACTAATTTTCATCGAGAAATTACGAATAATCCCACATAAACTTCATAATTTGAGAAGTTGCTCAATGACATTCACCACAGTAAGCAGCCATTATTTTATAAGAGAGTAAGGACAATGAAATGAGAAAATTATACATGAAACCTTTTCCAAAAATTCTCTCTGTCATTTTATACACTCTTATTCATCTGAAAACGACTTGTGGCTTGATCAGACGTTTAATTTGTATTCTTACCAGCTTCGTAGTATATTTAAAAGTGTGCGCTCACATGTGTTTAAGCCTTGATCTTGAAAACGCGGGACAAATAAGAACGAAGTGCTGAGATATTACAACCACGTCTTTCCCTTCTGCAGCTGGTGTTCGGTAAAATTCTCAAATTTACAGAACCTATATCTATACCTATAGAACTATGGAATGTTAAAACCCCCATAACTAGGGAGAGGCTAGCCTTACTGAAGGTGAAGAGCTCACATTAGATCTTTTAGATTCAATCTGGGCAAACAGAATCTTGCGACAGCGCATCAACCGACAGTTGTCCAGCGCTGGCCAAGTTCCCGCGAAGCTCAGCAATTCAGGAGGACAACACACAAGCACTGATCCGTTCTCATTTTACTTATAGCGGAGCTAGGGTAGCATTTCTTACCAATTCATCAGCTTTATAATTGCCAGCCAATTCGGTATGCCCTGGCACCCATACTAGTATTATTACAAAGTGACTCGGAGCTAATAATAGCGAGCTTAGGCATCACTTAACCAGCCCTGAACGCGCGGTTAGTGGCTTAAAGCTAGCATCGCTGCTCTGCTATTAGAGTGGATAGTCACTTCTCTGCAGGAAGCTACACTCCAGGGCAGCATATATACTATAACCTCGGCGTGAAAAATACTGCAATAGTCTGGAAGTGAGGTTAATGGAAAGTTCTCCACCAACCTTTCGCTTAAGTTTTAACTCATCCGTAAAGAGGTTCAATGCGCCTCTTCTCCAATGAGTAGACCACGCGGAAGGCAAAATAAAAGCCGCCAGAGTTTGTTATGGCGACTTTATGATACCAAAACTCCGGTATAAAATCAATCAGTACAAGACAATCAATGCTTTCTTTGCTCTCACCTCAATATTATGTTTCCATGAAAGCTTTCGAATACTTTACGGTATCTGCAGTTTGAAGGCTTTCCATTCGTAGTAGTGGTGGAACCTGTATCTCATGGTAAATAAAACCATATCAGTTTTATTGGGGTTAATGGCGAGAACACTTCCATCAAACGACTTTTTTACGTCGCTGAGATACTCAACTCCCACATGGTACTCAAAACTTTCTCTTAATCATGTATGCTACATAGTCTGCATAGGAAATCACTCGGCAGTAAAGATCCTCAAGTTTTTCCAACATATCCTTCACGACCAAAATTCATATAAGAGGAGAACGAAGTCCGCCTTGAGAAATCTCAGACTTGCATCGGAAAACTTAAGACCCATATGAGAGGAGAACGAATTCTACATTGAGATATGCCTCTACTATACTCAAATCGGTTAACTTAGAATGTAAAGCATGAGGAATTTTGTATAAGCATATTTTATAATTTGATCGTATGTATGAGCTCCCAAAGCAAACTCGACCTTAGCTAAGTATTTTGCCTTATATAACAAAATTCTAAGAAAAATTTATTTTAAATTTAGCTGAAAGCTTTCGCCTACTTGAAGCCAGCACCTCAAGAGGCATGCTCATGAACTATATAGACATTTCTCAAGTTGAAATCAGCTTAATGAAAATAGGCATGCAATATTTTCAATTTTCAATCTTAGCTTCTTTAACCGATATTTTCGGCATGTCGGCTGGTTGTATATTGATTGTGAGCGGAGCTTTTGAAAGCTTTCACTTTAAGGATTTCGGCAACTTGTTAGCTGCGCTTTTGAAAGCTTTCGCGCTAATCATTTCGTTTCACTTTTCTAGTTACTATCCAAATGCTTGTGGTGAATTCCACTAAAAGTGTTTAATATTCAAATTTATTCAGGAAATACTTTTTAAAATTAAAAAATTTAAAATCACAAAAAATTTAACTACGAGTATATTTGAAAAGATGAAATTATGTGAATTTGAAATCACTCGCTTACGAAATGTATGGAAGACAACAGCATAGTTTCTACGTATATTTAAAAGTGATTGTAATAAGTAAAAAAATAAAATAAAAACACTGTTTATTTGCAAAGTTTAGCTACAAATCTTTGCCAGTGTGTCTTTTGCTGTGTTGGAAATGAAATCATTCAAAACTGGCAACGCTGGTATTTATAGTAATCATTATATTTGAATAGAATAAAAAAATTTAAGGCAAATACGAAGTTATCTCCTCATACAGTACATTATATATAAGTATGTATATATGTATTTAGGTATATAAACGCACTATTTAATAATGGATTTGATGATAGTTATAATTGCTTGGTATTGCCTGTGTTTAACTATTTAAGATTGGTTTAGATTTCGGTTAAGTTGGTTTTACGCTGTAAACTATTAGATTATTTTACAAGTGGGGATTACCATTTGCTGCGTATAATTCATGCTACATACTGATATTTTACTAAGATTACTTTACTTTTATATTTTCATTATTATTTTTATTAGTATTATGTTGTTTTTGTTTGGTTTTTGCGCTACAGCTATGAAGGAGAAATTGTACTACTTTTCCTTTAATAATTAAGGGTTACCATATGTCGTTTTAACATTTTTCTGAGTGTGTGTTTATTTGTTATATTTTTCTAATACTTTCTTGTTTTGTAGTTCTTGATTCGCTTTCAATTTTATATTTTTAATATTTCTTTTTTTCTCGTTTTTAAGTTTATATCTTATGCTTTTATAGCAGGAGTCTTCGTTTATTCACCTCAGTTGAGTATAATTTCAGAATTTTAGAACGCGGAATTGTTTTATATTATTTTTTTATTTTTACTTTTGGTTTCGTTTACATGTTGTAGAAAAAGTAGTAATAAATAGGTATTGTTTAAAAATTGTAGATGATAAATTGTATTGTTGATAGCTTACTATCGTAATATAATATTTTGCATTTGCTCTTTTTAAACAGGAAGAAGATCGAGAGTCAAATTCAGTGTTGTTTTTGTTTTTGCAAACAGATTTACACTTTTTCACTATGTTAATAAATTACAGTTAGATTCTCTTTATGTTCTTATTGACATTTTTTTTTTTTTTGTAGTACTGGTTTTCTTAAGCAACTTGTTCTGTTACAGAATAAATTTCTTCAATTCAATGCTTTTTCTGTTTCTGTTACAGCATTAGATTATAGGCTCGAATACTGTTTCTATTTCCAATTTTGTTTCAGTGCTCGAGTTATATTTCAGTACTCAATTTTTTTGCGGTTCTCGAGTTATGTTTCTGTTCTCAATTCTCTTTTTGTCGCCAATTCTTTTTCTGTCGCCAATTCGTTTTCTGTCTCTAATGCTGTTTCGCTTACTAAATCTGTTTCTGTTGTCAATTCAATTTTTGTTCACGATTTTTATCTTTTTTTATGTAAGTATAGAAAGTATAAAACAACTACTTTTATTATTTTTTTTCCTTTAAACTCGAATGCATATTTGATAAGTTTATCCAATTTTCATTTAGTTTGATTTATATTACTTTATATATATGTATAAGCATTCATGTATGTATGTGTACGTAGAGTTCTTGTTTATTAAGGCAATTTTAGTATTTTCAATATATTTTTTGGAAATTACAGTAGCACAATTTAGTTTTTTATACATAAGTGTGTAGCTGAATGTCGAAGCAATGAAATTTCAAAGAAATTAGAAGGTAATAAGCACATAAGTGGAGGAGGAACAAATATGTGGGGAAAAATAGTCATAAACGCTAAATTTTATAAAATGAATTTGTATTTTAAAAAATACTTTTTGTTTTAATAAATTTTTACTTTAAAAAAGTAGCAACACTGCTCATATGCAGAAATATCTCACTTTTTTCAAAAAATCCTTGAAATAAAACGCATTTCATTTTGTAGTCTTTACCATTTTTCTTTTTTTGTTTTAATTTCTTGTCCAAAAATATAATACAAAACGTTTAAATTTCAATATAAAAAATTCTCAAATACAAATTATAACTACAATTTAATTAACCATAAAATAGCAGTAGTTTTTTTTTTGACAATTTAATGAAATTAAAATGTCTTAAAAAATTATAAACAAGCAAAAAATATATTTTTATATATGTATTTATATATATGCTCAACAAACACAACAAAAATTAACTATTTTTTTCATTAATTAAATTACTGAATAACGTGATTATGCGTGTAAATAGGAAAAATATTGAAAACATTATAGCTAATAGCAAACTACAACTACAAACTAAGAGCTCTCTCTCTACATACATATGTATATGTATATGTAATACAATAGATATGTATTAATTTATACATACAATAACAAAGTGTGAAGGTAAAAAATTTCGAATATAAAAAATTTCTATAAAAAAGGACTAACCTAGCTTTATTTATTGTTATATTTATTTATTTATTTTTTTTTTTTTTTGTGTCAGCCAGTCAGGCTATGACTCTTTGTTTTAATAATTGCCAATAATAATTGTTTTTTTTTATTGCAGACAAATAATTTTATTATGAAAATAGCATGAAATTTGCTGGCGTATTGTTTCAAATTCCAGAATATTGCACAAAAGTATGTAAATAAATTACAGTTTAGCGGTTTGTTTCATAAAAAAATATAATATTTATAAACAATAAAATTTATTGTAAAAAAAAATATATAAAAAATATATAAAACAAATAAATTTAAAAAAATTAAAACCAATAAAAAATAAAATTTAAATGATTAAACTTATCAAAATTCTATATTTAAATTATTAAAACAATTTTAATCATTAAAAAATAAAATTTAAATTAATATAAAATTAAATTAAAATTATTAAAAAAAATTAAAACTAATAAAAAGTAAAATTAAAATGCAAAATTGCAGAATATTAAGCAAATTACATGAAAAAGTTACAGTTTAGCGGTTTATTTTATAAAAAAAAATTATATATAAAAGTTAAATTAAAAAAAGTTAAATAAATTAATAAACTAATAAAAAAATATAATCAAAATTAAAATGATTGAAATGATTCTATATTTTAACTATAAAAAGAATTTTAATTATTAAAAAATAAAATCATAAATAAAATAATAATTAATTAATATTATAAAAAAATCAAAATTTATAAAAAATAAAATTAAAATGTGAAATTCTAGAATATTAAACCAAATTATTTGAACAAATTACAGTTTAGTAGTTTATTTAACATTACAAATTAAAATTATTAAAAAAATCAAAAATATATATACTAATTATTAAAATATGAAATTATAATTAACAAAATATAAAATAATTGCATTGTTTTTAATTTTCATTCATTAAAAAAATATTTTTAACTCAAAACTTAAATTTTTATGCCACCAAGCCCGTATCTTTAGTACAATAGCGTTGTTGTATCATATTATATAAAAAACTAACAATAAAAAGATGAAAAACAAAATTATAAAAAAAATATAAATAAATTTATAGTAAAAAAATTTAGAAAATAATAATTTAAAAAAATATTCAAAATAATTTCAATTATTGTAAAGAAAAATATATAGAAAATAAACAATAACAAAATAAAAACAAAAAAATAATAATTTACTAAGATAATAAAATAAATAAAAAATATAATTTGTTAAAAATAATAATAATAAAAAATATGCAAAATCATTTTAATCATTACAAAAAAGTAATTTTAGTTCAAAATTTAATTTTTTTGCCGCTAATATAAAGCTGAAATGAGTAATACAATTTGTACCAATTCTAATAAATATTTAAAAAAATATCTAAAAAATTATTTAAAAAAAACATATAAAAAAATGCAAATGTTAGGAAAACTAAAACTTTTAATAAATAAAAGAATTAAAGTCCTTAAAATTTTTTTTTAATATTAAAAAAAAAAATATTTAAAAAAAAATATTAAAAAATACAATTATTAACAAAAATAAAATCTTTGAAACAAACAATAAAAATAAAATTAAAATAAAAATAAAAAAACTATAATCAGTAAATAATTTAAAAAATTAACAAAAAATTGTTTCGTTAAAAAAAAAATCAAAATACATTTTTTTTATGCCGCTAAACCAAAATTTTCATTGCAACAGCGTTGCTTTGCCAGTTTCATTGCTTTTTAGCGCATAAAATTAAGCTTGCATAAGGGTTGCCATAGTATGGAGAATACTATTTATAAGCATTCTTACAGTCTGCTTCAAAGCAAGAAATCTAAAAAAATAATATATATGACAAATGTACAGTTAAAAACCTGTTTTTCACTATAAGCTTAATTACATAAGTTATAAACATTTGTAATTTAGTTAAATTTTAATTTGCTGCAGCGTTTATGCGCTTTTCCATACGCTTATCATTTGGTTCTTTAATTTTTTTTCATGTTCATTAATAAACAGTAAAGTATAAAAAAGTATAAAAATCTATAAAAACTTGAATTTTCTACGATTTCGTATAATATTTAATAATTGTTTATATGTTTGTATGTATGTATGTATTTTTTCTCTCTAAATATTAGCCTTTTTTAAGAAAATAAGAAACGAATATGACATTCTAAAGGCGCGTCATATATATGTATTTATATATACATATTTAAAGGGTGTCTGTGTGTGTGAAATAAACTTATTTAATGTTTGAGTCTCAGCTCAGCACACACACAAACATATACACATACATATGTGTATATTTATGCTCGCCACGCCTAAAAGCAGCATTGTCGCAACTACTAACAAACACTTTCACTAAATTTATGTCCTTCGTCTATTATATAAGTTTTTTATATAAGTATTTCAAGAAAAACCTAATGACTTTTATGCATACATTTTATCATTGGCTTAAAATAATATAAAAAAACGCTTGCTGCCACGTCCCATACAGGACATATATGTATCTACGTATGTATGTTTGCTTTGTATGTGTATGCACATTATAAAACTCGAGTAGATTTTTTATTTTTTTATATATGTATATTTGTGTATGTATGTATGCAAGTAGCTATGTACTTTCGATATTTGAATGTTAAAAAAACATATCCAATATACAATAACAATAAAAATTCTAGAAAATGTCTATCGATTTAGTTATACATACATGATACAAGTCATTAATTGATTTTCTTTACGATTTTCCACTATAATTATATTAATATTTAATATTTTAATAAATTATTTACGAATTGCTGCATTTTTATATATTTATTTTTCTACTAATTTGCTTAGTTGTTCTCTTTAGTCTGTTGTTTTTGGTTTCATTATATATTTTTCATCATACTATATATTGTGTTTTTACTTATTTAATTTATTTTATTTACTCAGTAAAGCAATAGCAAAAATTTGTCTAAAAAGATTTAACTAATGTGATGATACAATTTCGCATATTATTTTTTTGTTTTTATTTATTTTTTTCTCCTCTGTCACACATACATTTATTTAAGTTTTTACCATTCATGAATCCACATTTTAGCTTGAAATATACGCTGTGGCCGCTTGTTTAGGCGCTGAAGTGTAACGCTTTTGATCTTTAGTAACGCGTTTGTCTTCCGAGATTTTTCATATTTGCAGTTAATTTTTTTAGAATTAATCTAATAAAATATTTAAATTTTTAGTTTCTTAATTTTCAATTTTTATTTGATTTTTTAAAAGATTAATATTCTCTTCACATACATATATTTATGTAGTTTCACGCAGGCGTACACCACTGCTTTAAATGAACCAAAAAATTAACGACTTCGAAATAGTGTATGTAGGTATGTGTGTGTCTTTAGTCAGCATAGTCACTAAATTGGGATTTTAATTTGATATTTTAGCATGACAGTTAACTTGAATGCGGCCCATAGATTTCGTTTTCTTTCACAAATAGCCTTGCGCTTAAAAATTGAATTAAATATGCATAATATGAAAAAATAATTTAGTTTACAAATTTGAAGTTTTAAAATTTTCTAATTTTAAATGCAAATATCTGCAAAATTTTAGTTTTAAAACAATTTTATTTTTTTTTTTTAATTTTTGAAATTTTGAAAACTGTAAATTTTTGATTTTTTTTAAATTTATTTAATAAAAAAACATTGCAAACAATTTTTTTTCCTAATTTTTGAATTTGTTAAATTTGATTTTCAAAATCAAAAATAATTTAGTTTAAATATTGTAAAGTTTTTAAATTTTCCAAATTTATATATGTATGTATGTATGTATATTTACAAAATTTGGATTTTTTGTTTATTATTATTGATTTTTATGGAATTTGAAAAAATTTTAAATTTATTATTTATTATTATTTAAAATTTTTGAAATTTTTCAAATTAAAAACTTCTAAAACTTTTTGAATAAAAAAAAATATTTCAATTTCTAAAATAAAAAAACATTAAAAATTGTAAAATTAAAAAAAAAAATTAAAAAAATTTAAAGTTTAGTCAGCTGTTTTGCTTTTCAATAAAATTCTGCGTTTCCATCAACAAATTGCTCGTAAATAAATAAAAAAAACATACATAGATAAATTAAATTATATTTGCATATACATATAGATATGTATATATGTATATTTAATTTTTTTTTTTTTCAATTTTCAAGCGCTCAGCTATTTTCAAATACCATCTTCCCGGTCTTTTCGCTTTATTTTTTCGCCATTATCAGCTGTTTTTCTGCGCATGCCACCGACCAGCGTCACCAAGTAGTCTTATATACAAATATATGCATATTTTTTGTTGCTTTTACTCATCACTATTTACATAATTTATTTATATATTTTTACGCTTAATAATGGTATAATATTGCACTTCTTTATTCAATAATTTGAGAATAGTTTTTTTCTTTTATGATTTTTTTTATTCTATTAGACTTGCTTAAGCTTAATAAGATTTTATTGCATACGCATTATTTACTTTAATAGTTGCATTAAAGTATTTCTTTTATTTAATATTTAATAAAAATGTTACAAAAATTCTATATAAAAATGGTTTTGCTCCAGAAAATATTGAAGATTATATTTAATTATACAATTGTTTTTATTTTTTTGTTTGTTTTGCTTTTATTATTTATTTGCTTGTGTATTTATAAGTATATGTATGGATGTGTGTGTGTCTGTGTTGCAGCATTCTATAGGTAATACTTATATATGAGTGTAAGAGTCTTGTTTGTTGAAGATGTGTTTGTGTTTTTGCATATTTTCGAACTTCCTATAGAGTTCGCATTAAGAAAACGAGGACAGCGCATTAAGGTTGAATAGAAAAGCATGTATTTTATGACAAAAATAATTGAAATAAATTGGCTGATCTCTAACGTGGAAAAATTAATCTATTTTAATTTCATATTTGATTGAAATTATTTTTTTTTTTTTTAAGGTTATGTGAACAATTTTTCGAAAATTTCACTAATTTTCATTATAAAAGTGGCAACGATGTCTGAAATGATTAAATATTTCGTCCAAACTAACGATTGGCCTTCCACTTGTGAATCATTTCGTATACCTGCGTATTTTATTTATTTTTTTTTTTTTTTTTGGAAAACATACTCAGCAATATTGCTCTCCAGGTTGAATTGGGCGTTTCTTCTAAACTAAATGACAACATATAGCCCAAATTCTACACAAATAAACAACAATTTTTGGAAAAGAAGAAAACAAAGTGTTGCAGTGATGTAAAAGTAGTAAATACCGGTTAACCAAACGAAGAAATCTATTAAACTATTAAAATTATTATTAAAAATATTAAAATTTCTGTATGTAAGTGTGTGTGTATGTGGAGCATTACTATTGGAGTAACTAGAAGCTATAGTATTTATTTAAAAGCTATAAAATTTATTTAAAGAAATTCTCCAAATACAAAAGTAACAAATTCAGTATGACAAAGCAATACAAACAAGTATAAAATGTATGAAAATAAGAAATAGGTACTAAATGAGTGTAAAAATTAGAGCAAAAAGTGGGAAGATTCAAAAAATTAAAGCACAGATGGTGTTATTAAGGATAAAAAATGGTCTAACAGATAGTGATAGAGAAAATATGTGGGATTTACAAAAAAAAAAAAATTAAAAAAAAAATAAAAAATTAAAAAAAAATAAAAAATTAAAAAAAAAATAAAAAATTAAAAAAAAAATAAAAAATTAAAAAAAATTAAAAAATATAAAAAAAATTAAAAAAAATACAAAAAAAAATATAATTAATATTAAAAAAAAAATAATAATAAAAAACTTATTTAAAAATTAAAAATTAATAAAAAAAATTTAAATTAAAAAAGGATTAGAAAAGGAAAAAATTAGGAAGGATTAAAAGTAATTATTGGATTATAAAAAATACATAAATATTAAAAAAAAATCACAAAAAACTAAAGCTATATGAAAAAAGTTTAAAATAAATTTAGGAAAAACTGAAAAGTGGTTAAAAAAAATTAGATACAAAAACTGCAAAATAAATAATATAAAAAAATGGAATATAAAATTAAGAAAAAATTAAAACTAAACATGTTTATAAAAATTAATTAAAAAATTTATTTTATGTTGTTTATTTAAAAAAATTGAAAAATTATATTTATATCATTTATTGTCGGCATAAATTTAATAAAAAATTAGAAAAAAAAAATACTATAAAAATTAATAAGTAAATGTTTAAATGAAAATTTAGTTCAAGAAAATTAAAAGCATATAAAAAATTATAAAAATTAATGAAATATTAAAAAAATGTAAAATAATATAAAACAAAATATTATAAAATTTATAAAACAAATTAAAATTAAAAAAAAAAAATTTAAGAAAAATAATTAAGAAAATTAAAAAATTATAAAAATGAATTAAATATTAAAAAATTGTAAAATAATAGAAAAAACAGTACTTAAGAATCTCTTAATTAAAAAAAAAAAGTATTAAAAATTATCAAAAATTCCACCACTCATATTTTACTAAGCTATATATTTTTATTATAAAATGTTTAATAGGTAAAAAGTGACAAAGGATATTTGTCTACCAATTAATTGCACTATATTGGTGGTATGATGCATTTTTCTGGATAGGAAAAATGTATTGCTGAGGTATTTGAAATTAATTTGATCATGCGCAGATGATCGCTCAACAGCTGGCAATGCAAAATGAAGCAAATTATGATTTTAAATATTTGAACGACAGTTTAGAGCCCATAAAGGTATTTAAAATATTAGTATAACTGATTTTTGGTACGAAATGATTTTTTCGGTTTGCATACAATTTAAGTTTGGTTCAAAAAGTAGGCAGAAGAAATTTTTAACTATTTTTTTTTTTTAAGAAAAAAATATTTTTTTAATACATAAATGAGTGCTGGCACATATTTTGGTTCAATATTTTGATAAGTAAATAATAAAAAATTATTTTATGTCGACTATGGTATTTAATTAAAAAATTGTTTTTTTTTTCAGTGTTTTTCCTTACTCAAACACAAAAAATATTTTTTTTTAATAAACAACTGACCGCTGGCACAAATTTTGGTTCAATTTTTTTTTTTTTTGTCAAACAAAATTTTTATTAATACATTTTTCGTCTCATAAAAAAAATTACAATTTTTTCTATTTTTATGAATTTCACAAACTCACATTTACTTCATAAAGCATATTGCGCTGGAGTGCCTCTATATTATGAACATTGTTCTTTTTTTGATTTTTTTTGTTTTATGTTTTTGGCATTCAATTGGCTTCTCTACACACTACGAGGTTTCTCTAACTGCGAGGATTCATTATCACTACAAATATTTACTTGTTACAAATAAAGAATAATTATCGCTTGGCTTTCCTTTCAACGCCATTGCAGTTTTAGTACAAAGTGCACTAATTAATTATATTTTTTTAAATAATAATTTTTTTTTTTAATTTTGCATACACGCGTTTGATGTTGCACAATTAAATCATAAAAAAACATTACAAATGTTTATGTTAAAAATTAAAACTAAATTAAATTACATTAATTTACATAGCATTTGAACATAACGATATGCAAGGTATTTGTTTTTGTGGTTAGCATAGCAAAAAAAAATAATAATAAAAGTTCAACTAATATTAGTTAGATAATTAGTATGATTATATGTGTGTTTAAAAAGTACAACAAAAAATACTGCGCTGGTTTTTGAAACCATTATTTGTTTACTAACAAATTTTCGACAATGCGAAAGAAGAAGCTCCACATATAGCAACTAATATGCATGTTTTACAAAAATGAATAAAATAGTTTATTTAACAAAAATTATTAAAAATTTGCTAAAAGTTATTAAAAACTACTCAAAAAATTATGCAAATTTTATAAAATTGTAACAAAAATTATTAAAAATTACAAAAAATTATTAAAAATTACTAAAAATCATTAAAAACTACTAAAAAAAATTATGCAAATTTTATTAAAACCGCATTACACAATTCATACAATGTTACAAGCGCCTAAAACTATGCACTAAAGCATTTGTAGGTTTCAAATATGCTATACCGTTATTTGTATGCTGAAAGCATTGCCATAAACTGACATAAAACACAATTGAAACTGAACGCGTTCGCTGCTATGCGCCTGTCAGTCGTGCTGTCAATCTGTTTGTGTATATACTATATGCCTGTGTGTGTGTGTCTGTTTGTGTATTTTCTTACTTCGTTTATTTGTGGGCGTGGCATACGCCAACTACCTACATATGTATTTCATTTATAGCATAATAAAATGTACGAACTGCAGCTGTAGAAACTTGTCTAACGAATACTTGCTTGCTGTGTCTACGATTTTTAAACGTTTTGGAAAAATGCCTTTTTTATAGTATTAGCTATTCTTGCAACACGAAACTGTAGGTTAATATGTATGCGTGTGAGCGTTTTTCGCTATTTTTCGCATACATTTTAGTTTTACTTGGTATAATCTAGTGTCTTAGGTTCATAATAATTTTTTGGGAGCAATCAGTAGTAGTTGTTGTTATTATGGTAAGTAAGAAAACGCTATAAAATGTTATAAGTATTATTTTTCTTAGCGCTACAGCATATGCTACGGTTTTATACGAGCTTTTTCGAGCTTTTACGCGCCTTTCTTAGGTCTCATAACTTTTTTTTACAAATTTTCCGGCGTATCAGCCTGTCATAAGTCGTATAACTGTTTTAGTTGTATGCATATGTAAGTAGGTTTTTTTGTAATAAAAATGTTTCTAAAATTTCCTGCTCATATTGCCTACATTTATGCTTTAGTAATGATAAAATTTCTTAAACCAGTTAGTTTTCAAACCGTTTTCGCATTTTTCTAAGAGTTTTTCGCTTAATTTTTGCTAACTGCTACGCATACAAGTTTCTGTTTTTGCGTTTTTGTAGTTGTATGTGTGTGTTCATTTCAATGTATGTGTGTGTGTGTGTATTTTTTAAGTAAGAAATTTTAATGCATGCAATTTGTTGCTGGGTTTATAGATAATATTACATTCAAGTGCATTGAAATCCTGCTTGCTTTCGCATAATCCTTTGTTCTCTCTCTCTCTCGCTCTCTTTCTGCGCTCAAAGCTGCACAACAAGCCGTGTGTGTCTTCGTGCTGCTGCAATTTCTTTAATTTCCAAACGCTTTGCTTCATATACTCCATACTTCACCTAACTGCTGATATCCGTCGAACGTTTTACTCCGACCGCCTTGCCACTCCTCCTTGCCATTCCATTTGCCGCGCGTCTTGAAGCGACGCGCATCCGCCATCAGCCGTCGGTAGCTTTCGCTCGGCTGTTCGCTGGCCTTATTAGCGCCGCCGTTAACACCAGCGGAATGGCACCGCCCTCGGCCGATCGGCGCCTTCTTTGACTAGAGGTTTATGATATTCACGGCCGGGGCGCGCATGTATGACACCCCAGCAATTCTCGCAATAGTATTGTAGACACGTGACATTGGCGCAGAAAAACGGTGCAAATTTGCCGCCACAACGTTGACCCTCGCACTCGTCACACATCTGATCATCCAGCACGTACGGTTTCACCTCGACACGCTTATCGATATCGCCATGTTGCAATTGCACGAAACGCGCCGATATGGCGGCAATATAACTTTGTTGATTGGCGAATGCAACACGCCCAGCACCTTTCGGATATTTCAACTCCGGATCGGTGTCGATGCCGGCATAGCAAACACCACCATACAGACGATCCATGATCATGGCCAATTCGAACGCTTTCAAGGGACGCGGTACACCGCCGACAAAGACGGTTTTACGCGGATCCAATGACATGGTGGCGTCGAGCACATAGTCGGCATCGGCTAGGCGCCAAGGTCGTATCTGTACCGGTTTGTCTTTGATGGTTGGCGAGGAAACGCACAGGTAGAGCTTGTCATCGTCGGTAATGCACGAATCGATCAACTGCTGTACACTGTTCTCATCCTGGAAGAGCAGAAATGCGTAACCCTTGGGCGGGAAATACGACTTTGACTCGGCCTTATGTGGCCAATCGACGACCAGCGGTCCGAAACGTCGAAACGATGTGGTGATCTCATCCTCATCGATATCAGGCGGCAAACCGCCAACGAAAACTTTACGTGAATAGCGTGCCGTATGTTCGGAGCCTTGCGAGTGTGGTGACGCACGCGATGGTGAATTCAATTTCATATTGCCATCCAAGTAGGCGCCAGCACCGTTGCCGCTTGCAATGGCCACAGCGTCAGCCTCGCTCAGGTGATGTTCGCTTAACTTCTGATTGCGCATGCGTTCGGCCAGCACAGCGGCGGCGGCCACATTATTATCACCGCCGGCACCGACAGCGCCCATATTGCGCATTATATCATTTAAACAGTGATCGATTGGACGCATGTCCAGTCCATTGCCGACCAGGCGGTCGGGTGTGAAGCCGGCGCCTAGGTAGGGCGCATCACCGCCACCGGTAGCGCCAGCGCTCTGACTACCGCTATTGCCCACCGACAGTGTGGGTATGTGTGACTGTGCGGCATTCATGTCCAACGAGTAGCCGGGTGTGGGCGAGGTGCCGCCCTTAGTCGGGAATGATATGCTGCGTCGGTATTTGTTAGGTGAAATGCCCGCATTGGAATTTGGCGAAATGCCACCGCTGCCGCCAGCTTGCGATCCGTTATATGGTGAGCCGCCGCCACCGGCGCCGCCTCCGGGCGAGGTAGGACTGTTGCCATCATGTGGCGGACAGGGATGATTCGGTGATAGCTGTTGCTTGTTGGGCAGTCCACTGCGGAGGATAGAGATGTGAGACGATGTAGCAATGAATTTGGTTGATAAAATGTAAAAGTTGCAACAAATGCTTGGTATGTACTGGTACTGGTTATGTGGTGTGGTGGTGGTGGTGGTGTTTTGGTTGAGGTATTGGTGATAATTTGTGAGGTGAACTACTTTCGAAATTCATTACTATTTCATTGTTATATTGATAAAAATAGGCTGGCTAGCTTACTAGAAAAACGCAATTCAAGGAGGGGTCTAATAAGTATTATTTATGAATTATAATGTTGAAAAAAAAATATTTATGAAAATATATTTTAACATAATCAAAGATTGAACTTATTATTTCCGATACATACTACGTCCTTGAAGGCACAGAGTAATACCATAATTTCTAGTGCAAATGGTCACCCTCGGCTAGTACTCACCATCTTCTCGAGGTTAGGACTACTTCTTCTTCTTCTTTATTGGGTAGACACAGCTTACGTGGTTATAGCCGAGTTAGGGACTAACCAGCTACACTATAAATGGCAATGAGCTAATTCATTATAAGACTAGTATAGGTCCCGAACCTCAGAGAATTTGTAAACGTAATGAGCTTGCAAGAAAAAGGCGTCACATGACATTCGCGAGCGTTGGTTACCTGCTAACAGGTTCGCAGTCGCAAGGTCTGAAGTCCTGCCGCGTTTAGTGAGTTCTTTCCTCTAAACAGGATTCGCCTGCCTTTCGGTTTAAACAGAATGGTTGTGGAAAAAACTAGCTGGTGTAATTACGACATTACTCTTTTGAATGCCTTACGTTAGCATTAAGGCTGACATACCTTCTTGGATATCGCATATTCAGCGCTCAAACTTTAATAGCGAAAACAGGAATTAAATGCATAGCAGATTCGTAATGTATGAAGGCGAGTTTCCAATAGATGAGATTCAACTGCAGAACGACCGAATTTGCATCTGCGAATCGCTACTGAATCGATCGATTTCTGAAGAAATTAGTACTTTCTTCCTTTCACTGGGGGCGAGTCCCAAGGCCCTTCTGACTTTAGCTCGCCTTGAAACGGATGTTTTTTTGGCTACCCAAAGGATACTGCTTGAACCATATATAAAAGAATCGTTTTTGATCATTAGCTCAGGCTGAATGCGCTCAGAGAACTTTCCTTACTTGTGTTGACTTCTACACATGACTCCATTCTCTCGATGAAAATAGTTACATGGTCAGCCCACGCAGCCGGTAGCCAGTCAAGATTAATGGTCAGAAAGGCTTTGCTATGTTTTTGGCGAGAATGACAGGAAATAATTTACCACGATCTGATACCCTACAGATAAACTCTTAATTCGGACCTGTATTGTCAAAAATTGAGACGTCTGAAGGAAATGGTCACTGAGAAAGCGCAAACTTTGGCCCATAGGAGAGGAATTGTGTTCCACCAGAACAACGAAAAGCCACAAATAACCATAATGTGGCGATATTAGGGTCAGGTGGTCGTAGCAATACCGTTGGGACAATAGTACTAACAGCTGAGTGACTTATGGATACACAGGCAGTCTACTCATGCGGACTGGCCCCCGGGTAGTATCGTGTTGGTTGTGGTTAAAACTTGAATGCGGGAAGAACTGACACTTTGTCAGTAGAATGTGGAGTTGCATTACAAACGGTGTCGGCCTCCAGCCCTACCTAGGTGATTAGTCCATTCCACACTGCCAATAGATACTGAAAATTCCTGGCATTTTAGGACGCTGCTCAAAGCATTGATTTGATCCTCTGTTCTTTTGAGCGCCGTGGGGTAAGGATGTCGTAAGCAACTACCCATGTTAAACACACCGGAAGTTGGATCAGTTGTTTGAAACAAATACGAGGGTTTTTATAAGGGTGGCATATTGAAATTAGATTCAAAATTACAACAAGTTATGGAACAAAGCGCCGATTATTTCCTCTAAATCGGATCGTGTTAATTATGCTAAATAAAACCTTTAATTTATGCATAATTAATGGAAAGAAGAGAAAGTCTCAGCCAACGTTTGATTTTAGAAATTTTCTTCATTAAAAATGTTTCGTGGCTTCGTACCATGAGCTTTAACTGACCGATCTAATAAAATCACAATCACACCAAAATACCTTTTCAATCACTGAAAGTGACGGTGCAAAGGTCTCCAAAGGTTTCATTAATTTATAATTAAGAAACATAATTTGAAACTTTGGAAAATAATCTTCATCGTTCAATCTTTCAATTTCTTGCTCAATCACACACTTATTAGTATACCCACTTGAATTGCATTCTACATAAAATATAGCAAATCTACTTAAGCATTAAGTTTATAATCGAAAAACATGATACAATAAGACATTTTCGATATTAACCCGCTTCCGCCCAGCGTTACAAATATGCAACGATGGAGGTGGTTGCTGCCACTCAATAGAAGAATTTGAGCAACGGCATTACAATAACAAAAAATGTATGCATTTCAAGATGATAATTTGACAGGAAATTGACATTCCTAACGCTCGCTCTCGCTCTCTCTCTTTCTTTACATATCGTTTATATATTGATATTTTACTGACTGTTTTTGTAATATTGTTGTTGTTATTGTTAATATTATACATTTTCAAAGCATTAAGCATTACATATGTGTTACACTGGGCGTTCGCAGTTCCTTCATTTAACATTTATAACATTTTATATTATACATATGTAGACATGTTTGTATGTATTAGGGGTCCGTTGTTAACCAAATTGATTTTTTTCTTGCAATAGCCAACTGGAGTTGCAGTTTTGGGGCTAACAAGAAGCATATGAGGTAAACAAGTTCTTAATTTTAAATTTAAACCGCGCGTAAATCATTTTGCATGAGACTTTTTTTACTTTTGCATTAATTTTATGGATTTTAATAGTTTATCCACAAAGCAAATTAACCTACAAATGAGTTAATATGATATTTAGAAACAAAATTTTCCGCGCAACAAAAAAGATCTTAATAATTTTTTCATTAAAACGTTCCTTCAAAAGTTATGCGCAGTTAAAGTTATACATCAACTGACTGTGCATTCATTAGTCCACCATGTCGTATAAGCAACACATAATTCAAAGGCAATTGTATGAATGCTCAGTACATTTGATACATAACTTTAACTCCGTATAACTTTTAAAGGAGTGGTTTTATGGAAAAAAATATTAAAACCTTTTTTGTAGACCGGAAAATTTTGCAACAGAATCATATTTTCAAAGTTGTAGACCAACTTGTTTAATGCAAAATCTACAAAAGAAAACGATGTTAAATACATGAGAAAACGCAAAATTACTGAGGCACGCTTTAAGCTGAAAATAAAACGCTTCTTCACAATGTATGATTCGGTTTAAGTGAAAAAAAACTCCAAACTTCAGGGCAAAAAAATATCAACTTGAGCAACAACGAACACCCTAGTATGCATATACTAACAAATTGCTTGTAGTTATTGTTGTAGTACAAATTGATTGACTGTTATTGGCATTCATGAGTGCGCTAGGCGACTAATTTATTGTCCACCCAACACTTACATTTAATATTTTATTGAATATTGGCTTTGTTGTGATTTGTTGCTGGCGAATTGACTACAAGAGTACAACAATAGCAACACATACACACAAAAACCCATTGGCATGTTAACATGTATTTACAAAAGGACATTTAACAAATACATACAAACAGAAATGCCGCGCATAAAATATTCATAGACTAAATAGAATGTTGTGTGGAGCTCCTTGGTGCGGCTAACGGATTGCGCAAGTTGAGCAAGCTGTGGCGGAGCAGCAGCAGAGGCACTTTAATCCCTACACGAAGTCCAACTAATCCTTGCAGTGGCACATTTGTTGTTGTATTATGAACTGTGTATATTTGGCGAAAGCAAATTATGTTGTTTTTGACATTTACAGTTAGTAGAAAAGTTGTTCGTTTATTGGGTACCGATTTGGCGAGTAATGTTGCCGCAATTTGTTGCGCAACATGTTGCTGCAGATTTTTGTGCAGTTTTAGCGTTCAAAGGCACTAGTTGTTATTTTCAGCTTAGAAATGTTTATTAATACCGTTATCTTTTACTATAAACACTGTTATTTGCACAATATTTGTTTATTTGTGATTACCTCCACCGCAAAACTCTGTTTTTTCGAATTGTTGCTTCACGAAAAGTGTATTTTTTTTTTTTGTTTAACTACACAACATTGTCAATAAGTGGGAATTATTGCGTGTTTCATAACCGTTAAACGTATAGCACGTGTGACTTTTACAAAAAATATATATGTATGTAGGAAACAGCCCAGAATAACAGATTAGTAACGCCCAAACTTTAAATATCAATTGCAACGAGGTCGATGCAGTCGATTAATAAATTGCAAAGCTCAATTCAATAAGGTTTTTTTTTTCTTAAAATTACGTATAATTATTTAAAAATTATGAAAATATTAAAAATATTTTTTAATATTACTTTTTTTGTTTTGCACTTGCAACGTTGAGCGGAAGGAGGGTTCTTAAAAAATCTTTCACTTGTGTTGGCGGCTTCTTTGCATCAAATGTTGGCAGCTGTGGCTAATGATCTAGATTATTGCGTACTTTTTTTAATAGTCAAACTTTTAAAACGTAAAAATAATAATAATAGTAAATAAATTCAACTTTGAAAAAAAAAATTTTATATAAAAAAAATTAATATATTTGTAATTACAAAATTTTTTTTATTTTTTTTTAATAATCTTAAATAAAAAAATATTTTTACATAAAAAATTTCTCGTATAACTGTAATTACGAAATATTTTTTAATTTTTTATAAATTATTATTATCAATTATAATCTTAATAGACACCGTAAGTTTAAATAAAATACATCTAATATACATATGTACCACCCAAATTCAGATAAAGGCAAGAAATTTATTAATAAGAACTACAGTTAATAGAGCGTTGCCTACATTTAGGATGACTTCAAATATGTTTCAACGACAAGGCAGATAAGAATTTCATCTTAATGAGGTTATATGCACTTTTCAAAATCGATTCTGAAGACCGAGCTTAAAAATCTTCAGACAAATGTTAAAGAAATGAGAAGAAAGCTCGACACATCTCGCGACTCCGTTCGAATGATTTTGGCTGATATTTTGAGTATGAAACGCGTTCTTGTTCGACCCGTCCCGATAAAGCTGAATTTTTTTCAAAAGAGTCTCTTTGGACATGCTTGATTGTACAAATAGCGACCCCATACTCACGGAGAGCATTATAATTGCCGATGAGACATGAGTATATGAGTTTGACATGCAAAAATTAGCCGAAACCAAAAAAATCACGACAAACAATTTTTTTTTTTTTTTTGGTATTCGGGGTTTGTCTTTCGCGCTCCTCAATATCTTATGAAAATTATTATCAACTATTTTGAAAACAGGCGACTATTATTCGGCACCAAGAGGTACTCTATTTGGATTGGAGTAACGCACTCTTCTATTGAAATTAACGTATGATCAGGAACTAAAGAGACCCCAACCAAGAGCCTTTAAATTATTTGCGTAGTGGTAGCAGTGGCTAAATACCAGTAAATGCAAGAGTGCATAAAAGGATATGCTAAACAAAAGACAGAAGTCTTGCTCATAAATACCAAAAAAATGGAGGAAAGTATATATCTATCATCATAGGCGAGTGTGAGATTCATTTACAGCCACAACTAAAGTATCTAGTAGTAATAACAGATTCAAGGATAAATATAAGGATACCTAGAATACACTGCAGGTAAAGAGAGTAATAGTAAATCCCCATTAGCATCCAGGGAAACGAATACGAGCGGATATAAAAGTTATCAGAGCCGTCTACAGGAGCCAAAAGAGAAGAGAGAGTCAAAATCTTAACAATACGGCAGCAGCGACAGCAGCGACAGCAAACCTCATTGAAAGAACGGTGGATCTACAGAGTGATACCGAACTAAGTGGACATAGATGCTTAAGAAGCCACCTGCACGACATTAGTCCGAATTGTCCGACGTGTTCAGAGTGCTTTAAAGAATCTGAGCATGTATTCTTTTATTGCCTTCGCTTTTTATATACAAGGGAAAAACTTAAAACTACACTCGATGGTGGTTTTATGATGGAAAATTTGACGACTCGCATATGTTAGTCCACCGAGAACTGGAAAGTGCTCAGCAAAGCGGTAGCCTCAATCATGACAAAACTGAGACATATAGAGCAGATTAGGTCATCCGTGCCATGGAAAAGACTTAAATGTCCTCATCCACTTGCATCTCTCTTATTTCAGTAGCAAAATATTTAAATTTTGTTTTATACTTTTTCAATTTAAAGCTCATATTTTTATAAAGAGAAATATTTCCTAAAAAAAATTATTTTGAATTTTAAAGCCCAACGCTACTTCATCTAAACGACATTTAAATTAATCAACGCCGACAGATTTTCAATTTTCCAGTCAATTAATGTTTAGATTGCCGTCCCTTCCACCCCCACAAGTAGTTAAATGATAGCGTCTTAAAAAAAAGATAATTCAATCTAAACGCTTTGCTTCTTTTACAGTTTTGTCGCCAACAATTTGCTTATTTCACGCCGTGAAGGCGCTAGAAGCGAACTACAAGAAAATTTTACGCGAAAGCCTAAATAAATTGCATTAATTTTGGGTAGCTGGGGTTAGATCTGGAAGGTAGAGAGACTCCTCGTAAACTGATTAAACACAAATAAGGAACAGGCATTGAAAAAGAGAAGAATTGGGTGGAAATTGGTAATAAAAAATAAAGTGAGAAAAAAAGGACTTTTCAACTTTAATAAATTTTAGAAAGGGAGCAAAATAAATTTAACATTTTTTTTTAATAAATCTTAATATTTTTCTAATAATTAAAATGAAAGAAGGCATTTAAGATTTACAAGAAAATACAAAATTCATATATGTATGTATTTCGAAAGCCGCCACAAAAGTTGGCATAAAATTATCAAGCTACAATAAATAAAAGTTTTTATTCAATTTAGCGTGCGCAACTTGAGTATTGAAAGCATGCTTTTAGGCGTTCGAACAGCACTTCACGGCGCTCACAAGTGAACATAGCATACCTGTAGGTGTGTAGGTATGTATGTGTGCATACCAGCATAGGGTATGTAAATACTCACTGACTTGAAGCTATTGAGTTGATGTTTCATTCACACTTCTATGCATTTGCATGTATGTGTGTGTGTTATATGTGGAAGCAGCGCTCTTTTCATGCATTTAGCCATTGAACAGGAACGCTCGTCTGCAGTCAAGCTGTCTGCGTCTATATGAAATTTTAATTGCATGCTTTTAGATGCAAGCAAACTTAAAAAAGACTTCGGCATATAAAGTATAAAACTGCAGATAAATACACGGGAGTTCCAGCCATTATTTACTACATTACTTTATATACATACATACTTGTACTGCAGATATGTGGCATGTTGCAACTTGAATTCACTTAAAGGGTGCAACATTTGTCTGATTTTATAACTCTGAAAATTTAAAATGAAATTTGAAACAATGAGTCAGTACTTCGTTGTTCTCTTGCGCTCTAGCCTTGAATCTGTGGACCTCCCATGAGTTTAGCAAGTGCTGTTCAACACAGTGAGTAATTTAATTTGGTAAGGTTGGGGTAGATGTAAATAATAGCTTATTTCCAAAATACGACACTCCTAAGGTGTTAAATAAGCCTAGGATTTTTCAAAAATCGATTTACAATTTCTCTTTTTTAGGCGAACTGGTCCAGTAAACATTTTTTCCCTAGATAAGTACAACATTTTTTATATTGACGTGAATTTTGGGTCTCGCGATTTTTACCAAGGCAAATAAGTATGAAGTTTGTTTGACCGCCACGCAATCGTTGAATATTGTCGTGTTGGCATCAGAGAGATAGCAAAGAATTTCAAAGTCTCTTAGGAATCGGTTAACGTTTTGGGTATGAAGCGTGTCAATGCTAGACTCGTACCAAATCTTTTTGCAAAAATGAAGTCGATTGTAGATTGCAAGGAATGTTGGACAAAGTAGCTGAGGCCCAAACTTAATTACTGATGGCGGTTTATGAATATGACATCGAAATTATCCAGCAATCTAGCGAATGAAATTTGAAAATTGGGTTATTTATTGACATGATTAGTTTGGATATTGCTTCCAACAGTTATAGACGTTTTACATGGAGCCGAAATTCGCGCTATTTTAAAGTTTTCCTTCGTTAAAGGCAAATCCACTAGAGAAACATTCCGTAAGATTAATGGTGTTTTGGGTGATGGTACTCTATCATATCGAACTGCGGAGAAATGGTTTCGACTATTCAGAGCGGGTGAAAACGACACCATGGATAAGCCAGCCGGCGGAAGACCTGTGACATCGAATACCGATCAAATCATGGGAAAATATCGAGTTAGACCGGCATGTGGCATCTCGTGACATCACCCAGAAGATGAGAGTTAGTCACCCAACCATTTTTAACCATCTGCAGAAGGCTGGATACACAAAAAAGCTTAATGTTTGGGTGCCGCATGATTTGACGCAAAAAAAGCCTACTGGACCGAATCAACGCCTGCGATATGCTGCTAAAACGGAACGAACTCGACCCATTTTTGAAGCGGATTGTGACTGGCGACGAAAAATGGATCACAAACGACAATATCAAGCAAAAACGATCGTGGTCAAATACCGGTGAATCGTCTCAAACAGTGGCCAAGCCGGGATTGACGGCCAGGAAGGTTTTGCTGCGTATTTGGTGGAACTGAAAGGGAATCGTCCACTATGAGCTGCTCGCATACGGCCAGACGCTTAATTCTACCACCTACTACGAACAACTGGACCGCTTGAAGCAGGCGATCGACCAGAAGCCTCCACAATTAGCTAACAGGAAGGGTGTAGTGTTCCACCAGGACAGTGCCAGACCATAACTTCGTAGATGACTCGTCAGAAGCCCTTGTTGGTGTAAAGTTGAACTCAAAAGAGGCTTGTGAAAAAAGGCTGTTCGAGTTCTTCGCAAATAAGGAGTAGGGTATTATGAAGTTGTCGTTTTTCTTTATTCTCAGAATAAGTTGTCAATGTTAGACTTTTTTGAGGGATTTTAACGAATCTCACGCCTTCGTCTTTTTTCGCATAATAAAACCTGTCAACCAGTTTGTTTACAGAAGCCGCTTAAGTCGGTACACCCCAGTAGTGCGTTGCGATGTTGAAAAAGGCTTACGGTGATTTCGTTTTATCAAAAACACAAGACTGAGAGTGATACAAAGCCTTTAAAGACGGTGAAGAGATCGTTGAAGGAATGCCTCGTTCTGAACGACCTGGGACCTTTTCAACTGACAAAAATATTAAAAAAGTGAACAATATGATGCTTAGAAATCGTCAGGCAAGTGTTAGTTTTTTTTCAAGCTCTTTTGACATCTCTCGCGGGTCCGTTCAAATGAGTTTGGTGGATATTTTGGGTATGAAATTTGTTCTTGTTCGGCACGTCCCAATAAAGCTGAATTTTTACAAAAAGAGTACCGGAAATAGATCTCTTTGGACATGCTTGATCGTGCGAATTACGATCCCACATTCATGGAAAGCATTATAACTGCCGAAGAGACATGGGGTTATGAGTTTGATATGCAAACAAGTCAACAATCCTCGGAATGGTGGTTTTTTCGATATTCGTAGTTTGGTGCATCATGAATTTGTTCCGGAGGAACAGGCGGTCAATAAGGAGTTCTTTTTTTATTCACAATTTATTTTTTGTTACAATATATATTGAAATATTGAGGCGCCACTTAAATAAATGAGATAACAAGTTACGAATTTCGAAGCTGCTGAAACCATTCACAAAATGTTAAAAATTAACCCAACCACCCTGTATATGAAAATGCATTAATATATATGTGTATAGATATGTGGTATATATGTACATATGTAATTTATGCAGGAATCAATAACCTCTCGAACTCGCTATGAGCACTTCTTCCGCATATGTTTCCTTTTACAAAGACGGCAACAACAACGATGGAGCGTAAACAACTGACAAGCGCATATGTGTGTGTAAATTATGTTAGCAAAAAAAGAGCTAGTGCAATTTAGTGACTTTACAACTATGTATGCAGATATATTTGTGTGTGATTAGAAGTAATTTGAACACATGTCGAACTGCACACGGTTGCAATGTATAGAAATGTAGCAGACACAGAGCGCCACAAACAAAACTGCAACATAAAGAAGGTTAAAAAAGGAAGAAATGAAACAAAAACTACATAAAACTGAAAAAAAAAACAAAAACTATATAAATAAAAGAAGAAAAAAAAAAAACTAAAGAAAAAATACAAAAAAGTAAAGAAATACAAAAAAAGGGTAAAGAAATATAAAAAAGTACAGAAGAAACACATAAATATGAAAAAGCATGAACAAAAGTAAGCATACGTTTAGGCGCAGGGGTGGTGAGGGGTAAGAGAATGCAAATACCAAGACAGAATAGGTCTACTGCAGCGCATATAAGTGAAGTTCTTCCAACAACTACACAAATGTAGAAGCATTCAATAGCGGTATTGGCGAGCGAAGTTTGTGCAAAAGAGACACGCGTCAACGAGACTCAGGGGTTCGAACGTAGGCATAAAACAACAAGCCATACCCAGACGCTTTTTAATTTTTAAAATGAAAAGGTGCAAGAAAGCAGACTTTTTGTTCCACACGCCGACGACGAAAGAGTTGGGAGTAATGCACTAACAAAACCAATACAAACAAAAAACGAGAATAAAAATACAACAACAAAGTGGTTTGCAGTGATGGCAACGACAACACCAGCAAATAAGTAGTAACTACTAAAGTAATAGTGGGCATGACGATACGACGGGAGGGCGAGCAAGCGCAAACATTGTGCGACGGCGGGGGATGGCAACAAAGGGTAGGCAGGCTACAGCCTAGACACGGCTAAAGCTAAATTAAGTAGACACATAGACGCTGTTGCCAGCGCAGAGACACTTGATAACAGCAGCGCGACAGTCAAAGTCATTAACAATGTAGATTGTTGTTAGTTTTTCGGTGCAAAGGGACAAGCCGTCGGCAAGCAACGCTGAGATGCTTAATTGTATATACTTTAGGAGTATGTATGTGTATAAATGTGTGTGGTGTCTATATCTTATGCCTCGTTGCATGCACAGACATAAATTTGTATGCAAATGCAGTTGTGAGATCCACTTAATGGCAACAGCGTTGCAATTGCAATTCAAGCGCACGACTTGCCTGCCCGAGTGCAGCAAGAATGGATAGGTACTTGAGTGTGTAAAGTGTAGCGCGCGCGCACAGTGCCGTTAAAAAGGGTGAAAAGGTAAACAAAAAAAAAAAAAAAAAAATTTAGCTTTGGCTGCACGTAAGCTATACCCCTCCAAAAACAAAAAAATTCCCTACAAGAATTGGAATTTGTATGGCAGCTATATGTTATAGTGAGCCGATCTGAACAATTTGTTTGGAGATTGTGGCATTGCCTTGGATAATAATCTACGACAAATTTCGTGAAGATATCTCTTCAAATATAAAAGTTGTTTATATAGAGCTTTAATTTTGATAGACCACTTTGTATGACAGCTATATGTTATAGTGAGCCGATCTGAACAATTTGTTCGCAGATTATAGCATTGTCTTTAATATAAGTCTGTGACGAATTTCGTGAAGATATTTCATCAAATATAAAAGTTGTTCATATAAAGACTTGATTTTGATAGACCACTTTGTATGGCAGCTATATGTTATAGTGGGCCGATCTGAACAATTTGTTTGGAGATTGTGGCATTGCCTTTAATAATAGTCTGTGACGAATTTCGTGAAGATATTTCATCATATATAAAAGTTGTTCATATAAAGACTTGATTTTGATAGATCGCTTTGTATGGCAGCTATATGATATAAGGGCTCAATATCGGCGGTTCAGACTTATGCGTAGCTCCTTGAAGAGAAAAGAGCATGCACAAATTTTCAGACGCATATATACAGACAGACTTGGCTAAATCGATTCAGCTCTTTACAGTGATCTTTTATATATATACTTCATAATCTCCGACATTTCCTTCTGCATGTTAAAGACTTCCTGGCAAACTTAACTTACCCTGTTCGGGGTATAAAAATAAAAAACTATATATATAAAACAAAACTTGGAAAAAGAAAAGACACTGCAGCGGTTATTAGAAAGCCTGCTGTCTCAAGCTAAAGTCATTCACTGCAGTCAATATAGCGTGGCACATAATTGAAAGCGTTTCACCTATGTCGCGCTTTGACTTTGACTTGAGCTGGAATTGCATTTTGCACACATGCAAGTACATACATACACATATACATATAGTATATGTATATAGAGAGCTAAGTACAGTAGTATACGAGTCTGCGCAGAAGCTCGCCAGCGATTGCATGGGAATGCGCCTATGAATGCAAAGCAATGCATTGCACTTGCTCGAAGACAAACAGCAAGAAGCTACTTCAGTCGCCACTTCAATCCCTTGACGTCAAACAAAGCAAACATCAGCCAGCTTACTTTACTTTCTGTCTGTCTGCTGCTACCAACTCCGTCAGTCGGCAAGACAAATGACTGCAAAAAAACACTTTTGGTGTTCTTTAGTGCGCTCAACCACAGCGAAATAGAACAATACTTCAGCGTGTCTATGTTCATTCATAAATTCGTTGGCAATCGTTACATATATGCAGACCAACCAACCCACCGACCACCCAAAGTGGTAGGAGGGGGTGGCCTGGCGGAATTAACAATAAAGCGCATATGTAAAGTGACAAAAGAGGCAAAAATGCCATCAACACCAGCTAAGGAGCTGGAACAAAAACAAAAGCAAAAAAAAAAACAACAACAATAACAAAAGGGAATAAAGCTGCTTGCATAAGCTCGGGACTGCTACTTTAACACTATCTAAGTAATAAAATATGTGTAGATACATACATACATTTGCATGTATTGCTATGTATACTTGTACATAAAAATGGTATTATGACTGTATCATAAATTGGCGCTAAACTCTTATGTCAATAGAAACATATATGTACATTCATATAAATTAATATACATACATACAAGTATACAAATATATACATATATGAATATATATATTATACATATATATATGTGTACAAATAAACAATATTTTATACAAGCCAAATTATGAATGATCAATCACTACTACTAATGCATCTAAGCCTTAACAAGGAAATGTAAACAAATATTTTTCGTAACGAAAACGAATAATTAAAAATTCGTTTTTATTCGTACAATATTAAAATGTTTAATACTCGGCCAGAATTTTAATTTTGCATAGTGTCACTTTTCTACATAAAGGGGTTTTCAATAGGGCTCTACAAAAGTAGACCGACAGGGACAACAAACGACGCCATATTTTTTTCCGCTCTTTTGACATTTCTCTTCAGAAAGGTTTGTCATTTCATCATGGAAAGATATACGATACAACAACGAGTCGAAATTATTAAAATTTACCCTACCGAAATTCGGAGTCAGTGGCCTTAATAGCGCTACAAACCACACAGCGAAGGTCACAATCGATTTATTGAAAATCAAGTTTAGTGAACGTGTTATCTCACGCAATGGACCGGTCAATTGGCCGACTCGGTCGTGCGATGTGACGCCGTTAACTATTTCCTCTGGAGCTATGTCAAATCTATGGTCTATGCCAACAAGCCAGCGACGATTAATAGAACTTGGAACGAACATCGAACGTGAAATTGCAGCAGCATCGGCCGATTTATGCTTGAAAACCGTCGAAAATTTGGTTGGAATAAAGAATTTCATTGATATCCCAAACTGTTTTTGTTTTACTTTAAAAAAAATGTAAAAATCCATTTTTTCCAATCGATAGCTCTAGTTTTCAGTATTTCCTGTTGTATAAATGCGATCGGTTCACGCTGTGGAGCAGAGAGAAGATTTAGTCCTAAAAAAACAGACAGACAGTTTTGTGATTGCTGAACTCTGATGATAATTGATTTGGTTTTGTCGATTTCATTCGACGCTCTGACCTTTCAGAAAATGGAAATTATCGATAAATTTCTATCGATTCATCGCCCGACCATCCAGAACTGGTTCATTTGCCCAGAAACTAAACATTTCACAAAAGAACTATTTAAAACCAGCTGCATGAAAAAGGGCACCACATAACGCAAAAAATCTCATGGACCAAAATTCTGTTCAGGGAATCTCTACTGAGTTGCATCATCTGTTATGAGCTGCTCCCCTACGTCCAAACCTGTACAGGGGTTCGGGCCTGTTCTAACAATAATTTGACCGCTAAAGGAAGCGATCGACCAGAAACGACCATCTTTTGACCAATAGGGGAGGAATCGTATTCCATCAGCACAACGGCAAGCCACGCACATCGAAAATGCTTTAGCAGAAGCTTCGACAGTTTGGTTAAGATATTTTTGGCCATTCACTTTATCGTCCGGACTTCGAACCAAGTGATTACCACCTTTTCCTGTCAATGACGAATGCTTTTGATGTTGAAAAATTCGACTCAAGAGAAGCTTGTAAAAATCGACTGATACTAATTAAGTGGCTATAGACTATCTAAATTAGAAAAATCCATTTTTTTTGCTTTAAGTACATTTTAGGCTCCCAATATATTTTTATTTTTCTGTGCAATCCACCAGTGTCGAAGAGTTTGGCATACTGAGCCCAGTATGTAAAATTGTAAACGCATTATTCTTCGAGGGCTACGAGGGTGCTTGGAGACCATCGGCCTTTGGAAAGAGGTGACTAGGAAGATTAGAATCCACTTTTTATTAAAATACGAAACTTTTTTAAAACCTCGCGTATGATAAAATAAGCTGAAGTGATGGGAATTCGATTACTTTCTACTTACGCCGAGAGAAAAAGTCGAAATCAGTCCGCTGTTTGAAACCTTTAGATCAACATAACCGCTTTAGCGCTTATAAAGAATATTAAAAGTGATTACTATAAATGCAAACCAAATAAAAGTTGTCTATAAAAAATATGAAGTGAACATAAAAACATATTTTATGAATATATATTTTGCAATGTAAATTAATTCTATCATATAATAAACTTTTATGAAAATCTATGTAATATAATTCTAAACTTTTTTTTTACATTTTTGAGGTACATATTTTAAGGAACAAAAAAAACGTTAAGCTCTTAATGTGCCCTACTTAATTACTTCTGCTTCTATTCCCCAAACCATCGCTTAAAAAGAAATAAAAAATTAAAAATTATAACCACAGCAACCAACATTTGATTAGAGCCGCAGCTTTGGATTACCAAAAAAAATCTCTGGCAACAGTAGTTATGTGTAAGAGAAGGTAGAAATGTTTTTTGGGGTGATTTTTGATTCAAGTATTCATATGTCGTATTTATAAAATAAAAGTGTGCAGTACATACCTTTTGCGGTTGAAAAAGTTGCCTTGCAGAAAATTATTCCTTGTGTTTACATCATCCACCTGAAAGGGAACAAGATAATACATAAGTGAATGTAAGTGAATAGGAATAAAAGAGAAATGGAAATAAATAAAAGCAATGCAAAATTAAAGTATTAAAAAATATTACATTATTATTATTGCAGTATTTATAATATATTTTTCAAATGTAAATGTGTGGCAACTCTATGCCCAAATTTTTTTCATTAAAGACCATTTAAATTTAAAAAAAATATTAAAGTCATATTTTGTAGCAAACATTTAGAGATCTATTAGGTTTTGCAATTTCCGATAGGTGGCAACGCTATTATGAAATATTTGAAATATATAGTTTTCAAAATTCTATTCAAAATTATGTAAAAATTAAAGACATCTTGAAATGCATTCCGTAAAGTTGCACAAAATATGTATGTTTGTTATACGCTGTATGGGTGGCAACTCTTTTGCAAAATATCTGTTATTGACGACTTATTTGTACCATATAAATGCCTTTATAAATGCAAATAATAGATAAGATAGGAACATTTATAGCCAGTATTAGCAGTACTAAAAAAAATATATATTTTTTTTTTTGGCGAACTTACAAATTTATAGTTCGATTGAACTTTATCTATTTTTTCTGTAATTCGACTATAATAAAAAAGAGTTGTTGAGCTAGCATATTATTGTGAATTCCGTTACTTTTACACGTCATCTGTAATGTTTTAGATTTCTGCATTGTAATTTTAAAATTTGCATGAAGAAAATCCGACGTTTTCGAGCTAAAATTTTTTCAGCGATGAGGCTATTTCTTGACGAAGAACAACATGAAAAAACTCAAGAGCTGCCATTTCATCAAAAAACATTAAAAAAAAACGCCGGTTTGATGTGGTTTGTGGGCCGGTGGAATCATCGGGTCATATTTCTTGAAAACTGATGAACTCTTCGGTGAGCAGATATTTTTGGCCGTTCGATTGACTACCAAGATCCGTTACACTTTTTTCTGTGGGAATATGTAAAGTCTAAAGTCTTTGCGGACAATACCGCTTCAATTCAGAACTCGAAGAAAAACATCACGTGTATCATTTGTCAGTTACCAGTCGAACTGCTCGAACGGGTCATCGAAAATTGGACTCAACGGATGCACCATCTGAGAAGTAGCTGCAGCCAGCATTTGAAAGAGAAATTCTTCAAAAAATAAATACCAAAGAATGTTCTTTCGAATAATAATAAATATTCCCCGTTGAATTTGAAGTTTCTGTGTTTTTTCTTTAAACAGTAGAGAACCTCGAAATGGATCACCCTATACTTATTTTTTTTAAACCTTTCAATTGGCTTCGCATATTTTATTATATATGAATGTTTATAAAAAGCGCTGTTTACAAAAAGTTTCGCAGCAAATATGAACCATTTTTGGAGCTCCGATTTGCCGATTAGTTTATATACAGGGTTTGCCATCTTTCTCGATATTGAAACATTGAATAACTTTAAAAAAACCTAACCTAGAGATAATTCTATTTGATTTAACCCTTTATAACTTATTTGGGCTATTTTTTGTAAATATAAATAAATAACTTCTGTGTTTTTCATTTCTTTCCAACCATTTCGAGTTTCTAAGGATAAACATTGGCAATGTTTTTGCAAGCAGTAGCCATAAGGATCTTTCCTACAACAAAATCGACTTTCTTGTTCTTTCTATACCCAAAGAAATAGCCTAGAAATATAAATGAGCGGCGTGGCGAGCTAAGTCGATACGCAAAGTATCCCCTCAGTTTTTAAGATATTGTTCTGAAAATTGTTCAAATCCTTTTCTTTCTAAGAAGCTGCTCATTTGTCGGAAACACCGAAGTCCTTATATGGAAAACATTTTTACTTGACAAGAAATCTCCACGAAATTTGGCATAGATTATTGTCTAAGACAACAACACGATCTTCAAAAAAATTGTTAAAGTCGGATCAATATAGCTTATAGCTGTCATACAAACTAACCGGTCAAAATCAAGTCTGGTATAGAAAAACTTAAATAAAATACATATATTTTTTGACAAGATATCTTGACGAAATTCGACATGGATTATTGTCCAAGATCTCGAATAGATTATCTCATTTTAATAAGTAATTTTAATAAATAACAGCAGCAGAAAGTTTAAATTAGAATGAGCCCATTTATTAGTTATTGTTTCGGGTAAAGCAATTGATAGTTCCAATAGTGCTCAACTGAGTTTTCCAAAACAAAAATTAATTCGTAATTGTCAAAGTTATTTAACATTTACATACTGACATAACATATGGCACACCCTGTATATCTATGCACGACGACAAGTACAAATATTTAAATATTTCAGCTCTGTCTATCAAACGAAGTTTCTAAACTCGAATGTAAAAATAAAAAAAAAAAATCTCAAATGTACATATGTTAATATTTACAAGCACAATATATTGTTAAACAATTAGTGCATTCCGAAATGTTTGTTCTAGACACACACATATATATGTACATATGTATGTCCTTAGGTGCATAACTCATGAGTGCGCATTAAAATTCGTTTTACAGCAGCAAAAGGTGACAAAGCGAAATGTGTTTCTAAGGTTTTTTCTATTTTTTGTAAAGTACACACCATATTTCATTTAATTCGCTTTGCAATTAGAAATATTTCACTACTCATCAATTATTTTAATTGCTTCGTTAAACACCTGCTATCAAAGAGATGCCACATGCGCCAAATTAGCAGGCACTCATGTACAGACAGATATTTGTATTTGCTTGGCAATAAAATATAATTTAAATAGCAAAAAAGCAATAAAATAAAAATGATGGGGAAGAGGAAGAAGGCATGAGGTGCTCTCGCCAAAACACGTTCACTAGAATGGCAGACCTCTATCATCGCTAATGAGCGGAAAGATTTTGACAAAGTAGCGGATGCTTGTTTATGTGTTTTTATAAATCATGAGACACTTATGCTTCAATGCCAAAATAATCTTAGCAACTTGCAAATAAATTTTACGAATTAAAAAGTTATTAGTTTGAAAAAAAACAAAGAGGATGACAAAAAAATGTTTATGTAAAATATAGATACAATAATAAATACATAACATATTTATTTATTAAATTAAAATATAATACAGGATGAGCCATTTTTTTGCGACTGTGAAAATAACTAACTTATCTCATATTTTTCAGTTGTGTGTAGAAGACTGAACAGTCTATTAGATCGTAACCCAGTGCACTCTATTTGGGTGCCAGGTCACAAAGGTATAGCCGGCTGATGAGCTTCCCCGCTCTGTAGAAGCCGCCAACATGGCAGCACCGGAACCTTTCATTGCGGTTGGTCTTCACAGCATAAAGGAGCTGCTCCGCAAGGATGAAGCAATGGATAGGGAGAAGCATTGGCAACAACAGCTAGGCATGTCATCCCAAGTTACTAATGAGTGGTTACAACCTCAAAATGTTTAAATATGTAATAAACCTCATAAGGAAAAAACTCAGGCTACTTGTCGTATTCTACACAGGCCATTGTAAGCTCAAAAAGCACTTATATAACATGGGCCTAGTGCAAATCTTTACGAATTGCCGGTTCTGCGACAGGGAGGCTGAAATTCCAGAATAATAAATTGACTGCATAGCAGTCTGTAGGCGCAGGATAAAGGTTTTGGGATCAATGTTTCCAAATAAGGATCCCGACTATCTATGGTTTAACCAGGCTGCGTATCGTGTCGCAGTGCGAATCTAGTTATTCAGTTTCTGAAAGAAATATTCCCATATTGTTTGCTTAGAAAAAATTTGAACCGACAGTTCTTGGCCGATTAAATTTCTGGGTTCGTTCCGGTTACGTAGATCTCACTGTCCTGTTTGTGGGGCTTAAACGGCGAAGTGTACGACTGAAGTCCAGGAACTATTAACACTGCCAAACTGACAGCCTTTGTCCGATTAAAAATCCATAAGAAAGTGTGATCTAAATTGACTACCTGATGAAGTGCGAAATAAACACAGCTCATTAGGTTAGGAAGCGTTGGATGGTAATCCACCGTATTGATCCCGTAAAACTGACTCAAGAATCAGAGATTTGAGGCGAAAAAGGAAATAAGCATAAGGTACAGCCGAAGTTAACGTTTTTTCTTGTTTTATTTTTCTTTAGTAGGCTTTTAAATAAAACTTTTTCCGCACGCTAACTATTAAATTTGTACAGAGGAAGGTGAGGTGGGAACATTAAGGCATTTCTCATTACGGAAAACTGAGGTTGAAACATATGGGCGGTTTTATTTGCGGTATACCTGGCGAAATAACCGAAATTGATGTGAGCCACCTCAACCTTTGAACCTAACCGAACTTAGCATGCTTTTAAAGACCGCCCTAGTACTATGTCTACGTAACCGGAACGGACCCGAATTTTTATCCGGCCAAGGACTGTCAACTCGGCAGATTTCTGCCGCTACAACAACAACATCCGATTGGCGGAAATAACATATTTTTTATATTTTCTAATATATTCGCCTTGACCAAAAACTCCACTTATATTTGTTATGCAATAAATCTTTGTTGAAAACGCGTTAGGGAATATTATTTTGCGGACATAAATTCAAACACACCTTCTCAATAGCTTACTTTTCGACAGAACTATAACTAAAAGCGATTAAAAGCGATAAGTATTAGATTGAAAAACAAATTCACCCAAAAGTGGGAGCGTTCAAATAAAAAACACGTTTTGTAAAACCGAACCTTTGTTACAATTGATCAATGCTATAGATCAGAATACAAACGAAAATATAATTCAACACCACTGATTAAGAAAAGCACAAACCTGCGTTCGCGATCGATAACAAAGTCAAATAAAGTTAGACACTTTATTTTCTAAATGCGTTGCAGAAGAATATTTCGTGCAAAGAATGCTTCAAAGCTTTGGTATATTATACTCGCATGACTCACTCAAAAAATATTTGTATAACTCGATATAGCACGTATGCATGCCTATATGTGCATATATAGTATATGTCTATATATATGAAAAAGAACAAGATTGTATATTTAGAGAAACGGCACAACCGGCAGCCAGAAATCGCGATATGAAATAACACTGAACTTGTTTTGCACGAATGCCAACGTCAACTGAAACAAACAAACCGAAATGCAGGCGAGTGGTCGCCAGCGATTTTATGCAGAATGAAAACTGACGACGTAAGGGCTTTTTGTAATGGATCAATAAATAGAAGTATGTATAAACAAACAAATTGGCGAATAATAGACTTAATAAGAATTTGAAGGAATATTTTTAATTGTTTATTATTGCTTAAACGGATAAATAATTTGGTATCGATAACACAGTTATGGATAGAAAAAACACAAGAACAAGAAAGAGGGCTAAAGTCAGCTGCTTCGAAGCTATATACCCTTCACAGGTGTATTACTAATTGTATAATGGAATCCAAAACTGAAACCGGCCAACGGTTTGTAACCAATGCTTTGCAAATATCTTGCCAAATGAAACAGTTTTCCATACAAGGACTTGATTTTGATCGATCCGTCGGTTTGGCAGCTATATACTACAGTTTTTGTTGTTGTTGTTGTAGCGGCAAAAAACATTTTTGAAGTAATTTCGGGGCATGGTGCCGAGTTGACAGCCCTTGGCCGGATAAAAACCCGCTCCGTTCCGGTTACTTACAACCGACTGTCGTGGGAACGGATGCTATAGCTCTTCGATATCGGCTGTTCAGCCAAATGAGCAGCTTCTTGGTGGGAAAAGAACGTGTGCAAATTTTCACATCGATATCTCAAAAACTGAAAGTCTAGTTCGCGTATATACAAACAGACAAGTCGTCATTTTGTGAAATATCATCATTTTGACTGTCCGTCTTTCTATCGTTATCAGTATTTATCTACAGTTATAATACATCCTTTTGGTTTCCGCACTGTCAGACAACTTTTTTCGGAGGCCCCCCGGGAGATGCTCGAGATCGGATACGGGATGAAGAGAAACCAATTTTTTTTTTTTTTTAAATTAATCGCTGATTATGAAAATACATTAAATTCTGTAAATGCACAAGGTTAACTCCTATTTCAACTAGCCGTTCCCACGCAATGCCGTCCACGGATTTGAAATCGGCTCTACATAATCGGAACAGACCAGGACTTACATACATATATCCCGCCCAAAACTGTTACCTCGACAGCATTACACAAAATTATTTGGGGAATGACTACCACGACTACAACGACAACAACAACTACAACGCGTTATAACCGCAATTATGACTTTGAGATAATATTTACAATGCAATGCGCTGCAAAAAAATCTAGTGAAAATATTTCAACAAAATATTTATACAACAAACAAGAATGAGCATGTGCAAACCACCTGTGCATGCATGTGTGTAACATATAATTTATACATATTATTTTAATTACGTTAAACAGACATACAAACATGCACAATCATACATACATACATGATAGGCGCTTACATTTTGTTGTGCCTGCAGCTGATGATGTTGCGATGGGCTGCTCGACAGGGAATCCCCACCGCCGGCGTTCGGACCACCACCACCAGCACTGCCACCGCCGCCGCCGCCACCACCCACACTGCCATTGCCGCCGGCAATAACGCCCGCACCAACGCCGCCACCACTATTGTTGCTATTGTGAAATGACTGAAAGATATCATCAATACATTCATCGCCGGCATTAAAACGCACGGTGATTGGTACGCTGCCAGTGGGTTTGCCGCCGGCGCCACCTGACGCATTGCTATTTCCACCTGCAAGTCAAAAGAAACAAAGAAACACATGTTAGCACATATACTAGATACATACATAAGTGTATGTGTGACGTCTGTCTGGCGCATTAAAAGGCATTTGTTTAGAGTGTTACCCACAGCTTTGGTATTACCTTTTGGAATTTTAAGTGAATCCATTTTATGTGTGTGCGCGTTCCCAAGCGTCCGCTGCTGCTGTTAGCCGGTCGTCACGTTACTCGACGAAGTGCCTGCTGCTGTTAAACTCGTCCGCGTCGTCGTCGTTGTTGCAGTTTGTAGCGGTGCCGACAAAACAATCAAGAGAGCATGAATTAACTCGTCGCTTTATAGATTGAATAACAGTTGGGGCTGCCTTTGCAACGCAATTAAGTGGCTTGCTTAACACTAACACCTTCTAACGTTATTTCGCGCTTTTTTAGTATGCTAAATTTATTTAGTGCCAACTTTAACTGACCGTATGCCGTCGTCTGCACTGGTAATATAACGGTGCGCAAATCAGCTCAGTTTCGATTTCCTCGAAACGGCGGTGCAAACTTTACGCAACTCTAGTTCAATACAAATAATAAATCTGTTGCCAACATAGTATATATGCACGCGAAGTGAAATACATCAACTGCAGCGAATGCGTTCTCCTTCAATAGCGCCGGTCGACTACTTACAAATGCCCACACGTTGCTCTCTCGTGCGTCCCGACGGTGGTTGTGCTTTTTCTGGCTGCTGCTGCTGCTACTCAAGATGCCCTAAATTTAGAAAGCAGCACATGCATGGGCACAAATATGCATACATATATGTATATATGGGCATTTTTATATATACAAAAGGTGAGCACGCAGATGAAGATGGGTTTTGGGAGAGCAAACGACACAATTTAACGAGGAAAAATTATAATTTTCATATATATACACATATATATTGTTTTTGTTTTTGTAATTTGGCATGCGCGTTATTGAGTAACGGCAGTGATAACAAATTCGGTAGAATAAGAGATGTTGAGTGAGTATTGGCCAAATTGTTATAATTATTTATGTACACACATACAAACACACGTACATATGAACTTAAGGTAGATGTGTGTATGTGTGCGGTTGTTTGGTCATCAGTTCAAATGATTTATTTATATTTTGGTTTGTTCGTTGAATTGGCAGTGAGTTGATTGTTGCACACATTTGCATGGTGGGCATGTTTTTGTTGTTCGCGTACAGGCAGAACGTGGCGTTAGACAAAGCAGCAGCACAGCAAAACAGCAAGACCGAGAAGTAGATAAAAGAAAATATTCTGTGAATTAGTTGAATATAAATAATAGCACCGGTATGTGCAAATTAAAATAATGTTAATTACAGCTAGTCTTAGCAACTAAGCTGTAGCAAACAGGTCTAAGATATGAGTTTATGCAGGTGTAGTTAATTGTGCTTAAACACGTTACTTAGAACCTTAGTTTGTTTGTAAGCGCACTTTTACCATTGGTTTAACTTTTCTAAATTATAAATAAAATATTATTATTCATTGTAGGTAACGGTTTTTGTATTATTTTGATATTATTTGAAATTAAAATTGACATTAAATAATTTAATATATGTGACCTGGTCTAAGAAAAGGGAGCTAATGTGCGAAAAAAAAAATTTGAAAAAAAAAAATTGATTTTTTGACACCTAAGCCCCCTTTCCGTAGACCAGGTCACATATGCGTATTTAGTTTTTTATCGCCTAAATGCAGAACCCTAATTATTTATAAATAAGAAAAAGTGTTAACTTCGGCTATAGTCCCCTCGACTATTGCATTTTTTATAGCATAAGGTCTTCCTATTGATTTTACTAGGTCAGATAGTATGGCTATAAAGGTTCATTCTGAAGAATGTGTTTTCAGATTTCGAGGAAAACATATCTGCACTATTATTTCATACAAGAACTTAATTTTTACCGTCTAGTTTATATGGCAGCAATGACCAGCTTTTGAAGAGAAAAGAACGTGTGCAAACCATCAAACATGTGCTCGCTCAAAGCCTATTTTAAATTTAAATTATGAAGTGATTACTAAAATTCGCAATTGGAGGAGTTCTGACTGTACACTGTCAATAAGCTGACATGCGGTGAGGGTATATATTTTGTCGGAGCTCTCTGAGTGAAATCCACCACCAGAGAAAATGTTTAGCTCTGACAGTCTACACTTCGTCCACCTATAATGATCACGACGACCTCAACTAACGGCCACAAAAGAAAATTTCCTTTTCATTGTACGCAGATGATTGTCACTATAGACGTCAGATTTACGACAGGCTGCGCTCGCTGGCCGGCAGATCATGGGGACGAGACAAGAAACCGTTGTTGGCAACATACAAGGTAGTCGCCCGGCTCATAAACATACGCCGCACCGATATGGTCACCTGGATGCAGTGAAACGCAGATGAGAAAGCTACAGACGTGTCAATATAATTCACTCGGGAAGTTACAGGATACTTCTTGATGTCACCGGTTGAATATTTATAATCAAGAAACATAATGAACTCCTCTCCAAGCATGACCCCGGCGCAACTTCGTTCTGAATACTTTAGCAGGTTAAACTTCGACTTACCCATAATCGACATAGACATACTACTGTGTCCAAAAAATAATAATATTTGAATTTTTTTTTAGGTTGGTAGTACTGTCAGTCACATTTATGTCAAATTTCATGTCAAAATATTCATTAGCGTTTGAGATACGTGTCCTTTTGTGAGCTGCTAAAAGTGTGTTTTTCGTTTTCTGCGATGTCGAAATTTGTTGAGCAAAGAATTTGCACTGAATTTTGTTTACGGAATCAATTTTCTGCTGCGGATACGTTGAGGATGGTGCAGAAAGCCTTTGGTGATGAGGCTATGTCTAAAAAAAATGTTTACAAGTGGTATAGTGAGTTCCAAGCCGGCCGTGAACGTGTCGAAGACGAAGAGCGTCCAGGGCGACCATCAACCTCAACCGACGAGGCTCACGTTCAACAAATCAAAGATTTGGTGTTGAAAAACCGTCGATTAACAATTAGAGACCTTGCTGATGAAGTTGGCATATCGAAAGGCTCAGCCAATACCATTTGGAAGGATGTTTTGGGCCTCAAGCGCGTCAAATATCGACTGGTACCGAACATATTGAATTTTTTGGAAAAAAGGCGTCGCGTTGAAGTGTGTGAAACGATGATTTCCGACCACCAGGGTGTCATGAAACGCATTATAACTGGCGATGAGACTTGGATCTATGCTTACAACCCCGAAACAACCGATCAATCGAGCGAATATCGTGCCAAAAGAGAGCCGAGACCAAAAAAATCGCGCCAAAGTCGCTCAAAAATCAAGGTCATGTTGACTGTTTTCTTCGATTATCGTGGTGTTGGGTATTATGAATTTCTTCCAACCGGTCAAACAGTCAACAAGGAATGTTATTTGAACGTTATGCGTCGTTTGCGTAACGCTATCCGCCTAAAAAGGCCGGAATTGTGGAAAGACAATTCTTGGTTTTTACACCACGATAATGCACCATCCCATACTGCCCTCGTAATTCGTGATAATTTCGCCAAAAACTCAACCCATATCGTTCCGCAACCACCATATTCACCTGATCTGGCGCCGTGCCACTTCTGGCTGTTCACCAAGCTCAAAAGACCGCTCCGGGGACACCGTTTTTATACGATAGAGGAGACTCAAGCCGCAGCGAAGACGGAACTGAAGGCCATCCCGGAAAGTGACTACAACCAGTGTTTCGAAGATTGGAAAATCCGTTGGCATAAGTGCATTGCATCGGGAGGGGATTACTTTGAAGGGGATGAAAATGATTTGGAATAATAAATAAAGAATTTTCAAAATAAATACAGTGTCACCTTATTTTTTTGGGTACAGTAGTATCAAATACATGTCCAGCATGCAACGGGTCGCCGCATCACTGTAACGACCTCTTTGCGAAATAAAGCCTTAGAAGAAGAAGTTTCGAATACCTTATAAAACCTGAATAAACCTTACACCAAAGCTGAACACCTACAACAACTTCTTGTTTCTCACGAATAAACATCATTAAAATCAGATTTGGATATGCGATTGACGCTAATTAATTTATATTGTTATAGCTAACAGGTTTCAACACAGATTTATATAAAAGTGTAGTTAATTGAAGAATTTAGAAGACTTGATTTTTTGGATCAATTCTATGAAAGCCAATATATTTTTGGTGTAAGTACACATATTAGAAAGTGAACGTATAAACAAAGGTTTGATACAAATGAGTAATTAGAAAGATAATGTCATTTTGTGTTTGCCTTTGAGAAATGAAACGATTATATTCGTTATCGAAGAATGAGCTAAGAAGTTAATTTTATTGGAACACGCATAATTTGTTGATACAATTTTCTTTCTAGTAAAAAATTCGACCACAAATATCGGCAGGCCATGAGACAGTCAAGTCTCTATCTAAATTACGGGTCTTGCCAGTAATATTGAATAATTTCTGAGCATTTCCACGAAGAAAAGATGTCGCCCAATCAACAACAACAAGTACAAAGTCTGTGCAATGGTAGCCATAATTATTTACGACACTTTGCACCATGAAAAACATCAACCACATTTTGCCGCTGATGACCGAACAAATGCGTTAAAAGATACAGTCATGAAGATTTATCTACTTGCATACATGTCTTCTCGCACATATGAGATATTTATTTATATTTTCGGTCATTATATTTATTTTTACACTAAATGCTTAAGCAGCACTCTTTGAGGCTGCTGCCGTGGCCACTCTTGAGGCGTTGACGAAGCCAGCTGACGTTGCTATTTTTTGTTGACACTAAGAACATTAAAATATGCCGCATATTTCCACAACTGCACGATAGGAGAAATGATCAACTCTAGGAACTGAATTCAATATTTAAAAATCAGAGACTTTTATTTACAGACGGTTTCGAATTAAAGTGAGAAGTACTTAAAATATTACATTAATATAGCAATGAGCGCCAGAGAAGAGAGAAAGCGAAAATATCTACTTAGAATCAGCGATGATAGCAAATTATTAAAATCGATCATCGTAGAAATGATCGATAAATATCGATTTTAGTTTCATTAATTATCGATTATATTAAATCTACTAGGAATTAGCGATGATAGCAAATTATTGAATTCGATCACCGCAGAAAGCATCGATTTCAGATTTTCATTATATTAAATTTACTATGAATTAGCGGTGATAGGAAATAATTGAAATCGATCATCGCAGAAACTATCGATAAGCATCGATTTCAGACTTTCATTAATTATCGATTATAGAAATCTACTAGGAATTAGCGATGATAACAATTTATCGAAATCGATCGTCGCAGATACTATCAATTTCAGATTTTCATGAATTATCGATTATATAAACCTATATTATGATCGAAATGGTAATATCTTTTCATGTATTTCTAAAATTAACACTTTTGGCGATATTTACAATATTTTTATGTTGCTATTCTGAGTTTTTTAATGATTCTCGATTTTATACCTTTGATCTCTCATTCAAGAATTTTGCAAAAAATCCTAAAATACTTGCAGATCTAAACTAAAAAACCTGATTACAAAAATGTCTGAAGTGTGAATATATCGCATAATTTTGAACATCGATGATAAAATACCGATTTTATTGGGTTATCAACGATGTCGATTATCGATAAATATTAAAAAATCTTAATTGAACTCAAATTGAGATGTGAATATATCAAATAATCGATGTCGATTATTGATATATATTAAATATCCTTAATTGAAGTGTAAACATATCGAATAATTTTGAACATGGATGATAGAATACCGATTTTTATGTGTTGTCGATGATATTAATTATCGATTATTATTAAAAATTTCTATTACAACTTAAGTTGTTTAAACCATGCTTACAAACTATTTTGTTGGTGATATTCGAGTCATTGTATCCTCTGAGAAGCAAACGACCTCGACTTTTTCAATAGAATATCTATTATGAATTTGAATACACAAAGATGCTTTACAGTTTCATTTCCTACATGGCATGATTGTGCGCTCTTCATTTGTGAGTAAAGCGGTATTTCCCTCATTTCATTTTTATTGTAAACTAAATTAGTACAAATGACTAATCGACGCGAGGCAATCGCTGCATCAAAACAAAATAGCAACTGAAGATAAGCTGACAGCAGCTGTTGCTGTTCATTTCGATCTAAAATTTCTTAATTTTTTTGTTTGTTCAAAGAAAATATATACATATTTTAATAAATAATTGCTTGTGTACTAGTTTCGTAGGTAACTTTCGAAGTGGTTTAAAATAAATCAGCTGTACAGTTTAACATTATTTAGTCGAATGGAAGAAAGAAAAGTTTAATAAATTGAGAAACCTATAGAGTTAGTAAAAGGTTCAAAAATAAGTTAAGAATACATTTTTTTGAAAACTTTTATTATATTACAAGTCAGATATTCCCTTTTTTCTACCACATTTTTGAGTGCAATTATAATTCAATTTTCATTATGACTTTGCTTTATTTTAGCTTGGAATGATTCATAACATATATAAAAAGAAATAAACATGCCCATATGTCTAAAGGCTCACCTACTCGGTGTGGTACGCATTATTTTACTGATAACAGTAATTAAAAAATCGATACCGCCGTGCAGATAACCATTATTCGATTCGTGAATCACGAAAACAATTGAAAAGCGATTAATTTGATATTAATTACTTAAAGTAACATATTATTGACATGATATTCTATTAAAAGTGCAGACAAGGCATTTGTTTTGAACCCAAAACTGCAATAATTTCACGGATCTGCCTAGGGATAAAGCATAGATATACTAAGTAATATGTAGAATTATCATACCTGTCTGAGTAGTTTTGGTGAGTTTAAGAACCAAAATTTTTTCTCGAAAAAAAGCGGAATAAAATTTCATTTTCTTTGAGACAGATGAAGTGGCAAATGAAGTATTTCCTATGACTTATAATAAGATTTTTACCTAAATCAACAGTTGCTGTAGTTCTGTTTCACGCAAGCTCTCAGTTGTCCTAAACAGCACAAAGGACATTCCTCACACAGATTATTATTATTGCCGTAACAACCCAAGATTGTCTATTTTGGGCACATGAATTTGATATCGCATTTCAAATACCTCGGAGTATGACATTTCTTGAGAATTATAAGAGAGAATATGTTCCATCTTTACCTTATTCGACAGAAGACATTGGCTTTGTATTAAATATTATATATTGTTCTCTGAGCTAAAAGTAGTAAAGACTTTTTAGAAGAGAGAATCAGCTCTAACGTAAACAACTAAGTCGCGTTTAGAGGAGGTTAAAACGCTTCATACATAGGGTCAAAGTATAGATAAGTAGTTTTAACCATCTCCGAGCGGGTTCAATGAAAACAATGTATATGCGATTTAACAAAAAAAAGTTTATGGACTACCATAAGACACGTACATGTCTGAACATATGCATAGGGGTTTCCAATAGGAATGGTACGATTTCTAAGTGTCGTTACGGCATTTTTTTATGTGTCATGATCTGTAATTTTTTTTTCATTGCATTCAGTAAAGTTTACTTATCTCATCATGACAAGATATACGCAAGCACTTTTGCCATTTTATGGTCGTTCTCCTGTGCTCGCTATTCGTCGAATTAATGAAAATTTCGTCCGTACATTTTCTTGTTCAAGTGCCCAATTAGACCAAAAACTACTCGAAGTAATAAAAATATTGCTGCTGTTCAGGCAAGTGTTGCTGAAGACCGAAATTTGTCGATTCCAAGACATTCTTAAGATATGGGACTGGACCATAACCTGGTCCATAACCTGGAGGATTTTGAGAAACGATTTGGGCTGGCATTCTTATAAAATTCTTCTCACTCAACTTGGAACAACTTAAAACTGATAACGATTTTTTCTTAAATCATATTCTCCGAAGAGGCAAACTTTCATCTGAGTCAGGCAATAAATATACAAAACTGGCGATTCTGGTGCTTAGAAAATCCAAAATTAATCATGTACAACTAATGCATTCACCTAAATAGACAGTTTGGTGTTGTTTTTTCTCTGTTGGAATCATCTGACTTCTTTCGACATAAAGCTGGTGACACCTTTGCTGTCAATAGAAAATGGCATAGATCAATTATAACCAACTTAGACAACAACTGGTTCCGACAAGACGGGGCTATGTGCCACACAGCACGTGCAACAAACGAATTAATGCGAGAAACGTTTGGAGATTCAATTATTTTAAGAAATTGTGATATTGAATGGCCTCTAAGAAGTTATGATTTAACACCATTAGACTACTTTTTGTGAGATTATTTCAAGACATGGGTATTTAGCAATAAACCAGGCTTTTCTCAAGTGTTCGAAGTCAATATTGAATATGCTATTCATGCCATACGACTTGATTTAGTGGAGAAAGTACTCGTAAATTGGGTTCATCGAAAGCGTTACTGCAAGAGAAGTCGTGGAGACCATTAGTGATGTTATATCCAGAACTTAATTGTAGACATAACATTAAATAAAAAACATTTGAATCACTTTAACAATTAGGGGTTTTTTCTAACAAATAAATCATATCACTCTTATTGGTAAAACCGGTATAAATTAACAGCTTTCAAGTAGAGAAACGAGAATTTGACTTTGAACTACTTGGATATACATTTACATATATAGTACTTCCAAACATGCACATGTAAATATTTTTATATATACCAATTCATCCCCATACATAATAATACAATAATTAGAGTCAACAAGATAAAATTAAGCTATTTATATACCTTTACATATTTACATATGCAGCATGCTAACAAATATTGGTTCCTACTTCACCATTATCTACAAATAATTTGTTATTTTAAGGACTTTATATTGTAGCTCCAAATTATGTATAGTAAAATATTAATTTTTTTTTTAATTATTGAAAACAGAAGCACTGAGGTTTACTCAAACTCTAACGTTTACTTAAGCCTTATTAAAATTTTTAAAAAAGTCACTTAAATAAACATACAAATATGTACATATGTTTGTACTATAATCAACCAGCAAAAATTTTAACCAAAATGGATGAAATTAGCAAGAATATTGATAAAGTGAGAAGAATATTATGGTACGGATAGTAGAATTATATTGTATATCGGATTAGTCTATAGATAACGGTATTACATAGAACAAAAATGCGAAGTCTAGTTTTATTTAAAAAAAATCCGTGATTAAAACCAATTAGCTATAAAGAAAATCGTGTGTTTAACCCATCATAGAGTATCCGCTTAGTGAATACTGTAGTAGTTACCGGCAACTAATACTCAGAATGATATACTACTGTCGGTAAAAAACTGTTTTTGATTGGTACAAATTATTCAAAGAAGGTCAAGAAAATTTTAATAAAATAAAGGAATCGGTCCTTGAAAATCGAGGATTAACAGTCAGAGATCTTACTGACATCGTTGAAATATCGGAAGATCAGTGAAAACTATTTTGAAAGCTTATTTGGGCCTAAGAACAGTGAAATCACGATTGGTTCCAAAATCACTAAATTTTTTCGCGTCGCATTAACTTTCCGATTACCAAGATGTCATGAAACTTTATTATTTTTTTTATGTTGACAGTATTCTTCGATTATGGAAGTGTGATGCACTCCGAATTCCTTCTGGCCGGTGGAACTGTTTCAATTATTGGAAAAAACGTTGAGAAAGACGTATTGGGGTCAAGGGGTATTTCTTAAGGGGCACGGAATTAATTTTGAAGAATAAATAAAGAATTTTATATTTATAAACAAAGTCTTAATATTATTTCCTCATAGTAGTAAACCGCAATATTCAAATAAAGTGTTTAAAGGTATCAATAAATATCTTTAAAAGAGCTGATGGACATAGAACAAAGCTTGAGACAGTGGTGGGAAGCGCAGAGAATTTAGTACATTAGATACAAAATAAAAAAAAATAAGGAAATATTTATTTGACAATTTAAATAGGTTCACAGGCTTGCAAGGTTTTTATAACCAATCTAGGTCTAGTAAAACAGAAATGTATTATTTTCTTAGTGGATGGCTTTATTAAACAAATATGAATATCGTATTGGATAATATAGGATTTCTTACTTTTCAGACTGTTTTATGACTGTTTTATGCTTGACTGAATATTGCTGGAGCACATGTCAAAAATGTACTTCAGCAAAGAGGAAATACGCTATATTTTACAGTTTTTCTTCGTTGATGGCGGAAAGGCAAGGCAGGCGTCTGAAAATAGTGAATAAAGCTTAAAGCCCTGATACTGTGACAGCCCATCACACACAATTTTGATTTCATTGATTCCGTTCAGAAAATTTTGATATCAAAGATGAGCCACACTCTGAAAGGCCAACTGTCGGATATAACGAAAAAATAATCAAAATCAATGGAGTCCGACCATCATGTAAGCTCTGCTTCGATTACCTAGAAACTAAGCATTCCAAAAAAATCGTTTGAAACCTTTTATGTAAGGCTGGAAGAAAAAGAAAGTCGATGTGTAGGTGCTACACGGGCTAACCCAAGAAAAAAGCATTTTTCAAATTTCTATCTAGGAAGCGCTACTGAATCGAAAATTGTTTTAATTCTGAAGCGGATGGGACGAAAAACTGAACGCAAACGGTAGCTAGGTAAGGCAGGTTTTGCTATGTATTTGGTGGGATGGACACATCTGTAATGTGCTGTTCTTCTATGGCCAATTTCTTAGTTAGAACATATACTGTCATTAAAATTTAGATCCACAAGACAAAGTCAGGCCACATATTCCTTTGATAGAATAATTGTAAAGCAAATTAGATTTATGGGAATATATTATTATTACAACCGAAGATCTGACTTTGTTAATAATTAATCAGAACATGTTTTATTGTAACAAAATAAAATGAGAAAATGATTTTTTCCATGCTTTTGATTTATTTGAACACATCTCAGTGCACTTTCGTACACTTGCGCGCATCAAAGCGAAATAGAGGTTAAGTATGCCATCAATATTCTCAACTTTCGATATAATTAATTGAATGTGTGTAAACAATTAATCAATTTTACTGCGATGAAATCCCAATGAAGCTCGAAATGAATACGCTGTGCGTGACACGACACAAGAACACCATTGTACATTAAAATGTGTGTGTATGTACACATATGTGAACCCTGATGCAACCTGCGGGAAAAATATGAACTTGTGGAGCCATTTGTTAACTGAGGACAATTTATACAGTGAGTAGGTATTTCGTGGTCTACAAAAATGACATTGAACAAAAGTATAAAACTAGAGTAGAATTTCTATCAGGTTTTCTCAAGATCTTAAATGAAAAATGAGTATCTAATGATGCTCATGATCTTCAAATATTTTCAACTTCTCTACGCACTGTACAAGATCGTGTGAATTGAGAAAATTACAGGAAAAAAAGTTTCCAAAAGCTTGACATACCTTTTGGTAACTAAATGCCCTCAAAAATCCATAAGAAATTCGAAAAAAATTGAAATCATACAGGGTCTACTATTCATCAGATGATATAAAAACAAATATGGGAAAAGTTTCAAAATTATTTTTCTTTTTAAACAAGAAATAGATTTTCAACCATCCAAGAAAGATGAGCTTAAAAGTAAATATAAAATCCCCATATATGCTGAGTTTATGGTCCCCGACAGAGCTCGCTATAATATCGGTAGAGTTGGAAATCCCGTTGAAAATTTCCAATTAGCAACCGAAACTTATTCCTAGAGGGTACACGATCAATTGAAATGAACAAAATAATTGACTTATTTCGCCATATTAAAATGATTGGTTTTTTATGAAGGCCACACACATGAAATACAATAATCACAGGCATTGTTTTATTGTAAATAATGCTCGTTTGGTCGTATAAACAAAGGAAGTAAATCCCCTGTAAAAGTAAAAAAAAAACATATATGTGGTTTACACATGGGTGGATCTAAGAGAGTGTAAGTTTTTGGGAAATTAAACTAGCTTTTACCGATGGAAGTTCTTGTTAGGGAGAAGATTTTGGAGAAACCAAAAATCATTCGGACTGCGATTGGTTTGCATACCTCGTTAAATAAACTATGACGAATTTGCTAGTGAATTCAATGTCTTATTCGGAATAGGAATCGAAATACAGGACAGTTTTGAAATACATATTTGCTTTCAAAACCGGTTGATTTTAATGTATATTTTTAATATGTTCTTGGAGGTATATTCTGAGATCCTTAATGATCGTACTTGAAAAGCCTCGGACTCCATATATTCGTGAGTAATCGTGTCTAATAGATCTGTAGAACAGCCGTAGCAGAACCGTTCCGACCATAGTTTTAAAAAGAGTTCAATCTTTGGAAACCCTCATTTAGCAGTAAGTTCAGGTTCGGGACAACAACACCATTAATTTAAAATTTTCAAAGAATCTGGAAACAGAATAGGCTCGAGGATAGGAGGCGAAGTTGAAACACGGCTGTGACTTGAATATAGATTAGATAAAAGATTCATTTACCTTAAGGACACCAAGCCTAAAAAAGGCGAGTTTTGGGATTTTTGTAAAAAATAACTGTATCAATTGGTGTAAATAGCGTAGAGTATATTTTTACATATTTGAAGAAAGCACAATATTTTTCGAATTACATGCAATCTCCGTCATTACTATAACAAATGTCATCCACAGCCGCGGTAATTCCGGCTTTCTTCGTGGTTAAAATCTATAAAGCAAAACATTCTCTCTCAAATCCAAAACTGGCAAAATAGTGGCGTTCAAAAAAAGTGAATTTTACACCAATTATTATAATTTTTTACCTTCCAGAATTCGATTTTTGTTAAGATCAAAAAACTGGAAGTAATTATAGGAGAACCATAAACAGAATGGGGAATGGAGTCATGTGTAGAAGTTCACGCAAGTGAGGTAACTTCTCTGATTGCCAGTTCTTGGGAGTAGCCAGAAACGACTTTTTTATAAATGACTCAAACAGCTCACAAATTCCGGTCTTAGACCAGGTATGCACTGGATAACCTAAAAACATCCGCTGGAAGGCGAACTGAAGTGAGAAGGCGAATCATTTCTATCCGGGGTTGTGCGCTGGATTTGGGACCCGTCACGTGAAAAACACCCTCAATGAAAAGGAAACCACAGCCTCGGATGAGGGACCCCCCTTTTGCTAAAGATCACGGCAACCACATTAAGGATTACGATCAATGGAATGCACCTGGAATGTCCGGCCCTTAACTGGGAAGGTGCCGCTGCCCAGCTCTTTGATGCCTTCCATGCATATCTTTTCACAATGAAATCGTAAACATTGCTGAATACAATGAAAAAAAATTAGATATTATAAGTAACCGAAGCGCGAGTAAGAAATCATATCATCCTTATTAGGAACCCAGATATGAGATATCAAAGTAAAAATTTTTAAAGTTATAATCTGTCGAAATTTGTTATGATTTCGCCTTTAAAATTGTATAGTCACTTTTCTATTAGTAGTCACCTCTAGATAACCAAAAATAAATCCCCAAATGCCAAGCTTAACAAGAAAAAATTTTTCATAAAACTTATTAGCTGTTCGGGAGCTTGATATGCCGTAATAATACAACAATAACTAACGCACTCCGATTTATAAAATTTAAAATGAACGACAGAACATGTCTGCGCAAAAAAAACCAAGCCGACGAACTACAGAAACAAAGTGCATGAAATAATCCATATTCCCACAGCATAAATGAATGAATTCAATTTACATATGTATGTATATTTGTAGAAACGTCTGTTACGTCTGCTATCACACCGCAGCTCCACTCCACCAGAAAAAAGGCCCCTCATAACGCTACTCAACTGCGACGGAAGGCCATTTAAAGTACTAAAATGAGCAGTAAATTTCTGATGCCATTCAAAGTCTACCTCGTGGAGCAGCCAGTTAGACAAATGACCGAGCAAACTCATAATCTATAGAACGGCAACAATAGACAAGTTACACATATAAAATTGCATACAAACACACATATGTACATATGAATGAATGTCGCATGGTGATGGTGATTAGCAGCGTAAACCAAAACAAAAAGCGCAGACTATGCGCCGAGCTGGAAACAAAAGCATAGCTGAATGGCGAGAAATAGACATAGACGTGAAAATTGGTCAAACTGAAATGCCATTGAAGCAGCCCACTGAGCCGCAACGTCGCCACGTCGCAAAGCGTGAGCAATGCCACCCGGCTAATGTGTTCGCCAGCGACCGCTAGCCCAATGGCCCCATTCGCACCAACCCTTGCACCAGCGGAGGTCGTTGTTTTTGTCGACGCTGTTATTTGTAAGCTAATAAACACCCCCACCGCTGCATGGCGATGGACCGCAGCGCCGCAGGAGAGGGGCGCAGCAAAGCAGCGAAGCAGTCAAGCAAGACAATCATCATTTTTATGCGATTTGCGATTGTGCTGTTTTTGTCAACTGCTGCTACATGGACGTCTTCGCGCCTCGTCACCCTCGCGCTCAACCTGCCAATTGTCAACTCCAGCATAGCGACAATGACGTGCCCCTGTATTTGTCACTGCTGTCATATGTTCGTAGGCAGTGAATTGTTAGTGGTCTCGGTCGGTAGGTACATCGGTATGTCTATCGGCCCATCACATAATCGATACATAATTTTGTCCTACTATCGAGTGTGCATGTGTGCTCATGAGCGCAGTGTAGCGCAACGAAAGAGAGCTCGCGCGCACACAAACAATCGAGGTAAACAAAACAAAAGCTTGAAAGAGAGCGCCGTGTTGCGAAAGAGAGGCATACTGAGTGGGGAAAAACACATTGTGATTATGTATTGCATGGCTGTTCAATCGGCCGGTGGCAGGTGGGTGGGTGGCTGATAATTTGGGGCCGTCGACAAGCGTATAGTCGAGTGTTGCGCGCCTAAATAGATACTCAAATTTTGTTGTTGCATTGCTGGTTTTCGGTATTTTCTTAACCTACTATTTGCATTTTATTTTCGATGTTCGTTAGTCACTTTCTGGAATTTTATTTACATACTATCTACGGTTGGTTAAATCTATTTTGAGAACAGCTGAATGTTAATACGATAATACAAGAGTGCCTCAGGTAGTTTTTAGGGAACTTTATTGTTGAAAATTTTTATTTTTTAACGTGCGGCTGCGAGTTTTTCGTTAATTCGTTTACTTTTTTACGCCTTTACAAAAAAATATAAAGGCGTTTAATATATGTACATATGTATATTAATTTCGATAGATAAATATCATCGAGTATATCGATATTTAATCGATATAACGACTAAAAATTATCGATTAATTATCGATAATTGGTCCAAATTTTTCGTATTTGGAATAATATTGGGTAGTCGAAAAAGTGTTTTCGTATTTCTAATCAAACTTCAATTTATTTTTTTTTATATTTATACTAATAAATGAATATATAAAGACATACATACATATGTACCATTTTGGTCGACCACTTTTTGCCATTTCCGGTATAGACATTATTCCATCAGCGTAAAGGTTGGTACGCAGCTCTCAAGTAATTGCTCAAGAACAAAAATACATTATTTCTGAAGTAATATTGACAGCTGGTTACGCATTGTGAATGATCCACATTAGAAGAGCAAGAGAGAATAAACAAAGTAAACAAACTTTGTGCGTATGTATGTATGTATGTATGTGTATGGTAACACAAATATTTTCATTGAGATTTAAGGAATGTTGTTGACGATTGGTTGGTTTTATACAACATTTCAAAATGGAACATACTTTATAATAATGATTTCAACTAATTTAGGATGAATTTGACGATTACTTCGAATTTCCTGCAAGAAACAATTGTTGATTTGATGTTTCTTTGCAAAACCAGGTTTGCCATATTCACATTTTATTGAAAAAAAGTATTAAAAATTAGTACTAGCTTTCTTAAGAGCTGCGTACTAGCACAAGTAACTTTATCGCAGGAACGTTTCTGGACCGTTTCTTAAGCGTTTTTTTATATGAAGTTTTTACGTTTCTTGAGAGCTGCGTACTAAGCTTAAATCGAAATTCCAGAATTTTCAAAACGGAAGCGACAGAGCCATTGTTGTACTACACGAACTGATACAGCATCGTATCGTATATCCGGGCGAGAAATGTTCGCATTATCCGCAGCATTAGCATTTTTGGTAAAGGTTCTAGTAGTTTTTATTACGAATCGTGATTTCCGATATAACGGGTGATCCAAGTGGAGGCAGATCACGTGTGAGTCGTGGCAAGCTGTCTACTGAGCGTACTATTCGCAACACCATCACCCAACTTGAGACCCATCATTCATTAATGAATAGCGAAGAAAATATAGCAGCAGTAGCTGACAGTGTACACGAAGACCGGAGGGAGTCGATATGAAACCGTTCGCATCAACTTGGACTGACGTATAGAACGATTTGGCGCATTTTACGTCCAGATCTTAAATTGAAAGCGTTCAAAATACAGCTTGTGCAAGAACTGAAGCCGCTCGAACTTTCCAAGCGACATCGCTTCGTTCGATGGGCTCTTGAAAAGTTCCAAGAAAAACCGACGTTTTCGAGCCAAATTTTGTTCAGCCATGAGGCCCTTTTCTGGCTCAAAAGGTATGTAAACAATAAAAATGATCGCATTTGGGACGAAGAGCAATCTGAAGAGATTCAAGAACTGTCATTTCATCCAGGAAAAACAACGATTTGGTGTGGTTTGTGGATTGGTGGTATCATCGATTCATATTTCTTCAAAAATGTTGCCGGTGAGAACGTAACCGTCAATTGGCTAATGGTTTCGCGCCTTGATAACCGACCATTTGATGCCTGAAAATGAAGCTCGTGGTATCGGTGACATTTGGTTTCAACAAGACGGTGCCACTTCCCACAAATCGCATCAATCAATGGATTTATTGAGAGAACACTTCGGTGAGCAGAGCACGTTTTGGGCCGATCGACTGGCCACCAAGATCGTGGGATATTACACCCTTAGAATTTTTCTTGTGGGGATTTGTAAAGTCTATGCGGACAATCCCGCTTCGATTCAGGCCTTGGCGCAAAACATCACACATGTCAATCGTCAGTTACCAGTCGAAATCCTCGAAGAAGTCATTAAATGAGTCGAATACTCAACGGATGCACCATCTGAGACGTAGCTGCAGCCAGCATTTAAAGAGATATTCTTCAAAAAATAAATGCCAAAGAATATTCTTACGAATGATAATACACATTCCTCATTAAATTTGAAATTTCTGTGTTTTTTCTTTGAAAAAGAGAAAAGTGAACCTCGAAATAAATCACCCTTTAGTTCTAATTGGCATATTCATAAGTAGTCAAGAACTGAACACGGACTTTAGAATAATTAACTATCATAATAAATACATATGTTTATTAATATTATATACTTATTATAATTTTTTATAGAAAAATTAATATTATGATTTTTTCTTCTTACTTTTCACTGAGCTACTGTATCCACCAGATAAAAACCAACAAAGCGTAATAAATGTAATGACAACTATTATGCTCCATACTTGAACTCATTTCGCCAATGACAAGTAAAATTGTACAAAGTACATATGTATATATGGATATGTCTTTTTGTATTGACTTTTAAGAAAGCTAAAAAATCAGTGAGATTTTCTCATATGCAATGCAACCTGAACAGTTTAATGCCAGTGAACCAGATTGGACTGAACTGATTGTCGTCGGTCGGAAGCAGCAACTGCCATAGTAATATAGCAAATGAAAATACACGCACACATACATACATACAAACGCATACTAAAAGGTAGTAACCGAAAAAAGCAAATCAAAGCAAAATTGGCAAACTAGGCCATGTGCCGTTTTGGATTTACTCTACTTTATGTACTCTGCTCTCAGTGCTTTTAATTCGGCTACTGCTTTTAAGGGCCGCCTCCGCCCGCACGCACGCTTGCTGACCCTCTTCTATAATCTGGCTGACTGGCTGGCATGCGTTACATGCTATGCAAGAGAAATAGATAAAATAAATATCTGTATGTATGTATGTATGTGTGTATGCATACACATGTGCACTTGCTGTGCCAAAAAGCATTTACAGTTACTTTATGCACCACCGCCAGTCGTCAACTGTGAAGCTTTGGCAAAATTTTTGGGTTACCAAGCGTTAAGCGAGGGTTGGCACATAGTACAATGTGTGGTGATGCTACGAACATATTTCTGTGTGTGTGTCGCAGAGCAATTGTTTAAGCGTGTGCTCTTGTTTTTGGAATATACCATACATATGCTAGTTGCGAAAATAGCGAAGAAGTCAGCAGCCATATTGCAACCAAAATATTTCCGCTGACACACACAGATACATACATGTATGAACACATACATATGTATCTATGTATGAATGCGTGTGCGCATGTTTATAAAGAGTGTGGAAAAAGAATTGGAAATATGTGGTACAGTGAAGGAATTTTGACTTGTAAGCGCATGTTGCATTAATTAAAGACGCAAGGAATGGGAAATGTTCAGCTGATATTTCAGTGCACATGCACAACCGCATACTCACACACATAAACAATAAGTAAGAGCAGGATATATTGACGTCCTTTTTCGTAATACTGAACTATATAAAATATAAATATATACTTATATACTAAAAAAAAAAGAAATGAGAGAAGATTTTCAAACTCATCACATATCAAATTGAACCTGGTCTGGTCTATTTAAACTGCGCACGCAAAACGAATCGTTAAATAGAAAAAATGGATAATAAGAAGAAAAAGAAAGATTTTCAATGCCACATATCATGTGATCAAATTTGACCCGGACTGATCTATTTAAACTGCGCACCGAATCAATTTGTTTAAAATTTGGGGCAGTGTTTTGGAAGTCTACTTTATTCTGAACAGAAGTATTTGACCGGCACAAAGGATTCAGACAAGGTCGTGAAGTCATTGAAGAATTGCCTCAAGCGAGTCGTCTAACCACCTCTGTTAAGGACAATAACATCGAAAAAGTTAAAGAAGCAATGCTTGAGGATCATCGTGTTGGCATCAGTGAGATAGCAGAGGATCTCAACGTCTCTGAATCGATTCAACCATTTTTTAATAATGATATAAGAGCACTTTGTAATAGTTTCTCAAAACTCGAGTTTAACGCTGTAGTGTTATTGTTCTAAGAGCTTAATCATAATAAATAGTTTTGAAGAACGTTGCGGAGATTAGACGAGGAGACGTTAACCGGAGATTACAAGTTAGTTTCCGTTATGATGTGGCGACTCTCTTTCTCAATAATCAAGTCAATTTTGCATTATTTAGTGGCGTAAGCACATCCTACGCGGTTATATTAGGTAACCTTTCAATCCACTGACCTATAATACTTATGACTTTTATATATTATTTTAAATTTGTTCTAAGCTTTAACTATATCGTCGAATGATTTTTCAAGTTTTTAAGAATTTAATGCACTTCAACAATCGGCGTGTCATTTTGAAAAAATTTGGGATCCCTTGGTTCCGTAGCCGATGTCATGATAGGTCTTCGAAAAGAAGTGTCTGTCTGGTGAGGAGGATTCTCTGCTTAAAATTAGTTATAATCCAAAAACTATAAACTGTATTATTACTATAGATGAATACAGGTAATGATCGCAACTAGTCAAATTTTGTGTTTTTATCAAATTGAGGTTTCCAAAAAAAAAAAAATAAATAAAATCGTTTCGAGTAAAACAAATTTAAATGAATCTTCCAATGTCGGTTCACCCGTTTCGGAGAGATTTTCCTAATGAAAAGAGTATTTCAAGAAAAAGGCCTCTAAAGTCTTGAGAACCGTTAATACTAAGTTAAAAAATAACGGCTTTCTCAATAGGGAAACTATTATTCGAAAAGTCGAAAACGAACGGTTAACCGGATAGTCGAAAATAAGCGATTAATAGAATAGTCGACGACTTACAACTATCCGGATACTGCATACCGAATATTGTTATTCGAATAATGCCTTATCCGGTTAGTCGATTGGTGGTATACCAAAATATTCTAATATGAATCGTTACCACGACAGTCGGGTCTACGAAACCGGAACTGACCCGGATTTTTTATCCGGTAATGGACTGTCAACCCGCCAGGATTCTGCCGCTACAACAACAACAGCAGCTCTAACAGCACTTTCGATACGTAAATAAAAAAAATCGATTTTTTAAAATTCACAAATGAATGTAACCAAAGTAATTTTCTATCTTATAATTATTTTTTCTCAAATCAACTATTTCTACTTTAATCTTCATTTATACAAAATTTCTCCACATAGTTGCCATTAATATGCACGCCACTGTATCGTATAATCATCGGTGCAAACATGTGACATTTAAACGTGTAGCTTCAGCTTAAGGGTTTCAATTTTGGCTATTGTATGCACTGAGAGCGACGTCTGATCTGAATTGCTCGGCTATTTACACTATATATAATTGGGACAACAAAAGCAAGCCAGCGACAGCAGCAGCAGCTGGGGCAATGAAAATGGGGCAATGAAAACTTAACTAAGTAAATACATACGTACATAAATATATATACATATATCCAACTATATACATACATGTACATATATGTATGCATAAGTATGTGCACGCAAATTGCAGTGATATAATAAGTATTCGGGTGGTTCACCAATTAATTATCATATCTTATGTGCCCTTTAACTATGCAAATTGAAAGCCAGCAACATTTTGTGGCTATAAAAAACTTAATCACAATAAACTCTGCATATTATTTATGTATTTATGTATGTTATCTGTGTCTGTTTACATGACTTTGCTAACTCAAAACGCTGCTCTTTGAAGAATTCTTTAGTATAAATAAATGTAACACATCTGAACTCATTTTCATTGTTTTCAATTTTTCTTTTACGTACGTACACACCTAGAGCCATGTAATGATATACATACAAACATTATTATACAACAACTTTTACTCATTGTTTATTTGCGAATTTTATTTATTCACTTTTTACCTTATTTCTTTGCCGATTTTGTGTATTTTTCTTTTATGTTTGCTTTTTATAGGTTACGGGTCGACGTTTTGCGTTTACTAAAGTTATTTAGGCGTTGATTTTCTTTCTGGCCGTTTTACTTTATCTTCTTCTTTATTTTATGTGTTACACTTGTTTCATGTTTTGTTTTTGTGCTTCGCAACGAATTTAATAATGTACGCTTTTTTCACTTGCTAACGTTAAGAACGGTATAAAAACAATAATAATTATAGCCTGAACGGCACGATGAGCTCAGTCGATTTAGCCATGTCCATGTATCTGTCCGTCTATCCGTCGGTCTGTATTCATATGTACGAACTAGGCTCTTCGTTTATGCGTTATTGAACTGAAATTTTGCAACCGTCCTTTCCTACAGGAGAATCTGCTCATTTGTAGGAAACGCCAATAATGGATTACAATAGCATATAGCTGCCATTCAAACTGATCGATTAAAATCCATAAGATACCCTTTGATGCTATGAGAAACGCTCCTATGCAGGTTTTTATAGCTTCGAGCCAAGTTAATGTTTTTTTCTTGTTTTATATGGCGTTTTAAATATATATTAGTTGGAATGAAGAAACACTCACCCACCTGCCACGTCTATTTGGATAGAAGATACACAATTATGCGCTTGTACACGGCCGAGCGTTCCGATTTGTTTTTGCAAAGTGCGCCAATGCTTCAGTACTAAAAAACTACTTATTTATTTCAATATAGACGTGTGTGTCAATGCGAACACTTCTTTCAGTAATCCGTTCAGGTGTATTGTAGCAGAAGCACTGACGTTAATAACGGTAAACACGATGAGAACAGTGACGATGACGTCGACTATGGCTGCGACGACAACAATTAAATGACGCAGGATGTTGTTGCTAGCTTCATTTCCGGGTGCGCTGCTCGGCACCGCTGTGGATATGTGGCAAGTATGTTGCCTTCACCAACACTACTTGAAAATATTGCAACACAGCTTTAAAATTGTTAATGCGTTACCGTTAACTAAAGGCTAGTTGGTCGAATTGCTGCTGCTACACACTTCTATTCCTCCCTAAGGCGCTGTTTTAACGCTTTAAAAGTCGTCGGTATTGAAAAGCCAACAGATGTAGCAATATATATATATTGCAGTGCAAACCCGATTTTTTATAGATTCGAAGTATTCGTTTTTTTTTTTTTGTTCCAGTTTCGCCGATTTTATGCAAATTTATCTCATTAGCGGAAAATTTTAGTACTCACTTAAATGCTTATACATTTGAAATTGTTTTTTTTTTTTCTAAACAAAAAATGGATACGCGTTTAGAAAATCTTTTGACACCAGACAATTCACTTTCCGTAGTGCAAAAATAAATTCACCAATTTTATTTATATTTTATAATATTTTTAGGTTGAAAATTAAAGTTTCATTTTTATATTTTTCAATGTGAAAAAACTCGAAACTTTTCTCTGCTCAGCTCCTTTGTTAAAATTCCAATTGTATGTTGTATTGAAAATTTAACGAATTTCGATTTTAATTCAATTTCCGGCGCAAGTTGTTTTCTATATAAAGTGATTACCGTATATTATGTAATAATCCCGTTAAATTTCTTTTGCAAACTTGCATTTTTTCTTCATATAATTTTGTACAAAATGAAAATTTTCACATTCTTCTTCTTCAATTTTGGCGTACTTGCGTAGCTGTGACGTTATTTCTCTAAAATTTTCACCCGAACTGATTTTCTACCTTTCCGACCGTGCGCTCTGAGGCAGCATTGTAAGTTTTCGCTTGGCTAAACGTAGTCATCGTTGTCGCAGTCGAGCAGCACTCGGTCGACGTCGCCACTCAGCGCAGTGTTGATATTTCCACACAAACAGAGACAGACATTCTATGGTGCAACGTAGCACAGGAAAAATCAATCTTTTTCTCATTTCATTTTTGCCTTCACATTCGCCTACTCACACGCATACACACAAATATATTTCTATACATCTATGGGGCGATTCACTACCCCCACTGCATGTGTAGCAAAGTGGGTGCTACAACCACCCTCTGAACGATACAGTGAATGCTTTCGGTGTTCATTTCAAAAGTTGCCAAGTTTATTTTTGCTCTTAGTTAAATTTAACTTCAAAGCTACGTTTACACAATTGTGGGATAGTACGGTGAAGACACGTGTGATAACATAGAGTACATGTAATTAAATAAATAATTCTTTCCATAACTTTATTTCGGAATAATATGATTGGCGGAGCTTAAATGAAGGGCTCTTGAAAGGAACTGAAAAATATGTAATATATACCATGAATATGCAGGAGAGTCGGGTTAGGCAAGTTCCATGGCAGTTTGGTCTATAAAAGCTGAACAAATACGGGTTCTGATCCGGTCAAGGACTGTCAACTTAGCAGCATTCTTCAACGATATATGGGGTATATTTTCTGCCGTTATAACAAGAATAACATACTAAATTTAGTGATTTTTGACATTTTCTCGGTTCTTGTTGGAATTCGTTTCCTACGAAAGTCAGGTGTTAGTTAAGAATTGACCCGGATTTTATTCGACCAAATACTGTTGTTTCGAGAAGGAGGAAGAAATCCGTATTTCAAAATTTATAAATAAATAATTATACTAGGTTCACAGAGCATGTGCTTAGGTTACGATCTGTGCATGCTGATCATATACTTATTTATTTATTTATTTTAAGTATACATACGCCAAACGGCTTTATACAACTATATACAACTTATTTTAAGATATTTTTTTCCTATCCAATCCTGAAATGGATCAGATATGTAGCCTTATCACTACAACTACAACTTATCTACATAACTCGTTCCGGTAAAGCTACAAGGTATATTTACACATAGTTTATTGTTAGAGTCCTGCTTGTGGAGTTATAGCTCTAGGTTGAACGATCAGCAAATTGTTTCGGCCAGTAGAACCTGTTATTTTTCGCTACTGCATGGAATACTTCCTTAATATTTTAGTGTTGGACTGCGCACAGCTTCATTTATTTAGAACAAAATATTTGGGTCCTTCTCATAATAGAAAACTGGCAAGCATTTGAAATCACATAAATTTTTATAAACATATTTACATATGTATGTGGCAGTTCTTTAACATAAATGTATGTATTTGATTAAACAAAAAATATTTCACTATTAACACCAACTCTGTGAGCGAAGTTATACTAAACAAAATACTCTATTATGTACCAACAAATGTGAAGGTTTAGATATTAATCTTAGGTTAATACATATATTATTACATTAAGCAACTTTTTTAAATAGAACAGCATATCTTCAAAAAGTTACATAAAATATTCTCAGCAAAGGATTTTTTAACTTTTCGCACAAAATCATATTTACGCCCACATATAAGTCTGTGGGGGCGTGTACACCTACATAATACCCACAATGCATTGCATTATATCGATTTTAGTAAATAGTTAATCCAAATAATTTTGAAGAACAGAATTTTGTATTCAACTCAGTAGCAAGATATCCAATTGGATTTTAAGTAAACAAACTCACAGCTGTTTTGCAGGTCTTCTTCCCATTCTTATCTAAGCCGTGACAAACATGGCGCAGCAGTTATAAAATCACAATCATTTACTTCCTCCTAATTAAATTCCATCACATACACGAGGCTAGTAGGTAATGTGCGCATATCGAAAACTCCAAACTTATCTACTTAAGTATATTTATATATGTTGAAAAACATTAATTAACAGTTTCGCACCTTTTATTATTTTTGCTTCTTTTTCTCGGTTCGATCTGCTCCAATTGTTGCTACGTTTATTATATTCACTTGAAAATACACATGCAAAGATATTCGCTTAGCGCACTGCTTTTATTAAATTAATTTTCTTATATAAATAGTTTTAGAACTTCATTCTTTATTTATAAAAACATGCACAATAAATGAATTTTTTTTCGTAATCGCTAAAACCACTTTCCTAGAATTTCCCCGACCAAAAACCGAGCCGCACGAAATCAAAAATCTTAATGAAAAATGTCCCAACAAAACTTATAAGTGCTGCCACAAAATGTCCAATCGGAATTAATGGGTCTGTTCGTTGACAAATGGTAATAGGTAAAAATATATTTAACTTGAATTTGCAAAAACATAATATTTCATACAAAAAGAAGCAAGATATGTTTGTTTTTATATATATATATATTCAAAATAGTTTTTTTTAATGCATTTTCATTTGGATTTCTGGAATTTTTTTTTAATTGTTTGAAATATATCTTAAATATCGATACAATCATCAGTAATCGATTATTCCGTAACGACACTGGATCATATGTTAAAGTGATAAATATTTCGGAACAAGTATATTTGTTTTTATAATTTAATAAAGCGTTGAAATATTTAACAACATTCCATATTTTATTTTTGTAATCCACGAAAGTGCTATATACGTACCTTTATTTTGTCGTACTTTGTGTTTAATATAAAAATATGTCTCTATTGGATGTTGACTCATGGTAAATGATGGGCTTTAAGTCGCAATACTGTTTACTAAAGGCTCATTAATAACTTTACAGGTCAAGAGAATGCGAGGCATGCTCAACGCTTAATCAGAATATTATACAAAAATTGGAAATACGTGAAAAGCGTCAAAAAAATTCTTTGGAATATAATCGTCTCACAACTGCCATACAAACTGAGCTAAAGCAGTTCGAAGGTGAAGTCAAGGAGCTCATTCAGAAGCTTAAACTTTTAGAAGCCGCACGGTCCATGTACAGTTTGTTTTAATTATTCTTCAATTGTTATTTAAAGTGTTCTACTGTAAACACTATTCTGTCCCAATATAGAGAACCCGATGAGCTCTACCATAGAAAGCAACAAGTGGAAGACCTTCAAAATCAATTGGCGCAAGTGAACCGAAAGATAACGCAGGATACGCGTGGAGAGCGTGCGGAATTGTTTGCTCAACCGCCCAACTATTTGAACAATAGACCTGAAAGTTCTAATGGAAGCATAAGCCCCGCAGAAAATGCTAGTGATGTAAACACCTTAAAGAACCGTCAAATCGATATATTAGAGCGTCAAAACCGCGGCTTAGAAGTTTTATCTCAGACAATATCGAGGCAACGAAGTCTCGCTTCACAGTTGGGACAAGAAGTCGAAAATCAAAATGGTAGGTGGCGAAATGTATAATGTAAATATATGAGTGTTCGTAAATTATATATAATGTTTAGATATATTGGATAATTTGGCCGATACTATGGACAGAGTTGATGCTCGTGTACATGTCGAAACAGGAAATATTGGCGACATAAATCGAAGGGATAGTACATGGGGTATGTAAAAAGTGCGAATATTCTTATTGACAACATTTTTTATTATTTTTATTTTATAGGTTATTGGCTAGTTATCATCATTTTATTTGTTGCCATTGTTATTGTAGCAGTTATTTAAAATGTGGGTGTCTACGGAATTGGTGTATATTTTTTTCATATAATTTTGCAACGGTATTAACGAAGAAAGTGTATTTAAAATATTGTAAATAATTGTTGGCGATTCGCATTTGCAATGATTTGAAAGTCTCTTGTACCAAAGCGTGAATAACACGATAAACTTGTAGGGTATCTTCACAGAACAAAACCTTAAAAATTTATACTTATATGGCACTTCGCCATTTACTTGCGTCTGAAAAATAAGTTTGTATCAACAACATAAAAAGTTTCATAAATAAAAAAAAGATTTTTTGATCCTAATGTATTTTTAATGCGTATCACTTCAACAATACCCTTATTACATTCAGCTTATTACACTTTAGAGTGACTAATTTTCACTATCAATCGATTTAGTTGAAGATCAAAACATATTTTATCCAAGTTCTCATTTGGGATGTTTAATAATATATATCAATAATTCATGAAATTTTACAATTAAGCTAGATCTGACGCATATGGTACATTGGCTAGGTTTCCAACAGCCGCAACCGACAACTTGGATGAGCCAGCTTTCTTGGCAGCCTATTAAAAAAAAACGTTTTGTATTATATTAATTCATATCGGACGTGTGAAATAAATACCTCTTGCACTTCTTGCTGTGTGACACCATCGACAGCCGACAACAAGGACTCGACGCTTTGTACTTGTTTCAGATGTGCAGCTTGGACACCAATGACATTGATCAAAGAGCTATCTGTGGAGTAACTTTCCAAAATAGCAGCTTTAAGCAAAGCCTTGCCACGGTTGACATCATTAGAAGAGACTGAGCCCGATTTCAAGGCACGTGTCAACGCATCAACAGCCTAGTTCACAAATTATATAAATTAGTCATTGATTACACAACATTTCTTGTGATAACGATTTACCTTGCCAATGTTTTGTCCATCGGTAGAAACCAAAAAGCCGAACAGACCAGCATCTTCATAAGCAGCATTAATGGTCTTGTATGAAACGGATGCATCGGTTACAGCACTTTGCAATGCTTTGCCAAAGGAGCCATTAATATTGCCACGCTTGGTGGCAGCGCCAGATCCTACGGCTTGCTTCAAAACGGCAAATGCCAAAGCCTCCTTTTGGTTAAGTAAAGAACCACCTTGTCCAGCAACAGCGACATGGGCAATATTACCTGCTGTATCCTTGCGTGCATCGCCACCATAGTAAGAAGTGGAGTTAGATTTTCCAGATCCAGAGGCCAATTCGAGGTTCTGGGCAAAACCTGACAGGGTGTTTTGGTCAATACCAACTCCAACAACAGCGCAGCGGCTGGGTGTGAAGGTGTTTGCAACATAGTGGAGCAATGACTCGCTCGACAATTTACCAATTTGATGTTTTGGGATGTAGATCGAGTTACCTAAACCAGAACGGAAAGCGGCCTTGTGCAACAATTCTACAGCACGCTCCTTTATGAAGATTGCAAATGATTTTAATTATAATTTACGCAGTTCAAAAACTATTTATATTTTACCTGTGGTGAAACAGACGACACCTGAGTGCGTAAAAGTGGAATATTGTCAGCAAGCTCCCATGGCTTAAAAGCTGGCTGTACAAGGTCCTGCAAATAACGCAATCCTGTCTCGATTTGATTGGCTGTAGTTTCAACGGTGTAAGTAACCAATTCACGGTCGTTAGACGCACTCAAACTACCGCCAACTTGTTGGATATTACGAGTTATAGCAAAAGCAGTAGAGTTCTTGGTGGACAAATTAGCAGCGATGCGTAACAAATGTGCAGCTCCTTGGTTTTCGTAGCTTTCATTTCGAGATCCAGCACTAAAAATAATACACACAATAAGTGAAGGGGTTTCATTTTTTAAGAGTTTACTCACCGTAAAACAATGGAAACACGCGTAATTGGCAGAGAAGCTTCGGCAGTGGCGACCACTAATTTATTATTCAACACAGTTGATTGGACTTCAGCTGCTTGGCCCAAGGGGCGTGGACACTGACTTGCCAATCCGCGTTTCTTTAAAATTTAGAAAAAATAAAAACTATTAATTTTTGCTAAATGACAGATAAGTATGTCGCGAAAATTGTTTTACGTAACCACGGTTCACAGAGTTTTGGGTTATCAAACTTTTAAAAAGACTGTAATATATTAACTTACTGCAATCGAACGGAGGAAAGGCGCTTTATTTGCGTTGCATGCCATTTTTTCGAATATATTCGTTTATTTCTAAGGGCAAGGATTAAATCCAAAAAATATCAGTATTGAATAAATTTTCTTATTCGGCCCAGTCCTCACACTACACTTGACAGCAAAGACTTTGTAAGTGCTGCCAAAAATATAAAAATGGGTGATGCCAAACTTCTTTTGACATTTCACAAAATGTCACTGGAATAAATTTAACAATTCCAACCAGTTAAAATGATGTGATATAATTTTAATATAATTTTAGTCTATATAGCCTATATAAATGTTTTGCATTAAAATTTATAACATTTTCTGTCAATAATTAATTATTTAAAAATTACTCTTTCTTAACTAATATATGTTTATAAAATGAAATGGCAGTACCGTCATAGAAAACAAACAAAAACAAATAATTCATTTGTCATTTTACAAACGTCATTATAAAATGTACAACTGGTGAAGTATAGAAAAACTAGTGAATTGTGTTTTGTGCTGTTTAATGTTTTTACAAAAGCGAAGTTAAATACCTAATATTAAACGCTTATTTGTCTACGATATTTAGTGAAAAAGAATTAAGATCTTATAGTGAAACAAATCAACAAAAATGGCATCATTCTTCAACAATCCATTTTCAACTCCAATTGGACAACGAATAGGTAATTAAATTATAAGAAATTGGTGATGTTTTACAAAAAAAAAGTCCACAAATTTACATATTTACAAGAGTATAAACAATAAGCACATATTTTGTTGAGCAATAGGTATTACAAATATTTGTAATAGATACGATAATTGACTTTTCACAATACTAGTCGGCATACATATGTTTACATGTATGTGTATACTCTAATATTTAGTTGGAAATAGTGCATCAAAGCTTGCGGAAATATATAGCAACAACTTGTCTGTTTGGTTATATACTATAGTATTTGTTTTATTTAAATGCCTAATTCGCAATATTGCGTTGCACAAATGTACAATTCATACATTCATTTAGGTATATGCACCTATAACCTGTGTGTGTTCGAAATGAATTTCAATATTGTTGACTCACGCCATTGCACTTGCGGTGAGCAAGGGAACCCTTTAACCGACGTTATCTATCATATACACAATTTGTTATTGTATCTTTTTTAGTATTGTATACGTATATACATATGTTTATAAATATACCAAAGATTAGCTTGTTATGCTGATATGACACATGATATGCGATTAACAAGACCTATCTGAATCCAACTAACTGCAATTCATAGTGTGGAAATATAAAAATATGTGTTTTTTATGTTTTGAAATAATTTTAATTTTTGCAACCATTAGGAGCAACTTTCTGCACAAAGACTTTTGTCTGTAAAAGCAATACAAAACACATTGTTAACTCTAATCCATAAAGTATTTTGTAGATAAGCAAGTAATATAATAACAGATATGGCAAATGCTTTTCTTATAAATACTTTAAAAGCACATACTTATCTATTTATACATACATATACTCTTTAACTGTTATTTACCTTTATGAAGCATATGTGGGATAATTAATAATGTTTTTATTCATGTATTTAATCATTGGTATGTAACTAGAAAAACCATTATAAATCTAAAAGCGCATCTTATTTCTAATACGTGCTTTTACTCAAAAAAATATCGCACTAATGTGCTAATTTTGTGTTAATAATAATATTCAAAAATCACATTTAGCGGTTAATCAGATTATTTGCCAATATATTTAACACTATTGCAATGAATTTTAGCATTTTTTATTCCATAATACAAAATTCAAACTAATGTCTGATAATTGGTTTTTTGTTCTTTCTAGAGCAAGCTACTGACAGTTCTTTGGCATCCGAGAATTGGGCCTTGAATATGGAAATATGCGACATGATTAACGAATCTTCGGACACGGCACGTGACGCCATGAAAGCCATACGCAAAAGACTGTCACAAAATGCCGGCAAAGATAATCAGGTTATTATGTATACCTTGACCGTACTCGAGACGTGCGTTAAAAATTGCGGTAAAGCATTTCATGTGTTAGTTGCTCAAAAGGACTTCATTCAAGAGCTAATCAAATTAATTGGCCCCAAAAATGACCCGCCAGCGGTGATGCAAGAAAAAGTATTAAGTTTAATACAAATCTGGGCAGATGCTTTTAAGAATCAACCCGATTTGAATGGTGTTACGCAAATGTACATGGAGTTGAAGAATAAGGGTATTGAGTTTCCACAAACAGATATCGAACATTTAGCACCCATTTACACACCACAGCGTGTAAGTAGCGCTTATTTGAAGTCAATAAACTATTTCTAAATTCGTTGCTTTTATTTACAGAGTGTACCTGAGCCACCGCCACAGGTTGTTCAACAGACAATTTCACCACAACACGCTATACCCATGGCGCCCCATGTAAGTTGCATAAAATATATTTGCAAATCAAAATTATTGTATGAGTATTTACTTTTTAGAATAATGGACCCACCGTTTTGAGTGCAGAACAAACAACTAAGCTGCAATCTGAATTGGAAGTGGTTGCACATAATATGTCCGTGTTGGGCGAAATGTTGACCGAATTAAAACCAGGGCAGGAGGATCCAGACGACTATGCTCTACTCACGGAATTGACCGCTACGTGCAAGTATGTAGCAACTACAAAAATATTACATAAGAAAAAATGTATCTAAAGTAAATTATTTGCAGAGAAATGCAGGCCAGAATCGTCGATTTAATCGGACGCATCAATGACGATGAGCTCACCGCTGAGTTGCTACGTCTTAACGATGAATTGAACAATTTATTCTTGCGCCATCAACGATATGAAAAGAATCGAACTAGCAGTAGCGCAACTTCGCCTTCGGCCATTTTGGGTGCTGCTATTGGTGTGCCACCACCCACAACTAGTGCCTCACAAGCTAGTACAATACCAAATGATTCACGTCTAATAGATCTGGATGCGCGTGCTGAGAAATTATCAAATACATTCAGCGCCATGAGTAAGTACATGTTATATTTTTTTAGCTTATTTCATTACAAAAAGTATTTAACTTTTAGGTACCAACCCAGCTAAGCCGTTAAACAAAGATATTGATGAGTTCGATATGTTGGCACAATCACGGACCGACACTAATAAGTATAAAAAAATTCTTTATTGACACATGTGTGTTTATAAAACAATTTGTGTCTCTTTCGTCGTAGTAAAAGTGATCTGCTAAAAGACATTCCCACTGTAGATGCGGCAGCAGGCAGCGTCAATTTGCCATTCAAGCGCACCAAGGAAACTGCTGTTGTTAGCAAAGTGAGTACACATTTTAACACTCCCTTAATCAGTAGTTGTAGGTATTTTTAATGATATTAAACATCTGCTTACATCTGTCTTTATGTATTTTACTGTATTATATTATATACATTTTTCGTTACCATATTTTTTCATTTCAATTGCTTTGGTGTTGTATTAAAAATTATATTCTTTGTTTTGTCATATTTTTCGGTTGTGTATTCAATACAAAAAAAAAAATATATTTCGTGTTTCGTAAACAAAGCCGGCAAGAGAAAACGAAGTTGATGAAATGGAGGCATGGTTAGGCAGTTCTGTAAGTAATCAGGTTAAACCCATTTATTTTATGTTTATTAAATAAATTAAGGGCATGCATATTTATACACATTTATGCGTTATTATTACAAGCAAACCATGCATACACATTTGAGTTTATGAAATCCCTATTAACAAATTAACATTGCAGAAGGAAGGCGCTGAAGGCTTTGAGGAAACCCTAACTAGTACCGAATTCGATAAATTCTTGGAGGAGCGTGCAGCAGCTGCCGAAAATCTTCCCAATATAGCGGCTGCCAATACGAATAGCAGCGTCACTAGCAACGCTGGTGCAGATAATCAAAAGAAATCGTCGACTAAAAAACCTGGTGATGATGATTTGCTACTTCTATGAGGATGCAACTCCGATAATCGCGCACATAAAACATAACCATTTTTTAAATGTCTATAGCTAGCATTAGTAAAATGCAAAAAACTAAATTGTATTTATTATAATTTGAAATAACGTCAGAGTTGGCAAATTATGTTTCCCAATATGTTATTTACTATATAAGTATTGTATTGCAGCTAAATGTATGGCATATTTCTTTTTCCTGCACATGCACATAAATTTAGGCATTGAGACTGCGCGCTCATTGTGAAAACCCTAAAAAAATATTGAATGAATTCAGCTGTTGCATTCATTTTTCATGCTGGTAATATGTGTCCAGTACTTTTTTATATAAATATATTTACTTGTGTATCAACAAAAACACACTCACCTACACATATTGACCAAAGCTCAAAGTTGAATCTGTTTAACTTTTGTACATACATACATTCATACAAATATTTATGTAAATGTATTGAGTTGAAAGTTCTGTAATTCGATAAAGACTAAATGTATTATTTCCTTACTATATTTGCGTGCATTGCATGTCTTTGATTGTTAACATTTTCTAGTAATTTTTTGTGTATATTTTAAGTTTTGTTATATAATATAATTCAGTTAATACCAATTGTAATTAATATCCATATTATTTGCTTATATATTATTATGCTTTGATGTACATACATATACAAAAACACATACATATTAAAATATTCATACATTTATATACATATATGCACATAATGTATTGGCTAATGGTGATTTCAAAAACGAAAGAAAAAAATTAGTGCATTGCTGGTTTTCAGTAAAAAAAAAATCTGAAATTGTGTTTATGCAATTCAAAGATAAAATTGTGTATTCATATTAACTTAATAATTATAAATTTAATTTACAATCATTTTATGAAAGAAAACTATAATGTTTAAACATAATAAATACTACTACTATACAGTACTTTGTTTGTTGTGATTTACATTTGACATGCGTCAAGGAGAATTCGAAAACCCGTCACTACAGGTATGCATGCCATAGAAGCCGAGTTACTCTCTAATTGCATTTATTCCGATATATATGTATATATATAAAGGGTGATTTTTTAAGAGCTTGATAACTTTTTTTAAAAAAAAAACGCATAAAATTTGCAAAATCTCATCGGTTCTTTATTTGAGACGTTAGATTGGTTCATGACATTTACTTTTTGAAGATAATTTCATTTAAATGTTGACCGCGGCTGCGTCTTAGGTGGTCCATTCGGAAAGTCCAATTTTGGGCAACTTTTTCGAGCATTTCGGCCGGAATAGCCCGAATTTCTTCGGAAATGTTGTCTTCCAAAGCTGGAATAGTTGCTGGCTTATTTCTGTAGACTTTAGACTTGACGTAGCCCCACAAAAAATAGTCTAAAGGCGTTAAATCGCATGATCTTGGTGGCTAACTTACGGGTCCATTTCTTGAGATGAATTGTTGTCCGAAGTTTTCCCTCAAAATGGCCATAGAATCGCGAGCTGTGTGGCATGTAGCGCCATCTTGTTGAAACCACATGTCAACCAAGTTCAGTTCTTCCATTTTTGGCAACAAAAAGTTTGTTAGCATCGAACGATAGCGATCGCCATTCACCGTAACGTTGCGTCCAACAGCATCTTTGAAAAAATACGGTCCAATGATTCCACCAGCGTACAAACCACACCAAACAGTGCATTTTTCGGGATGCATGGGCAGTTCTTGAACGGCTTCTGGTTGCTCTTCACCCCAAATGCGGCAATTTTGCTTATTTACGTAGCCATTCAACCAGAAATGAGCCTCATCGCTCATCGGACACGGACGCGAAACACATTTCGAACCGAACACTGATTTTGGTAATAAAATTCAATGATTTGCAAGCGTTGCTCGTTAGTAAGTCTATTCATGATGAAATGTCAAAGCATACTGAGCATCTTTCTCTTTGACACCATGTCTGACATCCCACGTGATCTGTCAAATACTACTGCATGAAAATCCTAACCTCAAAAAAATCACCCGTTATTTCAAAATTTTTACATAAAATAAATATATTAATATTATTATAAATTAAGATAGAACTTAAGTCAACCCTAAAAATTAGTATCAAAAGTAAGAAGTTGCACAAAACCCATAAATTCATTGATTGTGATTTATTTACATTGGCCACCAAACTGTCGGAACATTGTGTTTGCAGTAAAATTTCACAATATTTTACTATCCTAAATTTTTACTTGAAATAATGGATTCCGTTTACTTGAAAAAGATATTGCTGAAAAATTTGGAATCTGATAAAAAGTGCTACATATATTTACATAGTGAATGGGATCAGAAAAAGCTTGTCAAATTATATATAAAAGACTCGTCTACACAGCATTGTTATGAAGGAAAAATAGAAGTTAAAGATTTCGAGGAGGCTGCAGAGGAACTTGATATATCACTGGACGAATATCTGGATGTGCTTAAGAAAGTGCTAACTACAGATATTGGTTTGGATGGTTTTGAAATTGAGTTGGATCACGAAAATAAAATAATGCGTGTGAATAGAACCAGAGATTTACACATTATGTATGTGGAAATACAATTACAGGAAGCTAATAAAAATTATGATATGCTGGATATTGCCTTACAAAAAATCAATAATGAAAAGTCCAAAAATGAAGATCAGGTAATAGAAAAAGCATTATCCAATGCAATCGGTGCAGTTGAAAAAGTGTTGCTAGAAAAAGAGGAATGGAAAGAGAAGATGCTGGCCAAATTTCTTCTGATATTAAATGAAAAGAAAAATAAAATAGCCAAGTTGGAAATTGAATTAGAAAAGGTAAGCAAAGGAGGACGGAGTAACAGTAATGCACAAATGGATATTCAGGACAGTAGTGACGATGATTTTACTGCTTCTACACAACCGCTTACGCTTCCAGAAACAGTAGCATAATAAAAGTTGTAGTTAAGGATGTACAATAAGATAGCTTAAGTCGAATGTGTCTTTCAAAATACATATATACAAATTATATGTTAATTGTTATAAATTTATTCTTTGTATTTGTATTTAATAAAAATGTGAAAAAATTTAATTTATGTAATAAAACCTTAATGTTAGTTTAAATAGCTTACAACCCTTCTTGGACCCGAACTTTATTTCAAAATGAATACGGGATATGTTAGTATTTGCAAATGATGTTTATTTTTTGAACTTTCCTCTATCCCAGTTAATTCTATCCAACTTTTCATTGTTACTCAGCAAACAATAACGAAATAAATAAAAAATAGAGCTTCAGTTTTTGAATTCGAAAAGAATTGCAATTGTTTGTTTACCAAAGTAATGTAACATCTGTTATCCTTTCACCCCATTCACAATAGTAATAATTATTGGAGTCCATTTTTTTTTTTTCAAAAATAGTTAGTTCAATATTTTTAAAGTAAAATTTATTTATACAAACATTGTAAGACTTTTTCGGTTCCTAAATTCCAACAATTATGCACATGTATACAGAAATTTAAATACTGATGTACCTGCTCCAGTTTTTCCAAACACCTGCCGATCTGATTGTGAATTATTGCGCGGTTAATTGCATAGTAGATACCACATTGTTGTCATGAAAAATGTCAAAGTCAGTTTAGCTTATAATTAATTACAAACAATTATTTTATCAACTGGACATTTAACAGCTAAAATTTAATATTTTTTCAACTTGTAACAAAATATAAAAACATCGCGGTATCGCCGTGTAATGAGTGATTCAGATGATACTGATATTTTACTATTAATACCACCGAATTACTTTGCCACTGCTACCCCGGAGGAATTGGAAGAGTTTCAAATCATACATCCTGTAAGGAGTTCAGCTACAGCGTTTACCCGCGATGTCAATTACATGAATGAATATATTGGCCACAGAAATCATTTAAATCACTCAGAAAAGAATATAAATGAAATGGAAGCGACACTTACAGAATCGAATACCAACATTGAAGGCGCAAGTGACCAGCGAAATATGGAAATGTTTGTTGCGAATAAATATACGGAGCTAAACGAAATCAACTCACGCTTGAAATTGCTGGAACGTGAAAAGGATTGCCGTTTTACAGCCGCTTCAGACATATCCACCATATCGAATGGCACACAAGCAGCACGGCTTAATAGGGAAGGGCTGGTCCATTCCACACCTAAATGTTATACCAACACTGAACGTCTTTATAACAAGGATGCTGGCGGCATTTTGAACGAAATTGACAATTTCCTAGGCGATCGAAATTGTGATGTGTACCAGCAAGAGGCCAATAATCCGAATCCAATAATAGCAAAACCTCAGCAAATAAAAAATCGATGTCAACAAGCATATCCCGATGTAAAAACCACTTTGGGAGCTGATGTGAATTTAATAAGTTTAAGTGAAATCTGGGGCAAAAGTGGTCAGGGCACTGCCATTGCTTGTGCTGCCCCACAACAGTCTGTGTATATAGAAGAACAATTGCGTCGTCAGCATCTTGAACGAACGGTACACTCTTTGCAAACGCGCTTACTCGAATACCAACAACGGCTGTCGGTGGCTATAGAAGTGGATCGTGCCAAAGATGCAGCAATATGCAACGCACAATCAGAATGTAAATCGTAAGTACCACCAAACCTTTATGCTGAATTGTTGCAATTATTCGAAAATATTTTTTACAACTGTTTATATGAATATTCGTTGAACAGCTTGGATGCGGAAGTCAATCAACTGCGTGAAAAAGTTTCGAAACTAGAAGCAGACAATACTCAGTATGGTACTAAACTAGAATCACTACAAAAGGAATTAGCGCAGGCTTTAAGCTTAGTAACTAAATTTCAGGATAAAAGTGAGAAGCTGGAAAATGAATTATCGACAACTTCCAGGTAGTAATTTTTAAAAAATTTCATCTATTTGAGTCAATCCATTACGCATAACAATTCTATTATTTTCCAACTAGAAAAACGAACGAGTGCACAACTATGTATAAGCAACAAATAGAAGAGCTTGAACTAAACATTCACGGCTGTAAAAGATCGGAAGAATTCGCTATCAATGAGTTAAACAAATTCAAGGATAAACTAGTGAAAGTGGATTATCTAAATGAAAAGGTAGAACAAATGAGTAGCAAAAAGGAATATGCATATATTTATTCTTTGCATTTCAATAATTTGCAGCTCAAAACACGCTGCGACGAACTAGAAAAGGATTGTGGTACATTAAGAAATCAAAAGGAATTGTTGCAAGAATTTCAACAGAAGCAAAAAACCCGCGCAGACGCACTAGAAACACAGCGAAAAGCACTGCAAGAAAAAGTAACGGCGCTTACAGAGAGCGAGGTAAACAATATTTTATAAATTTAAAAATTAATCGATGCATAACAAACTTTAAAATTCAGATAAATTTGAAGAAAAAAATGGAACTTCAACAAAAGACACTAAAAACACACTACCAACAACAATTAGAAAATGCAGTGGACCAGAAAATGAAGGAATTTCAACAGCAATTAGACAAGAATGAGGAAATACTAAAAATAGAGGCGCGTGAACGTGAGCGTTTAATCGCTGAACGCGCCGTCAAACAAATAGAACTAATTAATGAGAAAAACGAAATGGAGCTGAATTTGCTGCAAGAGAAACAAAAGGAAGAAGTTGAACTGTATCGCATACAACTGGCGAACGCCACAAAGAAAATAGAAGACTTGGACAGTAAACTGAATGCTTACAAAACAAAAAGGTGGCGTAAATTTAAATTTTCTTGAAATAATATTAACTAAAAAATGTCCTTCAAATAACATTAACTAAAAAAAATTGTTTGATTTCAGAGCTGTCATCGCGGAAAAGTTACACGATGTCATGGAAGATCAGTGGCAAAAGGCATTGGAAATATTGACATCGCCGAGCAATCAGTCACAACAAATAAGCAATAATACAGATTGCGAATCACCGGCAAACAATGAGAATGAACTAAATAAAGACGATAGTAATTACAGAACGCCTAAAAAGAATAAAACGCGTGATCGCATATTGAAAATCAAAGAGAATAATCTAAATAATATCAATGAGCGAAAGTCTTCGCCCGAACCAATGGACAGACTGCAGGCTTACATTGAATTGGTTTGTAAAACGCCTTCTAAGTGTATATAATTGTAATTTAATTTATTTTTGATTGCAGTTATTGAGCAAATCGCCTAGTGAATTTGATAGATTGGATGAAATCCTAGCTTTAGCTAGTAAAACAAAATCGTCCACATCCAATACCAAATCGGATAAACACATGAATTTCTGCAAGCCACCATGGCGCGGATAACAGTCTTTCGTTTAAATTTGCCACAGCAAGCATGTTAGGGTTTGATGCTGGAATGTATGCATACAAAAAGTACAAAGTGTAGAAGTATTCGTGCTTTAGACGAGCTTGTGCGCAATTATGTGTTTAAATAAAAAAATGTTTTGTTTTAAATTTTCTCATTCTATAGAAATGCCTTGCCACCATAATTTACTTGTACTAAATAAGTATTTTTGGTTAATAATTAACATGATATTACTTAATATTAATAATTAATGTTTTATACTCGCGATTTATTTATTCATAATGCGAAAAAATAAAAATAGTTGCACTCTATTTTGGTTGGATTTATGTGTAAAAATCAGCGTTGCAAATGATGTTTTAAAAAATTATATAAATCAATTCTTTTTCTATTTTTTAGGACTGATAATTTTTTTAAATTAAAAATAAATTTTTAATTCCAAATAGCGGATTGAAAAGTACAAAAAATGTTTGTGATCCCAAATACCGGATTGTAAAATAAAAAAAAAAATGTTTATTTCAAAACCAGAAAAAATGTTAACTTCGTTTGAATCGAAGCTATAATACCCTTCACAGGGCAATTTCCTACAGTTTAAATATAATATAAGTATACTATATTTGCCAGTTTGTATGGCAGCCATATGTCGTAGTGGTCCCAGCTGAACAACGTGTCTTCAAACAAACAAGTTTGCCATATAATAACTTGATTTTAATAAGTCAGTTTGTATGGCAGCTATGTGTTATAATAGTCCGATCTGAACGATATGTTCGGTGGTTTTAGCATTAACTTAGAAAACATTTTACGCAAAATTTCGTGGAAATGCCTTATCAAATAAAAAAGTTGTCTATACAAGCACTTGGTTTTGATCGGTCAGTTTGTATGGCAGCTATATGCTGTAGAAGTCCGATCTTAACAATATGTTCGGAAATTGAGTAGTTGCCTCAGACAATAATCCATGCCAAATTTTGTGAAGATATCTTGTCAAATGAAAAAGCTTGCCATACAAGGACTTGAATTTTATTGTTCAGTTTGTATGGCAGCTACATGCTATAGTGGTCCATTATGGCTGGTTTCGACAAATGAGCAACTTCTTGGGGAGAAAATGCGGTGTGCAAAGTTTCAATTCAATATTCCAAAAAATAAGGGACTGGTTGGATTATGTACAGACCTCCAAACATGACAAAATCGACTCGTTTTTTCGTATGCATACATATATTGTTAAGATCTCCGACGTTACCTTCTGGGGTTTACAAACTGCATGACAAACTTAATATACCCTGTACAGAGCATAAAAATAAAGAAAAAAATAAAAATCTTAAAAACTTACCATATTGAAGAGACATTCTTTACAACAATAAATTATTGGAATTACTGTAAAATGTGATTGCTTTTTAAATATATTATCTGTGTTTTAGTGAGTGTTTTTTTCTTAAGCTTATGCTGTATAATTCATCACGCCATTACTTATATGCTATTTGCGGAAATTTCGGCGAATTTCCATAGAGTCCCTCGGTTTCCCACACCTGTATGTGCGAATCTTTAGTTAGCGCCACCAGGTGCTGATGTGTTGAGTAAACGATGCTAAAGGGGGAAAAAGTGTAATTATTCACCACACATTTTTCACTTATGTAATTGTTGTTACCTTCTAATATTTGATATGCCTGTGATGATTTCGCTGACAAAACTCAAATTCCAGCTGGACCACAAACGTATGGTGCCGCCTTCAACAGCGGTGGCAATGACATTAACACCCACACCCTCCTTGATGTACGAATAGGTGGCCGCCAATATACGATCCTCATGCACGATGTGTTGCACATAACGGGCATTTACCGTATGCAAACGCAAGATGGATTTACCATTCGGATTTACCGACACATTGACGAAATCCTCGAGACTCTCCTCGGTCACCTCGAAGCACTCATCCGGCGCCGCTGATGTTGCTTGGTCAGCTGAGCTAACACCGCTAGTTTTAGGATTTTGTCGCTCCGGCGATGTCTTTTGCACCAACTGCTGCGGTGTAGTGTGCACAGTGACAATATCACCCAATGTGGGACTTATGGTAACCACCGTTATTGGTGAGTGATGTATCTCCGCAGGTCTATCAATTGTGCGCACATAATTCCAGCTGGCAAATGAGGAATATGTTAAAATTATAAGATTTTATAGCACAAAGTATGGAACTCACTTGTTAAGATCCCAAATAACGGCAATACCATCGCGTCCGGCAGAAACGGCAATTTTGAATTCAACCGACAGACGTATGCTGGTTACCTCGTCTGTGTGTCGCAGCAGTATCGTTGGACCCGTCCATGTGAGATCGGCGCAATCGCGTAGTGGCGCATCTGTCGCTGCGCCGCTTACAGTTGTGCCCAATAAGGGTGTCACGTTGCCAGTATCACTTTCGTCCGAATAAGTTTTAGTCGTCAGCTTGCGAACTGCCGAATTATAGGAGCGTCGCAGACCACGTATATAATTTTGCCTATTCTTAACCGGTCGACTGTTCGACTCAGTGTTGCCGCATTTGTATATACTTATGCGTCCCGATTTGTGACCGAACCACAGCTGATTGGAATTCGGATCGGCCCCGCAGGCGGTGATATCATCGATAACTTGACTGCGTAGTATATTTTTCGGTTTCGTATATAGCTTGTTTAACGGTTGTATACGCACAATGTGATCGTCGTAGTCCCAGGAGATCACGTTGTATGTATCGACCTCGGCACCTTGCATAATGCAGGATTTCATTGGTAGTCCATAAACAGCGTTGGTATTATTGAATGACACTAGATATTCAGCTTCGGGTATTTTATAGATATTACCAAGCGTTGGCGCCGGCAGCTGTGGTGAGCCCAAGTAAACGCCCCACCTTAAGCCACGCACGGTGGGCAATACTTCCTTCGTGCCGAGGCAATAGTTTAGCGATTTCGTTTGTGGATGAGGATTTTTGAATAACTGCCGTGGCATTTGTCCATAGGTTCTGATCATGGTCTCGACAGCTCTGCGCTCTATGGGGTCGACTGTTATTGATTCCAAGAATGACGGGTACGTCTAAAAAAGTAGTTTAAATATATCATATAGATTCTAAATTTTCCTTTATGGCGTCTAAAAATAATTACCGCCGGGTGGAAAACATTTATCGCTTCCACTGCACTTTCACCAGATTGTTTGTAGCCGAAGATCAAATCGATCCAATTATGCAGGTTATTGCGTGTCAATTCTGCCTCCAGTGCCTGACGATGAATGAGCACGAATAGACGCGAATCTCGCAGACACCACGGTGGCAATTGTACGTCTTCAACGCGTTCGCCATTTTGTCGCAAGCCGAAATCGAATCGTTCGAAATTTTCAAAAATTTCCGGTAAACAGAAGAATTCAGGTATCAGCTCTTTAACGTCTGTGGGGCTATCACGGCTCGCCAAATTCCATGTGGTCGTCAGTGAGTGAAATGTGCGATCAGGTAAATCGAAATTATTGTCTGAAAAATAAGTGATGGAATGAAAAATTAGGTACACTCTTAAAGGGTTCCGTTTGGCGCCTAAAATTATGCTGAGCAAAAATTGAAAACTAAATTTTGAGAGTTTTTTAGTGAGCGAGTACTTAAGATTTACCTTGATATCTAAGGAAATAGCTCGTAAAAGGCGGTACACGTACGAGGAAATGCAGCACCGTGCCGGAGTTCGAATAATGCGAGCTATAATGATATGGTTTCAGTGTCAAGGAACCCATGTTAGTCATCGTGTTGTTGAGATACTAAAAAATTAGAAAATTAAATTAAAGTTTGTTTTGAAATACCAAAATCAGGAAAAAAACAAAATACCGTATAGTTGGCGACGTAGTGCTCCTCGTTGACTTCATGCTGCACAGCAACCGGCTTTTCCAGCTTGCGAAAGTTCGTGTTGTCAGTCAAATCCAATATATCCGACGTATAATTGGACAATATCCATGGAAATATGGGATATTGCATGAGATCATTGTAAGTGCGGCCGGCAATTTGATTTAGTGTCATTAAATATTCCCAATTGGTCAGCAAACCCTCGCGCCATTGTTGCGTAATAACGAGTACCTTCGCTTGATCGGGATGCGTGACGATTTTATCACAAAATACATCGTACATAATTTTATAGTCATCTTGATTTTGTAGCGAGAAAAAGAGTGATTGATTTGTATCCAAAAATATTTCGAAAGCTTTCTCCTGATGCTGATAGCGTTTCAACCAAATCTCACTTATACTCGAGATATCACAGTTAATATAGAAGTACTTGCAACGATATGTAGCCATAAAATACAGTTTATGATCGGTTATAATGATTTCACCATCAATCTCGCCATCGACGGGTAGAAATTTGGCAGGGAAATTATAAAGTATTTGCGAGTTGAGCGAAATATTGAGCTGTTGATCATAACTGGATAAAAGATATTCCAGCGGACGCACATATTCGTTGTTGAACGAGGCACTGGTGTTCATAGTAATATCACTGTTACGTAACTCTGTTGTTGTGTTGCTGTAATAATCCTCCATGAAGAAGCGTTTATCAATATCCAAATGGCAGCGGCGCATGCGTGTATGGACTCTCGACGGACCCTCGGTGTCGTCTAACTCCCAAGAGCTGGAGAGTAGAAATGTAAATGTATACAAATGTGTATTGAAAAAAATTAAGAAATAATAATAAAACAAAAATAAAAAAAAAATAAAATATAATAAAAAAATTAAATAAAAAAGACTACAAAATGAATTAAAAGAAAAAACCAAATAAAAAAAATAAAATGAATTAAAAAAATAAATAAATAAGAAACAATAATAAAAAAACGATAAAATCAACTAAAAGAAAAAAATATTAAACATAAACATTAAAAACCAGATAAAAAAAATAATAATAAAAGAAATAAAAAATAAATAAAAAAATTAAATTAAAAAGACAACAAAATGAATTAAAAGCAAAAAACCAAATAAAAAAATAAAATGAATTAAAAAAATAAGAAATAAAAAAATAATAATAAAAGAAATAAAAAATTATAGAGAAATTAAAATAGAAATTAGTTAAATAATTAAGATTTTAATAAAAAGTTTTTCAAAAAATAACATTTTAAACAAAAAAAAAAAACACTTGGAAAACAACAAAAAAATATATTAAAAAATGTTATGATACAAAAAACGACAATTAAAAAATTGATGTAAAAGAATTAAAAACAAAAAACTTTTAATCGGCTGTACTGAACTACAATACCCTTCACAGGAGCATTTCTTATAATGTAAAAAAGTAATTCATGCAGAAACATGATTAGTCAGTTTGTATGTAATACGCTATAGTGGACCGATCTGAATAATTTGTTCGGAGATTGTTGTGTTACCTTGGACATGACGACTATGCCAAATTTTGTGAACATATTTTGTCAACTAAAAAAAAGCTTTCATACAAATACTTGACATTGATCGATCATTTTACATGGCAGTTATATCCTATACTGATCCGATCTGAATAATATATTCGGAGATTGTAAGACTATCTTTTATAATAATCCATGCCAAATATGGTGAATATTTATCGTCTAATAAAAATGTTTGGCATACAAGAACTTGATTTGGATCAGTCAGTTTGTTTGACAGCTATATCATATAGTGGTCCGATATTCGCAGTTCCGACAAAAAAAAGCAGCTCTTTGGAGGAAAAAAGACATGTGCAAAATTTCAGAACGATATCTCAAAAACTGAGGAACATACGGACAGACGGGAATAAATAAAATAATTTTTATTTTTATACTTTATGGTATTTCCGACATATGGAACTTAATATACACTGTTCAAGCTATAAAAAAATATGTCAGTACATACTTTTCCGAACGCTCCTTTGAGTGCCAGGGCGCGCCTTCGTGTGTCATGCGTCGTACGATTCCAAGCCATTTATTGTATATGCTAGCATCGTCATAGTCCTTCAACTGATACATCAGCAGCTTGCGTTCGGAGTTCTTGAAAAACAAGTTTTATATTATTACTATCAAATAATTTACAAAAAATGCGACCAACCTGTAACTCCGCAACACGCCGCGTATTCAACATTGATGACTCAATGCAACTCACAGCCAGCGACTCCAAACGATAAACGGTCTCTTCCAATTTGACTTTCTGTTCAGCCGCTATCGTGGTACGATTCAGCTCAATGCGCTCCAGTTCACTCTCTAAATTCCACGTGGAGTCGTGTTCATTAATACCCAAATGTTTGCAGAGGCGTTCCAAGTTCGGCAATGGCTTCTCCAAATCTTCCAGCAGACATAACCACAAAAACGATTTAATAATCTTGCCATCACAAATAACAGGTGGCGAAAGCCCAGCTTGGCAGGAATTCCAAAGCGCATCGACAATAAAGGCGCGCAGCTCAAGCGGTCGTGACGGTTGCAGACCCCAAGCTATGAAATTGTTGCAACGCTGGCTAGTGGCAATGCTGTACGAGACAATTAATTGGAACAATTCCACCTCTGTGGCGCTTGGCGTGTATTTGGCATCGCAAATGGTGAAGAATTGTGCACAACGGTCGATTAGTAGTCGCAATCGTTCTTTGGTCTCCGCAAGTGATAATGAGGAGTTGGGCAGGGCTATAACTGGAGTAGTACAGGGGTTGCGATAACGTGATAAATTGTATATAATATATGTTTGTACCTTTGAAACTCTTCGGTTCACTTATAGACTCGAAGAACATGCGTATCCAAGCAAATTGCAAGCGCGCTTGCGCAGAGCGTAAATTCTTTATGACCGTGCCAGTGGCGCCCTCGTGCAGGAATGTCAGCATATTGAGTATATCCCAAACGTACTAGAGAAAAAAAATTATAAAAATAATATAAAAAATATAAAAAAATTTAAAAAAAATTAAAAAAATATTAAAAAAATAAATAAAAATTAAACAAATAAGGAAGGCAGCAGGTTGAACGATACCGCATTTGACCCGGGTCAAGTACTTATATTTAATTTATTATTTTAACGAAGTTTAGTTATATATTAACGGTATTTAACTGCCGTTCTCACAATTTCCGAGTCTATCTAAACCGAACGACCCCTAATTTCTAACCGATCGACAACAGTCAACTCGGTAACCCGAATGTACCCGAATTTCTATCCGAGTTTTTACCGAGTCAGCTTCGGATTGTCAGAACGTACACGAAATTCATCTGTCAGAGAAAAGTCCAATCTGAAACCCGAACAGACACGAATTTCTACCCGACTAAGAATAGTCAAGCAGGCAATATTTACGTGGTTATAAAATGTTTTTTTACAGTTACAACAACAAAAAAGTTGATTAACGGTAAAAGGATGAAGTTGTGAATCTGTACATATATTTTCCTACAACTTTCATTCAGTCGTTATATCACCTGAATAAATATGTATGGGAGTATATCTTTGTATATAATACCTTTATTTGTCCCGGCGATTTTAAAGACTTTTCGCCAATCTGCGTCAAAAGCACTATTATCGATTCCTCTATGACGACCTCTACAACACTGGAGCCTAAGTATAGATTGAAGAGCGACTTAATGCAACAAAGCAGCAAACCGGCATCTATTAAAAGTTGTTGTTGTTCGCTTTCCTGCAAATTTGCACAACATTAAATATAAACCAGAAATATATAATATTACAACAAACCATATTAAACATTTTGTAGAGTATTTTGAATGCCTGCGCTTTCAGGCCGCCCTGATTGTTGGACATATTGATGACAACCGACAGTAGCGTATTGATGCCGAAGCGTTCAACGACATGCAAGGGCATATCACAGTTTAAGATCTTCGTTGTGTTATAATAAATGCCAGTGACCCATTCCAAACAGGCTTCGAACATCTGCATATCGGTTGTATATATGGACATTTGATTTGCCAGGTGATGAGGATACAAATTTTTAACATGTTGGTTAATGTCGCTCGGTTGTAGGCGCTTCAATAGCACGGCGAGTAATTTAATGATGGCCGTACGCACGGCACAACTGCTATTGTTGCATAGTACCAATATGATGTCCACTTTGACATAATGCTTCAGGACCTGGCGATTATAAATAGTGAAAATTGTAGTAATGCAAAATATAGCCACTGATCAAATTTGACCCGGACTCTATTTAAACTGTGCAAAACGGAAAGCAAAGGGATTTGTAATAAAATACGTGGAAGAGTAATTTTTTTTTTTTGTTAGTCCGAGTCAAATTTGATCAGATGGTATCAGATGGAATTGTTGGCGGAAAACACCGGGCCTCTTTGAGAACTACGGACCCGGGAGGAATTGTCCCTGATCTTCCCCCTCTCTCCTTCAGTTGATGTTATAACGGTTTATTGTTCATACCTCTTCCACTGCGTTGTCCGGTAGAAGGCAGAGAAAGTTTTTCAACAGTGTCAGCAGGCCCTCTTGCAATGCAATAATACCAGGCCAATTGTAGAAATCCGTCTTCACGAGCAATCTGCTGCGACGTTGCTGCGTTGTGGCCGCTGGCATAGCTGTCAAACCCAGTTGTTGGTTAGGTAGCGTTTCTTTATCCACCTCACTGCCATCCGTAGGCGCTGCGCATGATTGGGTGCTGCGTTTGCGCAGCTTCGTTGTTTCGGCATTTGCCAAATGATTGTGTGAGGCATGTCGCAAACGCTTATGACTAATTCTATGCGGTGTAGAAGCGGTTAGCGCTGACTTTCGTTCGACATTATTTGTAGTTTGTTGTTTCCATACTGGACTTGTTGGTGAATTCCTACTGGGTGTCTGTTTAAATTTCATGCGCCAATTCTCCACATTAACTGGACTGAGCAGGCGTAGCGCTTTCTTATTTAAGCGCGCGCAGTCGGCAACATTTTCGAGGTTATCTTCGAGTTCAAGCAAATTGCGCTTAAATGGTGAGCTCGTCGCGGCTATATGCAGTCTGCGCAGGCGCTTGACGCGCTCATTTTGTTTAGCGTTGAGATCACCGTTATCGATACTTGACGTCGGTTTGTCGACGACAGGACGTTCACGTTTCGATTTACGGCGAAATGGCGTTGTGACACGATCGAAACCGGAAACAGCCGATGATCGCTCCTTCACTGGCGCTAGTGGCGTGAGTAGAAAATAAAATTTCGACCGATCATGTGTGATGTAACATTCGCTGGGCTTTTGCAGCAGCAAACAGAGCTTCATTATTTCATCCATGAGTGATGTGGATGGCGGCGAACCGGCGAAAACGGATAAAATGGCCACAAATGATTCAGCCGCAGTCTTTGAGATGTAGACGGGATTTGGTGATTCGATTACATAAACTTTGCATAAATTAAGTAACTCTTTGAGTAGCCCAGCTTCGCTTAAACGATCCAAATTTAAATCGCGTTGTGGATGTTTCTCGCGTGTTAGCGCTAAAATGCAGTGAAAAAGCATATCTAACACATCGGAGTGTTCGACGCCCGAACGATGCCAATCGGAGTAACGATGTAATACCGATATGATCAGTTGTGGGTACACAACGATAGCTGTGGTAATTTCACAGATTTCTAAGGTATCACCCTTTTTATTGACAATAGGCTGAGAGCAGGCATTATTTAAAATGCTACGCAGAAGATGCACATCTTTCGTGCAGCGATCAGTTTTCACCACATAACCTATAAGGCTCATATAGTTGATGCGTAAAAACTCTGCATACAATTGGGAATCCGATAAGGCTATATTTAGGAAAATATCCAATGCCATATACTGTGATAACGAATTACTGCTCAGCTCCACAATCTGTCAAAATTAATAATTCATCAATTTTTACATATTTTTTGTGATTTTTTAAATAAAATTTATACCCTTGCGAATAAGTAGAGGTGCGTTGAGAGGCCGCCGCATAGCAAAGTAGTGGCTTGAATGGAGCGCAAATGATTTTGAATCAGCTCACCATACAAAATCAGGCCAAAAACACGCGCCGCTGCAAAATTCAAAAAAATATTAAAAACAAGTGAAAATTAAAAAATATCAAAGATAAGTGAAAATTTAAAAACAAAAGAAGAGAAAAGTTAACTTCGACTATACAGCAGCTATAATACCGTTCACAAATGCATTTCTAATAATAAAGGGCATAAAAAGATCTTTATCTCAATTTGGATCGATCGCTTTGTATGGCAGCTATATGCTATATTAGTCCGATTTGAACAATTCGCTCGGAGATTGTAAGGTTGCTTTGGATAATATTTATTCCTAAATTTTGCAAAGATATCTTATTAAATAAAATAGTTTTTCATAGAAGGATCTGATTTTGATTAATCAGTTTGTATGACAGCTAACGGGTGATTTTTTTGAGGTTAGGATTTTCATGCAGTAGTATTTGACAGATCACGTGGGATGTCAGACATGGTGTCAAAGAGAAAGATGCTCAGTATGCTTTGACATTTCATCATGAATAGACTTACTAACGAGCAACGCTTGCAAATCATTGAATTTTATTACCAAAATCAGTGTTCGGTTCGAAATGTGTTTCGCGTCCGTGTCCGATGAGCGATGAGGCTCATTTCTGGTTGAATGGCTACGTAAATAAGCAAAATTGCCGCATTTGGGGTGAAGAGCAACCAGAAGCCGTTCAAGAACTGCCCATGCATCCCGAAAAATGCACTGTTTGGTGTGGTTTGTACGCTGGTGGAATCATTGGACCGTATTTTTTCAAAGATGCTGTTGGACGCAACGTTACGGTGAATGGCGATCGCTATCGTTCGATGCTAACAAACTTTTTGTTGCCAAAAATGGAAGAACTGAACTTGGTTGACATGTGGTTTCAACAAGATGGCGCTACATGCCACACAGCTCGCGATTCTATGGCCATTTTGAGGGAAAACTTCGGACAACAATTCATCTCAAGAAATGGACCCGTAAGTTGGCCACCAAGATCATGCGATTTAACGCCTTTAGACTATTTTTTGTGGGGCTACGTCAAGTCTAAAGTCTACAGAAATAAGCCAGCAACTATTCCAGCTTTGGAAGACAACATTTCCGAAGAAATTCGGGCTATTCCGGCCGAAATGCTCGAAAAAGTTGCCCAAAATTGGACTTTCCGAATGGACCACCTAAGACGCAGCCGCGGTCAACATTTAAATGAAATTATCTTCAAAAAGTAAATGTCATGAACCAATCTAACGTTTCAAATAAAGAACCGATGAGATTTTGCAAATTTTATGCGTTTTTTTTTTTAAAAAAGTTATCAAGCTCTTAAAAAATCACCCTTTATATGCTATAGAGGCCCGATCTGAGCGATTTCTCCAGAGATTATAGTGTTGCCTTGGAAAATAATCTATGCAAAATTTCATTATGATATCTTGTCAAACAAAAAAGTTTTCTATACAAGAACTTGATTTTGGTCGGCATCGGCGATTTGGACAAATGTTTCAAATCTTGGGACGTAAAACACGTGTATAAAATTTCAGTTGGATATCTCCAAAACTCCACGTATATACAGGCAGACAGGCGGACATGGCCGCATCGACGCCGCTCGTCCCGCTGATCATTTACATATACATATTATGGAGTTTCCGACGTTTACCTCATGGTGTTACAAACTTCGTAGCAAACTTAATATACCCGTTTCAAGGGATGATAATTAAAAAAAAAAAACTCTACTCACCACTTGAGACAGTACCTTCTTTTGCATTGACTTCATTATTAAAGCCCATAACGATATCCGGCGACTCAGCGGTGTATACCAGTAGACGTGACTCATACAGTGCACGCATTGACTCCGCAACATTACCGAAATTAGCCTTCTGCACTCTACACATATTGACAAAACCATAATTAGGACGCCAGGAGTTCACCTGCAGTGGCGCAAGCTCTGAAAAATCCGGGCCCATGGCGGTCAAATTTGCTATGGTTTGCCATGCGGAGAATTTACAATTGAACAACAGTAAATTCGTTATGCTAAATGGCAAGGGGTAACCATCAATGGTGGAACGTGATTCGGTGTGGCCACCGGAAACATTCACGCTGGTGCTCGTTGAAACACTATCACCCAGGCAGATGAGTTGAAAAGCGTGATTTCGCTGCAGATTGCGTACATTACGAAAATGCAAATAGACAATATCTTGCTCCACACCATCAACATACACCTTCAGCTCCAAATGATCTTGATGGGTGTGCACACTAAACGCAATGTGTGTCCAACGGTTGCGTGCAAAACGAAATGATTTCAGCTCGGCCGAAGCGGTCTCATACGATTGGTTGTGATTGTGATACTTGAAAAGGTGCATATTGTTGAAGCTGTTGAGTATAACGAGTTTGGTTTGTTTCAGTGCGACACGTAGTGGACCTGGCGTGCTGATTGGTGAAGTCAGTGGCGTGGTTGTGGTGTTTGAATTGTCACCATTGGTATGATTCGTGCTGCGGTTGGGGGTATCTCTTATTGGTGTGTGATTGCGCTCCTCCATATTTTCGCACTTTGGCTCTGTTGGTGTTTGGGCGAGAGTTTCGGCATTTGGTTTACTCGTTTCAAATACCAACTTCATATCGCGGTTGACATAAGCGCTCAGCAGCACGTGATTAGTGCCGATAGATACGATGTGTGTTTTCTAAATATAAGAAAATATTTCAAAAGTGTATTTAAAAAATTCGAATTAACGGTTAAATTGCATTTACATGACTGTCTTCGTGTGTACTGCGTGCTTCGTCCTCCATGGGTAGAGACGAGGGCTTGCTGCTGTGTGCACCTTTCATCTGTAGCCAAAAGGAGACTGTGAAACCATCGTTGGACCATAAACGCGCATGTGTAATGGGTATAATACAGGGTGTGCGAGACAACGGCGTCTGGGCTTGCGCGTTTATATGCTGATTACGCAAGTGGTCGATATCCATTGTTAAGCGCTGATCGCTGGTAGAGGTGCACTTGCCGTCTAAACAAAAAAAAAAATAATTTGAAAATTAAAAAAAAAAACATAATTAATAAAATTTACAAAAAAAAAAAAAAAAATAAAATAAATAAAGTGTTACAAAAAAATGTTTGAAAAACAAAAATAAATAAAATGTTACAAAAAAAGATTAAAAAAAAAAAACAAAAATAAATAAAATGTTACAAAAAATATTAAAAAAAAAAAACAATAATACCTAAAAAAGTACAATATTCTTACCAATTGTTACCGGAAACTCCAATTCAACCATTGCTTGCGGCTTTTTCAATTTGTTACCACAAATATGACTGAGATATTTGATTAAAAGATCGACAGGCGGATTCTTGGCTGCCAAAATATTGAAATAAGTGCATAAAACTTCGGGAGTATTTACATCCACAATTAGTTCGAGTAAAGCTTGTTGAAGTTCTAAAAAAATCAAAATAATTAAAAAAAATTATTATTTTTCATAATATATGCCGTTAGATCAACTCTGTGTAGTATAATACGGGAGTGTTAACAAGAATACCGAAAAATGTTTTCATACGAACCTCTCAAACGCGGATCACCGCATTTCAGCACCGGCGCAAATCCACGCAACAAAAACAATGAGTCACCTAAATTAGCGCGTATCACAAACAAACGATTGGCCAATTGCACCAAGCACTCACTCCAACCCAACGGATTGGCGATGCATCTTTCCGATAACTCAATTAGAATTTCCACAACTAAATGACAAAGACCCTCGTGTAGCAAGTAGTTACGATAACGCGAGCTTGGTTGAAATGAGTTCCAGAATTCCGCTTTATCCAATTCCGTCTCTGATTCGGAGATTTCCGGTATCTCACCATCGGCTTCATAGCCCTCATCGGCCGTTATGTAGTTGGTATCATTCTCATTCTCACTCAACTCCATTTCACTCTCACAAAACAATGACATACGCGTCGAGAAATAGTCGGCATCGCCACTTTCGGTGGACAACTGCCGCTTAGGCGCCGAAGTGCGCGGTGTGGTCACATTGCTGTGTTTAGACTGAGTTCTGGTGCTGTTAAAGGAACGTGCACGTGGCCGTAACGGTGATTGCAATACCGTTTCTTCACTGGCGACATTCTCCAAACCCTTGCTGCCATTCAAATCGTTGGCGATTGCGGTTGGCGTCGCCGTGTTGTTGGTGGTCTGCTCTGCGATTTTGAGCAGACTTTGTAAGGCCTTTACCACAGCGTTTTCGCGTGAATGGTCTTCGGTGTGCGCTGCAGCTGGCTTGTTGCCGCCAATGGTGTTACTCAATATCACTGCCTTCAGCTTCAGCAAATGCTTTTCCATCGTTTGTGCTAGAAAATTACAAAAATACTAATTAATACTCGTATAAGGCTTTTAATCTTTACAGTTCGCATATAATTTGCATTATGAGAGCGTAGATAAGATTAAGGTAATCTTATAGGTGAAGCTGTAGTGAGAAATGCGTTGCTGTTGCTTATCTTAAAGATATCTAAGCGATAGTGTAAATATATGTGATTAGTAGTGCTGCAACTGCAGGGAAATTGTGCGCATGGAGTGCAAACAGTCGGGAGAAAAAGTATTATAATCAAGAAAAGATGCTATATTTTGTATATGTTTTACTAAAAGTATAACTGTAAAGTTATTGTCCAACGAAATGATGTAACCTACAAACAAATTGTTTAGAGCGGACCACTATAGCATATAGCTGCCGTACAAACTGATTGCTCAAAATCAAGTTCTTATATGGAAAACTTTTTATTGTGAAGGGTATTATAGTTTCGCTGCCACCGAATTTAAACTTTTTTTATTTTTTAACCTACTTACAAAATATTTAATTATTTTTTTCCTTTCAAATTTGTTTGTATTATTAGATATTATGCAATTACTAATTATTTGGAGCAATTAATGTTTACAAAAGTGAATTGCAAAAGTCTTAACATTGAGCTACAGTTATAATTTATTTGTTGGTTAGCCTATACGAGGTTAGAGATGGTAGAGAGAATGGTCCCGAAATTGAAAATCTCGAAATACTACGAGTTTTTATTTTCATTAAAATATGAACAAATTCTACACCAAATTTTGTAAGTGTTCTTCCAGATTTAGAAAAACAGACCTTCTCTTTTTTTTACGACAGTTGGTTATACGTAACCGGAACTGATTCGGATTAATAACCAGGCCGAGTAAAGTCATATCGGCAGCAATCTGAAAGGTTTTTGCCACTACAACAACAAATACACACTGTCGGAAACTAACTGACAACAAACATAACACGACATTTCATCAAAAATCTAGGTACACTATTATAAATATTTCAAATAAATCTACTACACATAGATCTCGTCTGTCCCGATGAGGATAGCACACATCTCTAATTGCCGCAAGCACTTGTATGGCTTCGAAGCATGCGTACGTTCTATTAAGCTAGTCAAATACACATATATGTATGTGGAAGTATATGTGTGCATGCGCTTGCGTGCAAAGCCATTACCACATTTAAAAATCTGGCATGACTACCCGGTAGGAAAAAAATATTATAATCATGATACATTGGTAATTACCTCAGATTTTATGAAAATTAAGTCATAACAGGCATTATAACCGAAAACAAAGAAAAAAAATTCAAAACATTTATTCAATCCTCCCGACTTCCGGAATCGACGGAGTCCTTATTAAGTATATATATTGTTGTTGTTGTAACGGGTACCTAATCCACGTTAGGATGGTAAAGATTAGATAAGTTGTCGTCGACGTCATCTAACGAAAGGCCCGAGAAACGTACTGTTTCGAAGGGGTCCGACCAAAAGGAGAGTCCAGTGTCGTGCGAGACTCATTGCACGCAGGACATATATTAGACATGCCGGGGTCTAATCGGGATAAATAGGAGTTTAACCTGCTACAGTATCCAGAATGAAGCTACGTAAGGGTCACTCTCATTTCTCGCGGAAACTTGAACTCTTGGTCTGCAATGGCTGGTGGTTTGACTCCAAGTACGCCATTCATTGAGAGGGAGTCGGTGTAGGTGTAATTGGCGGTCAGTGCTTGTTGGAAGTTAGTTGCGTACGAAGTCTGGTCGGCGTATTGTTTGATGTCGTCGATGTAGTTGTGGAATGACCTATTGATGCTCCTAGATGGCGATTCCGCTCCAAACAGGTGACTACAGGGATGAATTCTGTAGCAGGAACTGCCTGGAGATGAGTCCATTATGCTCCTTAACTTCCTAAGCCGGTTCTACGCGTCGGAATTGACCCGGATTTTATCCAGTCAAGGGCTGTTATTCCGCCGATATAACCCCGTTTAGATCGGTAAGTCTATTAAGATTATGTATCAGTGATCAGAGTTGAGAGATTTAGTTATGCCCGTCTGTGATGTGCGAACTAGCCTCTACATTTTAAGATATCGATCAAACATTTTTTACATGTAATTTCTTCGCCAATAAACTACCCATTTTTCGGAACCGCCTATCCCATATCACTATATCATATTACCTCGATACAAACCGCCGAAGCCGTTACAGCCGATGTTAACATTTTTTTTTTTTTCATTTTTGGTATTTTTTCTGTAGGCTAGAATATTTAGGTTAGGGTCTATGAGAATGAAGGTAGCGTTATGTATATTCTAACTAATTTATAACCCTACATATAAAGGGTGATTTTTTTGAGGTTAGGATTTTCATGCAGTAGTATTTGACAGATCACGTGGGATGTCAGACATGGTGTCAAAGAGAAAGATGCTCAGTATGCTTTGACATTTCATCATGAATAGACTTACTAACGAGCAACGCTTGCAAATCATTGAATTTTATTACCAAAATCAGTGTTCGGTTCGAAATGTGTTTCGCGTCCGTGTCCGATGAGCGATGAGGCTCATTTCTGGTTGAATGGCTACGTAAATAAGCAAAATTGCCGCATTTGGGGTGAAGAGCAACCAGAAGCCGTTCAAGAACTGCCCATGCATCCCGAAAAATGCACTGTTTGGTGTGGTTTGTACGCTGGTGGAATCATTGGACCGTATTTTTTCAAAGATGCTGTTGGACGCAACGTTACGGTGAATGGCGATCGCTATCGTTCGATGCTAACAAACTTTTTGTTGCCAAAAATGGAAGAACTGAACTTGGTTGACATGTGGTTTCAACAAGATGGCGCTACATGCCACACAGCTCGCGATTCTATGGCCATTTTGAGGGAAAACTTCGGACAACAATTCATCTCAAGAAATGGACCCGTAAGTTGGCCACCAAGATCATGCGATTTAACGCCTTTAGACTATTTTTTGTGGGGCTACGTCAAGTCTAAAGTCTACAGAAATAAGCCAGCAACTATTCCAGCTTTGGAAGACAACATTTCCGAAGAAATTCGGGCTATTCCGGCCGAAATGCTCGAAAAAGTTGCCCAAAATTGGACTTTCCGAATGGACCACCTAAGACGCAGCCGCGGTCAACATTTAAATGAAATTATCTTCAAAAAGTAAATGTCATGAACAAATCTAACGTTTCAAATAAAGAACCGATGAGATTTTGCAAATTTTATGCGTTTTTTTTTTTAAAAAAGTTATCAAGCTCTTAAAAAATCACCCTTTACATACATTTATAATTTTTATTAAATGACAGTAGTGTAATTTAAGAAATTTTTACAAAAACAAAAAAAATAATCAAAATCTAT